>VXBD01006296.1:34982-48085 GCA_013399975.1 Indicator maculatus
AAAAAGGAAAAAAGAAAAGGAGAAAGGAGGCAAGAGAAGGAGAGAGAAAGGAGGAAAGAGAAGGAGAGAGAAAGGAGGAAAGAAAAGGAGAGAGAAAGGAGGAAAGAGAAGGAGAAAGGAGGAAAGATAAGGAAAGAGAAAGGAGGAAAGTAAAAAAGAGGCACAAAAAGGAGGCAAAGGGGAGGAAAAAGGGAGGCAGAAAAGGAGGAGGCCAAAGGACAAGGGAAGAAAGGAGAATGGGAAAAAAGGGGGGAGGAAAGGAAGAAAAAAAAGAAAGGAAGGGGAAAACTAGGAGAAAATAAAAGGAGGAGGAAAAAAATAAAAGAAAAAAAAAAGGAGAAAAAACAAGAGGGGGGGGGAAGCTGAATTAATACATCCTGGCCCACACAGGAAGAGAAACTACCTAAATAGGTGAAAGGGCTTTGTAGGGGGGCAGGGGTGGGTGGGGGGAATAATTCATCTCCAGTAGCTTGTTAAGGGAAGTGCAATTAAGCTCTTGCTTTGCATTCAGGGAAAGTCTTTATCTGGGTACCTCGAGTTTCATTAAGCATCTTTTTAGAGCAGAAGAAAAATCAATAGCAAGCGAGTTCCATTTACACTTTTATGATGAGCTTGTTGATGCCAAAGAGGAAGCAAAATTCCCCAATCCCAGTTAATATTCCAGGAAACAAAGTTCCTGCTTTAAAGTAATGACTCCTTAGGACCCTACTACAAATAAAGGTCTCTGATCCAAATCCCATCTGCTTTCATGCTCCACCGTGTTAATATCCCTAGATTTTTAAGGGACTAATTTAGCAGGGATGCATTTCCCGAAGCAGAGCTGGAAAACTATCATCAGGGGGAGGTTTAGGTTGGATATTAGGAAGCAATTTTTTTGCTGGAAGAGTGGGGAGGCATTGGAACAGGCTGCCCAGGGAGGTGATGGAGTCACCATCTCTGGAGGTGTTCAAGAAATGAGTAGATGTGGTACTTGGGGACATGCTCTAGTGGGCATGGAGGTGTGGGGTGGAAGGGGTGGGTAGAAAATTGGGGATAAAAGGTTGGAAGGTTGGGGATAAAAGGTTGGAGGTGGAAGGCTGGGGATAAAAGGTTGGAGGTGGAAAGCTGGGGATAAAAGGTTGGAAGGTTGGGTAGAAAGTTGGGGATAAAAGGTTGGAAGGTTGGGGATAAAAGGTTGGAGGTGGAAGGTTGGGGATAAAAGTTTGGAGGTGGAAGGCTGGGAATAAAAGTTTGGAGGTGGAAGGCTGGGGATAAAAGGTTGGAGGTGGAAAGCTGGGGATAAAAGTTTGGAGGTGGCAGGTTGGGGATAAAAGGTTGGAAGTGGAAGGCTGGGGATAAAAGGTTGGAGGTGGAAGGCTGGGGATAAAAGGTTGGAGGTGGAAGGTTGGGGATAAAAGGTTGGAGGTGGAAGGCTGGGGATAAAAGGTTGGACGTGGTAGGGGTGGGGATGATGATCTTAGAGGTCATTTCCAACCTCAGAGGTCTTTTCAGCTCCTAAGAGCCCATCTGGATGTGTGTGGTTAGCCCCTGTGATTTTAAACTAGGGCAGGGTAGACTGAGATTGGACATTAGGAAGAAATTCTTTGCTATGAGGCTGGGGAGACACTTGCACAGGTTGCCCAGGGAGCTTGTGGATGCTTCAACCCTGGATAAGTTCAGGGCCAGGCTGGATGAGGCCTTGAGCAACCTGGGCTGGCAGGAGGTGTCCCTGCCCATGGCAGGGGGGTTGGAACTGGCTGATCTTGAAGGTCCCTTCCAACCCAACCCATTCTCTGCTTAATATGTGGACAGCTGATGGGTGCAGATTTTCTCCACCTTCTTCCCACAGACTATAGACACTCCTGCAGAGTGTCAGTGCCTGGAATCATTATTTTTGCCTCAAAATCCCAAGGTTTTTATTGTACATCACTCTGACACATGCCCATGGCCCTCCTCCTGGTGAGAGTGGTGCTCTCAACAAAGCAGAAGAGAACTTCCTTGATCTACAGCTCTCAACAAAACAGAAGAGAAATTCCTTGATCTACAGCTCTCAGCAAAATCGAAGAGAAATTCCTTGATCTACAGCTCTCCAAGTGTTTATTCCCCCTTCACAAATGTTTTCCTGCATGTGGAGATTGTGCACAGAAGGAAACCAACTTCATCCCTGGCTCGGGAAGCAAACAAGGCCACGGTGAGAGCAGGACCTGTCTGCTTTGGCTGTGGTTTATCAGCAGGACAGGTCTGCCTCATGGCAAGAGGGTCAGAAAGCAAAGGCAGGGCCCTCCTCACAGGCAGGAGGAGCTGATTTATCATCGTTTTAGAAACGTCAGGACCCAAAGCAGGGCTTGGCTGGCTGACAAGAGAATCCAGCCCCAGCCTCGTTCCGTTCCCTCGCTAGCCGCTTGTTGCTAATTACACATAATAAAGCACTTTAATTGTCCACTAAAAACGCCACTTCTGTTCAAAAAAAAAAAAAAAAAAATTACCGAGGGGGAAGGGGGAAGTTTTTTTCGCAGCAGGGCTGGTTTAGGTTTTTTTTGCGGCTGGACTGGACTGAAGGCTGCAATGAGCTCCTGCGCCCAGCAGGTCGGGCTGCAGCGCGCAGCATCGCCGGGGATGCGGTTGCTGCTTCGGGCAGGAAGCGCAGCAGGGATGGGGGTGGGGAAAAAAAAAAGGGGGGGACAACCATCCCGGGATAGACAAAATCCGTCAGGCAGGAGCTGGGCCATGCGATGGGAGACTTCCTGAAGCTTTCTAAGGTGCAAAAGAGAATCACTGAACGGTTTGGGTTGGAAGGGACCTTCAAAGGTCATTTGCTCTTGTTGTTGGGGAGGAAAATAATAGTAATTGATATCTATGTCACCCCTATCCATATCATCCCCATCCATATCACTCCTGTCTATATCCATATCCATCCCAAAGTCTTGCAATGGGTCCAAATATTTTATACTGCCAAAAGAAATTCAAACTTTGCACCTTTCAGCTTTGAGACAATTAACTCCAAACAACAATTAGCCTCTGTCTGTATCACCCCTGTCTATATCACCCCTGACTATATCACCCCCTGTCTATATAACCCCTGTCTATACCCATATCCAACCCAAAGTCCTGCAATGGGTCCAAACATTTCATACTGCCAAAAGAAATTCAAACTTTGCACCTTTCAGCTTTGAGACAATTAACTCCAAACAACAATTAGCCTCTGTCTGTATCACCCCTGTCTATATCACCCCCTGTCTATATCCATATCTATCCCAAAGTCCTGCACTGGGTCCAAATATTTTGTGCTACCAAAAGACATTCAAACATGGCATCTTTCAGCTTTGAGACAATTAACTCCAAACAACAATTAGCCTCTGTCTGTATCACCCCTGTCTATATCACCCCCTGTCTATATCCATATCTATCCCAAAGTCCTGCACTGGGTCCAAATATTTTGTGCTACCAAAAGACATTCAAACATGGCATCTTTCAGCTTTGAGACAATTAACCCCAAAGCAGGCTGAGAAGCTCAGAGCAGGTTGAGGTTGAAATCATTTTCACTCCCTGTCACACAGCAGAGAAGCTTCATCCTTATAGTAAGCACTAAAACAACCTGGAAGTTATTCATTCAGGCCTTTAACCTAAAATGCAGATATCCAAACCAAAGTCTTCCCACCACTGATTTAGTTCTCAAAAGGAGAACAGCAAGCAACAACAGGAGAGACCTCAAACCACACCAAAAAAATCCACCCCACCAAAGTTTGCAGCTTGGAAGCTTTGCCCAACAGCAAACTTTGGCAGGGCTGCTCTGCAAGACAGCAGAGCTCTTTCTTAGGAATCCAAAGAGCTGATCAGCTTGGAGGGGGCCTAAATATCTCCCCCCAAAACCCCTGAAGACAAGAAGAAGCTGCTGAGCTCATGCTGCATCTCTCCCACCACTCTGTACTTTTTTAATCCCCTGCCAGCCCCTTGTGTCATTCCCCAGCTCTCTTCTCTCCTCTCCAGTTCCCTCTTTCCTTAAATCTGCTGTGCCTTTGCTCCCTCCCCCTCTGACTTCCTCCCTCCAGCTCCTCTCTCCAGCAATCCTTGGCACCCTTTCAGCAGAGGCACTGCACATTCTGCCTCTCAAGTGGGCAGCAGCTACAGGGAACAGCTGCCTGACAGGGGGAGCACAGCCCCAGTCCAGCCTTGCTAGGAAGGAGCCTGAAACCCAGCACAGCAGAAGATTCCCACGGGATGTAAACAAGTAAACAAGATTTATCCTCACTTTTTATGACCTGGTAACACATCAGTGAAGTACAAAAGCCCAGCCAAATGTGAGCAAAACCAGCCTGAAGCTACCAACAGTTTGTATTTCTGGCCACTAATAAATTATTCCTCCTGAGCCTCCCTTTGAGGGTGGGGGGAGAGGTCTACATTTAAAGGATGGGGATGCTGAGGAAGAGGAAGATGACAAATCTGCACTTCAGTTCATCTTTTTGAGGTAGGAACTCTTGCTAAGAACACAGCAAAGCAGTGTCTGGGAAGCCAGACTCCAGGCTTGTGCAGTGCACAATTATACAAAACCAGTTCTGCAAATACAGTCTGGGACCTAAAACAAAAAAAAGAGAAGGGGGAAAAAAAAAAAAAGGAAAGAAAATACTTTAAAATCATCAGGATCAAAGAGGAGACTCCAGGCTAAATAAGCTTTGAGTAAGACCCACTGCAGTGTCAGGAGGTTCAGCACATTCTCATAGCTGAAATCCTTCCAAGTGAGCAAGGAATGAAGAGAAGAGAGGCAGGAGGGGAGCTGGAGTTGAGTGAGCATATTCCAATGACAAGACACAAGGAGGCTGTCTTGCCCCTGTCTGCAGCAAATTTCACTGCTCAGGAAAAAAAAAAAAAAAAAAAAAAAACAACCAACACAGCAGGGAGAGGGAATGCAAAGGGAGGAAGAAGAGAGCAAAAAGACCTCCAGGGCCTGGAGGAGGTGCCCATGAGGGGTTTATGATAATGCAAAGGATGATTTTACTGCTCTGATTCAGGATGGAGTCTGACTCAAAGGGCAGAATGACTCTTTTGTAGGTGATTTGGATGGGGTTAGTGCTCTACAAAGCAAGGCAAGGAAGAAATCCTTGTGGGGAGAGCAAGCAGAGAGGCTCAGAACTCCAGATTTGAACCAGCTGAAGGCTCAGAGGACACAGGGGTCAAGATTCAGCACAGCTGAGCAAGTGCTGTGGATGCAGAGGGCACCTAATGTCCCCCTCCCCAGGGAGGCTCAAAGGTGTAGAACAGGGAACTCACCTGCTCCCAGCCTGGAGAGGGCTGGAAGGGACCTCTGGAGCTCACCCAGTCCAACCCCCCCTGCTCCAGCAGGGCACCCACAGCAGCTTGCCCAGCAGCACAATGCCCAGGGTGGGGGTTGGAAGCTCTCCACACAAGGAAACTCCACAACCTCTCAGGGCAGCCTGCTCCAGGGCTCCAGCACCCTCATGCCAAACAAGTTTCTCCTCCTGTTCAGATGAAACCTCCTGAGGTCCAGGTTGTGCCTCTTGTCCTGTCCCTGGGCACCACTGACAGGAGTCTGGCCCCATCCTTGTCTTGTCCCTGGGCACCACTGACAGGAGTCTGGCCCCATCCTTGTCCTGTCCCTGGGCACCACTGAGCAGAGTCTGGCCCCAGCCTCTTGCCCCTCACCTTTCAGCTCTTACTGAGCATTGCTCAGATCCCCTCTGGGGCTGCACTTCTCCAGGCTCACAGCCCCAGGGCTCTCACAGAGCTACTCCAGGCCCTTCAGCATCTTTTCCTAAGACCTCCAAAACACCTTCATGGCCAAAACAAAGAACTTACATCCTTTTTCCCCCCCATTTTTGTGGGTCTATTAACAACTGTGCAGAAGCTGAGGTGATGCTGTGGGTGATCACTCTCATGCTTTATCCCCAACGGGGCAATTTCTTGGTGGTTTCATAGAACGGTTTGGGGTGGAAGGGACCTTAAAGATGATCCAGTTTCAACCCCCCTGGCCTTGTTCTCTTGTTCTGCATGAGCCCAGACCAAGCCTTTGGCTGTGGATTCATCTGAGCACCTTAGGATGACCCCTGAGATCCCTAAGAAGAAGAAAGCTGCAGCCCACCCTTGTTAGACAAACGAGTTCAGAAAGCACAGAGGCTTCATTTCAGAAGGTTCTCTCTACCCTCAAAGCTCCACATCAGGCCCTTTTAGACAATCTGATAATTAGAGTATTTTATTAACTGACCAAAGTGAGAGCAATAGAACTTGGTAATGTTTAACTTAGCAGAGCTCCCCCAGCTGCTGTATATTTAGCACCTTCCCTGACAGTTTTATTCCACCTTCTTTATGGTGCATTGCTCCAGTTTGAAGAGCTTGATGTGCTCTGAACTTCCCCGGGGAGGGGACCACAGGGACACTGCTAAATGTGAAGCAAGGAGGAGCCCTGCCCCGAGGTGTTACAACTGGGATGGCTTTCAAAGGCCTGGGGGTGAGTTGGTAACTTGACTGCTTTGATTAATGAAGCCCAAAGCTCCAAGCAGCACCTGGTAATCCAAACCAGGAGAGGGGAGGAAAGCTTGGAAGAAGCTTAAAAAAAAAATAAAAAAAATAAAAAAAATCAATGGGGTGGGTTTAAAAAGAGTTCAAAAATCTCTCCTCATTAACCTAATTCCTCTCCATAAAGGTCCTGAAAGTTTTGATGTTAACTACAGGCTAACCAAGCTTCTGGTTGATGTTACCTCTTCCAGTCCTGTTCTACATTCTGCAGGTTCTTCAGTGGTGGATCTCCAAAGGAGAGACTGAGAGCAGCCAACCCACTTGTGGTTTATAATCAAAGGACATGGTTGCTCTTTTCCCTATCTCCTGATTTTCTCTTCCTCTCATTTTGTGCAATAAGCACACCCCAAAAAAAAAAAAAAAAAAAAAAAAAAAACCAAAAAACAAAGACAAAACCCCCCCCCCCCCCAAAAAAAAAACCCAAAAAAACCTTAATGTTGCCCAAAAAAGGCATTAAAAAGGGCTTTTGGATTTCCTTGTGCTACAGCAATATGAATTTTAATCAGTGGTGAAGATCTAAAGCCTGGGAGGTTTAGTTTGGATGTTAAGAACAATTTGTTTCCTGCAAGAGTGCTCAGGGATTGGAACAAGGGTTGCCCAGGGAGGTGGTGGAGTCCCTACCCATGGAGGTGGTCAAGAAAGCTGTGGAAATGGCACTTGGGGGCATGGTTTAGTGGCTGTGGTGGGCTGAGGGTTGGACTGGGTGATCTTAGAGGACTTTTTCAACCCAAACAATTCGCTGAGCTCCCCATTAATTACTGTGAACTCACTACAGGGAGGAGGGAAGGGAGTGAGGGGGGGAAAAAAAGGGATCAAATAACCATGGAATCATTAAGGGTGGAAAAGACCTCCAAGATGATCAAGTCTGACCTTCTACTCACACCTCCATGACCACCAGACCATGTCCAACAGTTCCACATCAACTCCTTTCTTGAACTCCTCCAGGCATGCTGACTCCACCACCTCCCTGAGCAGCCTGTTCCAATCCCTGACCACTCTTGCAGGACAGGAATTGTCCCTCATGTCCAACCCAAACCTCTCCTGGTGCAACTTGAGGCCATTCTTGTCCTGTCATTAGTTCCAACCTCAACTCCAGCCTCACTCCAACCTCCTTTCAGGTAGCTGGAGAGAGCAATGAGGTCTCCTCTCAGCCTCCTCTTCTTCAGCCTAACCAACTTCAACTCCCTGAACCTCTCCCTCCACACTCTCCAAACCTCTCACCAGCTTCTTTGCCATTGTTTCTATTTGATTTTAATTCTTTTTGGGGGGGGTCATTAGTTAACTCTGTGTTCCACAAAGCCACCCAAAGACAATTTGGGGGCTTTAGAAGGTGTCCTAACCAAAGCTGGCTTCGTTTTCTTCCCTTCTTGTGACATTTCAGGGCTTGTGGTTGGCCTTCCTAAAGCCAGGGAATTCCACACAGGGTGACAAAAATTGAGATTTTAACAATATGCTACCAAAACAGACCCTCAAAATTGTCAATCCAAGAGGTTGAAGAGGGTAGGGGGATGGGGGAGGTGGTGGGGAGGGTTTCCCCCCCTTGTGTTTCCAAACACATCATAAATCCAGGCTAGGTTTCTGCCTCTGAACCTTGCTTACCACTGAGCTGGAGGCTTCTTGGCATCAGTGCAAAGAAAAGAAGTTTTATAAATAAAACTGAAGAGGAGGGAGGAAAAAAAAAAAGGGGGGGGGAAAAACACCAAAAAAGATCACCCCACACTCCATTAATTCAGGAACACTCCAGCTCAGCTTCAAAGGAGATCTTTACAGTAAAGATGGGGTTGGTTGGGGGTTTCTTTCTTTTTTTTTGTTTGTTTTGGGGTTGTTTTTTCTTCCCCCCCTCTGCTTTAATGATTTGCTACTTAGTGCTTGTCATAACTACACGACCCAAAAATGCAAGAGAGCAGGGAGCTGTGGTTAAGGGAAATGCTCAGTTCCACCTCCCAGCTCTGCTTTGGTTGGTGAGGCAATGGATTTGGGGTTTTTAAGGAGAAAAGCTGCTTCATAAATCTACCACTTGAGACCTCTGCACAGCAGCAGTCAGTGAGGGAAAGCTACACAAGCACCTCTGGTGCCTCCACCCCTTGTGTGCTGCTATGGCACCAACCCCATGGATGCTCCAGGCTTAGGGCAGAGGAGGTAGAAAATGCCCAGCAGGAAAGGAGCTGGGGGGTGCTGTGTGACACTTGACTGAAGATGAGCCAGCAGTGTGCTCAGGTGGCCAAGAAGGTCACCAGCATCCTGCCTGACCACCCTTGCAGCGAAGAAATTCTTCCTCATGTCCAACCTAAACCTCCCCTGCTGCAACCTGAGGTCTTTTCCTCTTGTGCTGTCAAGTTGTTGCTCGAAGAGGAGCCCAGCACCCACCTGGCTCTGACTTCTTCTCAGGTAGCTGTGGAGAGGATGGATCTGAGCTCAAGGAGCTTACCTGCCTTTACCAGGTGTGGCCACAAGTGGTGCTTAAAGCCTTTAGAAAAGCTGGCAGCAGCTATCCCAGGGAAAAATCCCAAACCTTCTCTAGAATCATAGAATTGTTAGGGTTGGAAGGGACCTCAAGGCTCAGCCAGTTCCAACCCCCCCTGCCACGGGCAGGGACACCTCAGATCAGAGCAGGTGAAGCTTTCCCTTTGCCACACCAGCAGAGCAGCTGAGCTGAGCACCTCATCCATCCCTGGGGTGTGCAGTCCTCTCATCAACATGTCCAAGCACAGGGGAGTTACTTTGCTCTTTAAACCCAAGCCTTAGGTTGTAGTTCTTTGGCTCTTTCTCAGCATGCATCAAGTCAGCCGGGGAGGTGGCAGAGTCACCATCCCTGAAGGTGGTGGCACTCTGGGACGTGGTTTAGTGGCCAGGGTGGTGTTTGGGTGGTGGTTGGGCTGGATGATCTTTGAGGTCTTTTCCAACCAAAACAATTCTAAGAAGCTGGGGAAGGGCCTGGGGCACAAACCCTCTGAGGAGAGGCTGAGGGAGCTGGGGGGGTTTAGCCTGGAGAAGAGGAGGCTCAGGGCTGACCTCATTGCTGTCTACAACTACCTGAGGGGAGGTTGGAGGCAGGAGGGGGTTGGGCTCTTCTCCCAGGCAACCAGCAGCAGAAGGAGAGGACACAGCCTCAAGCTGTGCCAGGGGAGGAACAGGCTGGAGATTAGGAGGAAGTTCTTCACAGAGAGGGTGATTGCTCCTTGGGATGTGCTGGCCAGGGAGGTGGTGGAGTCACCATCACTGGAGACATTCAAAAGCAGATTGGATGAGGCTCTTGGTGCCATGGTCTGGTTGATTGCTTAGGGCTGGGTGCTAGGTTGGACTGGATAATCTAGGAGGTCTCTTCCAACCTGGTTGATTCTATGATTCTAAGTTCTCACCATCATCTCTCTCTTTCTGCCAGCAAAGCATCACAGACTGGAGTTCATGCACTCAAGGTGATGGCCAAGTCCATGGTTTCCCTCCCAAGCTCTTTTGTTTCCTTAATACATTTTTTTTCCCAAGTAGTATTAGCTCCCAAGATGACAGAGGGACACCTTTGGAGGTATCTCTGTAGTGACAGAAGGAAAGGGAATGGATTGAACCTTGAGGAAAGCAGATTTAGACTGGAGATTAGGAGAGCTGGGGAGGGACTTTTGACAAGGGTTGGGAGTGATGGGACAAGGGACAATGGTTTGGAGCTGGGAGAGGGGAGACTGAGACTAGAGATGAGGAAGAAATTCTTTCCAGTGAGGGTGGGGAGACACTGGGAGAGGTTGTCCAGGGAGGTTGTGGATGCCTCAACCCTGGAAGTCTTCAAGGCCAGGCTGGATGAGGCCTTGAGCAACCTGGGCTGGTGGGAGGTGTCCCTGCCCATGGCAGGGGGTTGGAACTGGATGATCTTTAAGGTCCCTTCCAATCCAACTGGATGATCTTTAAGGTCCCTTCCAACCCAACTGGATGATCTTTAAGGTCCCTTCCAACCCAACTGAATGACCTTTAATGTCCCTTCCAACCCAACTGGATGACCTTTAATGTCCCTTCCAACCCAACTGGATGACCTTTAAGGTCCCTTCCAACCCAAACCATTCTATGAATCTCCACCCCTGAAGCCTCAAAGCCTTGCCCAGTGACTCCTAAGCAGGCATCTCACCAAGCCAGGCACTTCCTTGGTACATCTACACACAAGCTCTTACAAACCAATCCTCTTGCTCTTACTGTGAGGGCTTCCAACTAAGAACCTTCCAGCAGAACCAAAGCCTCCCTTCACCATCCCTCTCAATTGTCTGAACTTTGTGAATTTGGGGGGGGGGGAACCCACCAAACAAAACACCCAAACCACAAAACCCAAACAAAACAAAACAAATATCATTTTGAATCCATTTTTTGGTGTTCTCATCTTTTTTCCCCCTTTTTTTTTTTCTCCCTCTTTCTTTTTTTTCTCCCCTCCCCTTTTTTTTCTAATTTTCAGCACAGCTGTCTGTTGTACTTCCTCAAATGATGCCAGCTGCTGGGTTCATCAAGCAAAGGCAGGGGAAACAATGGTTTGAAAGCAATTAGAAGCACCGAGGCTCATCTCCAAACGTGCTAACACCATTCTAGGGGGAATTGCAAGGCTGCTGCATTTCTGACATTTCTCTGCTGCCAGCCAGCCATGGAGGTGCTTGGAAGTGGGCCCTGAGCGAGGAGGTAACACACTGGAATTTATTTCTGGAGTAAATGAAGGATTAGCTGAGTTGGAACACTCAGAGGGTTTGGGGGTTTTTTTTTATTACATTCCCCAGCTCCCATTCTTGTTTGGGCTCTGGCAGATCTGATCCTGCCTGGTGCTCTCGTTAGCACAGCCACTGTTGAAGGAAGGAAAAAAAGGATGAATCCCCCCAAGCATGGGGCTGAGGAGCAATGGCTTCAAACTAGAGGAGAGGAGATTTAGATTGGATGTTAGGAATGAGTTCTGCACCGTGAGGGTAGCAGAACAGTGGAACAGGTTGCACAGGGAGGGGGGGTTGAGGTCCCATCCCTGGAGATATTCAAGGTAAGGCTCAACAAGGCTCTAGGCAACCTGATCTGGTTGAGGATGCCCTTGCTGACTGCAGAGGGGTTGGACTGGATGACCTTTGGAGGTCCCTTCCAATCCAGACTGTTCTATGACTCTCCATGCCTTGGTTGCAAGCTGGTTGTGCCCTCTTATCACAACCACTATGGAAGTAAAAATTAGCATGAACCCACCCAGCCATGTGCCATGGTTGCAAGCTGGTTGTGGCTGTGCCCTCTTTGGAGATCTCTTCCAACCCAGACTCTTCTGATTCTCCATGCCTTGGTTGCAAGCTGGGTATGGCTGTGCCCTCTTTGGAGATCTCTTCCAACCCAGACTCTTCTGATTCTCCATGCCTTGGTTGCAAGCTGGGTATGGCTGTGCCCTCTTTGGAGGTCCCTTCCAACCCAGACTATTCTCTGATTCTCTATGCCTTGGTTGCAAGCTGGGTATGGCTGTGCCCTCCTTGGAGATCCTTTCCAACCCAGACTATTCTGATTCTCCATGCCNGTGTCTTGGTTGCATGCTGGTTATAGCTATGCCCTCTTTGGAGGTCCCTTCCAACCCAGACTCTTCTGATTCTCCATGCCTTGGTTGCAAGCTGGTTGTGGCTGTGCCCTCTTTGGAGGTCCCTTCCAACCCAGACTGTCCCCTTATTCTCCATGCCTTGGTTGCAAGCAGGTTGTGGCTGTGCCCTCTTTGGAGGTCCCTTCCAACCCAGACTCTTCTGATTCTCCATGCCTTGGTTGCAAGCTGGTTGTGGCTGTGCCCTCTTATCACAACCACTATTGAAGGGGGAAAGAAAAAAAAAAATCCATAAACCCACCCCCCCATGTGCCTTGGTTGCAAGCTGGTTGTCCCCAAAACTCCAACTCAGGGATCAGAGCTGGGCTTCACCCACCTAAGACAGAGTGAAAGCAGCTCTGGGTCGACTCTGAGCAAATATCTATCCATCATTTAGCCCTCAAACATGCAGAAACACCAAGTGACGTGGCCTGTGACCTGCAGGCACCCTGGAAAGTTTAAATCATCACCCCTCTGGTTGAGGAAATGAAGATCAAAGTCACCCTCAGAATCTCCCAGCTTGTTAACAGACCTAACAAGAGATGGTCACGCTCTGGAGAAATTTACAGCCTGCCCATTTGGCTACACCTGGAGGCTGATTCCATTTCAAGTTCAGGCTAAGGTGAAGCCATGAGGCTGGAGGACACTTGCTGAAGGTTAACTAACACTGCTCCCAAGTCGGTGGTCCATGGGAACATGCTGCTGCCTCCTGAACCTGAAGCCTTTTCTAGAGGCAAGGAGCTTTGCAGAAATGTTTCCTGGCCTTGTCCAAGGAAAGACCTTCACCTCAGCACTGGATTTGGGCATCACCTGCTCTCAAGGGTAGGGAGAAATGGACTTCTGCTGCTCACAAAGAACACAAACCCCCAAAGCCCTGCTAGAGCTCCCACCACAGCTTCACCTCCTTCCATCCCTCAGAACTGCCACACAGCTACAGATTCAGCTCCAGCTCCTCTGCTTGTTGGCTTTGCACAGAAAAACATCACAAGCATCCAAGCCCTCCCCTGCTCCTCAAGCTCACACCAAGGAGAACTCCCCC
>VXBD01006296.1:56683-74464 GCA_013399975.1 Indicator maculatus
GGTGGGAGGGGGGGGGGGGGGGGGAGAGGGGAGGTGGAGAAACCAGGGGGTAATTTTATCAGCTGGAATGGAAAATGATGCAAATTACTGAAAGGAGCAGAAGCCAGAAGGCACCAAACTGCATTACTGGCAGAGTCAGTGGCCACAATCACCCCAGGTACTGAGGCCAGTTCTGCTTTAATGTCTTCATCAGTGATCAGGCTGAGGGAATGGAGTGGACCTTCAGGAAGTTTGCAGATGGCACTAAATTGGGTGGGAGTGTTGAGCTGCTGGAGGGGAGGAAGGCTCTGCAAAGGGAGCTGGCCAGGCTGGATCAATGGGGCCAAGGCTAACTCTTTGAGCTTCCACAAAGCCAAATGCTGGGTCCTGCACTTTAGCCACAATAACCCCAAGCTTGGGGCAGAGAGGGACCTGGTAGTGCTGCTTGACATGGGCTGAAGATGAGCCAGCAGTGTGCCCAGGTGACCAAGAAGACCACCAGCATGCTGGCCTGGGTCAGAAATGGTGTGGTCAGTAGAGCAGGGAAGTGATTGTCCCTCTGTACTGGGCACTGGCAAGGCCACATCTCAAATCCTGAGGTCAGTTTTGAGTCCCTCACTCCAAGAAGGACATGGAGGGACTGGAGCAGGTCCAGAGAAGGGCAACAAAGCTGGGGAAGGATCTGGAGAAGAGGGCTGGGGAGGAGGTGCTGAGGGACCTGAGGTTGTTCAGCTTGGAGCAGGCTGAGGGGAGACCTCACTGC
The DNA here is from genome assembly GCA_013399975.1 of Indicator maculatus. Lineage (NCBI taxonomy): Eukaryota > Metazoa > Chordata > Aves > Piciformes > Indicatoridae > Indicator > Indicator maculatus. The sequence continues at coordinate 57,426 of VXBD01006296.1, forward strand.
TCTCTACAGCTCCCTGAAAGGAGGGTGGAGTGAGATGGGGATCAGTTGCTCCTCCCTGGTATCAGGTGATAGAATGAAAGGAAATGGCCTCAAGTTGCACCAGGGGACATTTAGGTTGGAGATTAGGAACAATTTCTTTGCTGCAAGAGTGGTCAGGGGTTGGCACAGGCTGCCCAGGGAGGTGGTGGAGTCCCCATCCCTGGGGGTGTTCAAGAAACCTGTGGCCATGGCACTTGGGGACATGGTTTAGTGGCCATGGCTGCCCTAGGCTGGTGGTTGGACTGGAAGGTCTTGGAGGTCTTTTCCAACCAAAACAATTCTGTGAAAGCAGGTAGAACATGCTAACAGCTGAAGAGGATTTGTGCCCCTTCCATCTTACCACAAGGAGAATTCCTTCCTCAAGCAGCCCTCCAGAGGAGGAAAAATTCAATCCCCTACCAAGAGAGCAGGAATAAATTGGGAACATCCTCACAGAAACTGTACCAGACCTTAAAAAGAAATAATCTTAAAAAGAAGTAATCATCATGGTCAGCATTTGACTTGACTGCTGAAAACTGAAGGAATTCCTGTGCTCACACACACCCAGGAGCAGCTGTCCTGGTGTGGGGTGGTGAGAGGCTTCAGATCTCCATTAACAGCAGCTGCTGCAGTGCACACTCATGTGTCCCCACACCAGACATCCCCCAGCCCCTAGCAGGGGCACAAGGGCAAAAAACCAACTCAAAGAGTTCATTTTTAGAGTCACAGAACGGGGTTGGGAGAAGATCATCCAGCCCAGCCCCTCTGCTCCAGCAGGGCACCCACAGCAGCTTGCCCAGGAGTGCTCTGGCCAGGTGGGGTTGGAAGCTCTCCACAAAAGGAGACTCCACAACTTGTCCAGGCAGCCTGCACCAGGTCTGCAGCACCCTCACACCAAAGAAAGTCCTCCTTAAGGTCAAGTGAAGCCTCCAGTTGCAGGTTGTGGCTGTTACCCCTTGTCCTCTCACTGGCCACCACTGAGAAGAGTCCAGTCCCACCCTCATGACCTCCATCCTGTGATGATCAACATTGCTCACACCCCTTCTGGGGCTGCCTTTCTCCAGGCTCAACACCCCCAAGGGGCTCTCACAACCTTTCCTCCTCACAGAGATGCTCCAGGCCCCTCAGCATCTTCAGAGCCTCTGCTGGACTCAAGGCAGTAGTTCTCTGTCCTCCTTGAACTGGGAGATCCCAAAAGTGAACAGACAGAAAATGGAAATCCCTCTGAAGGGACAGAGAGATCCAAGCCCCTCTGAAGGGGACAGACAGCTCCAAGCCCCCCTCTAAAGGGGACAGGTCCAAGCCCCTCTGAAGGGAACAGACAGAGCTAAGCCCCTCTGAAGGGGACAGACAGCTCCAAGCCCCTCTNGCCCCCCTCTAAAGGGACAGACAGGTCCACGCCCCCCTCTAAAGGGACAGACAGGTCCAAGCCCCCCTCTAAAGGGACAGACAGGTCCAAGCCCCTCTGAAGGGACAGGTCCAGGATTTTCTCTCTTTTATTTCTTTTTTCTCCTCAGTACAAATCTGTATTTAATGGCCAAAGCAAGTGTGAGCAAAACCCTGTTCAGCAAGATCACCTCCTTGCTGAGCAAATAAATCTCAGCTCTCTGAAGAGCATGCAGGAGGAGAGCAGCACTTTGCCTAATTAAGGACAACGTGGTGGGGCCAGAGTCCAGCCCTGGCCTTAATGTGCTGAGCTCAATTATCTGCCCATCAGGTCACATCCTTAAATCCCTTTTTTATCTTGGGCTCACACGTTACTCAGCATAATGAGTTTCATATTGGGAGGAATTACAGGCAGTGCATTTAACACTAATGAAGCAAAATTACCCTGAAATTGCATTTTCTTTCGTCTCAATCTCTTCCAACTTGAGGAGAAGGTGGGAAAGGGAAGTAATAAATGGAAATTAATAAGGTTGGGAGTGTATTAAAGCAGGCCAAACACGCTGCTTTAGCCCAAAGGTTTGGATGGGTTTCCATTAGTGAAGGGTTTTGGCAAACCTGTTGTGCTGCCTCTACCACACAAAGGACCATGTGGAGACTTCTCCTCACTGAGAGGAGAGGATCAGAAGATCCAAAGAGGTCAATCTGCTCTGGTAAGACCTCACCTGGAGGACTGCATCCAGCTCTGGTGCCCTCAACACAGGAAGGACATGGACCTGATGGGGCAGGTCCAGAGGAGGGCCACCAAAATGATCAGGGGGTTGGAGCACCTCTGCTGCAAGGACAGGCTGAGGGAGCTCAGCCTGGAGAAGAGAAGGAGACCTCAGAGCAGCCTGCCAGTACTTGAAGGGGGCTACAGGAAGACTGCAGAGGGACTGCAGGGATAGGGCAAGGGTTGAAATGAGAGCAAAGCAGATTTAGGTTGGACATTAGGAGGATGTTCTTTACCATGAGGCTGCTGGAACACTGCAAGAGGTTGCCCAGGGAGGTGGTTGAGGCCCCATCCTTGGAGATATTCAAGGTCAAGCTCAACAGGGCTCTGGACAACCTGGTCTAGTGGAGGACATCCCTGCTGACTGCAGCAGGGTTGGACTAGAATCCCTTCAGAGGTCCCTTCCATCCCAAAGCACTTTATGATTCTGTGATCAGCACTGAGAAACTTTCAGGAGGGTCAGACAGCAGGGCAGCAGAATTACACAGGATCCCAGCATGGCAGGGTTGGAAGGCACCTCCAGAGATCATGAAGTCCAACCCCCTCCTAAAGCAGGGTCCCCCACAGCAGCTTGCCCAGCACCACAATCTCCAGGCAGGTTTGGAACCTCTCCAGAGGTGGAGATTCCACCACCTCTCCGGGCAGCTGCTCCAGGGCTCCACCACCCTCAAAGAAATTTCTCCTCATGTTTAGATGGAGCCCTCCTAAGGTTCCACTTTGTGCCCTTTTACCTCTTTGTCCTGTCACTGAATACCACTGAAAAAAAGAGATTGATTGTGGCCAGTCTGGGGCTTGTTCTGCAGAAATGAAGAGCCTGCCCTGTGCTGGAGCTCCTGCTGTTGGAATGACGTTGGGAAGTGGTCCTGTGCCTATCAGGTATGAGGAGCAGGATTGGCTCTCAGGTTCCTGCTGGTTGTGCCACACTGGAGCAAATCAAAGGCAGAGTTCCAGTGTCTATTTTGGATTTCCTAGGGGGTGTAAGTGAGAAATTCAGCATTTACTAAGCCTCTTTTCCCCTTCATCTCTGCTGTTTGATATCCCACAAGGTCTGCCTTGCACTATGAAATGTCACCTCAGGGGAGAAAGGTGGGAAAAAAAAAAAAAAGAAAAAGAGAGAGAAAATCCAAAGAATTTCTTTCCATCCCTGCAAAGCTGCCTTCCAACAGGGACTTGAAATGAGGAGCTGACTCCAAGGAGCTGCAGGAATTATTTATCTCCATATTTTTAAATAAATCTCATTCTCCCCCCTCCTCTCACTCCCCTGCCATCAGCCCTGCTCCAGCCTCACCCCCTGCCACCAGCCCTGCTCCAGACATGTCGAAGCACTGAGGTGAGGTCATTTAACAGCAAGAAAATTCCTTTTTCTTCCCCATCCCTCCCCTCCTTTCTTTTCTTTTTTTTTTTTTTTTTTTTGGTAGTTATTGCTCTTGCTAAAGGACAAGACTGGGTTTGTGTTCCCAAGTGGAGTCATGTGTCAGATTCATCCCAGGTGTTGGACATCTGCTGCTCGCTCTGCAGCTGCTTTTGTTAGGACACAAGGAGGAACAGCAGTGATGTTCCCAAGGAACAGCTTGAAGCAAAGCCTGGGCACCAAGGGGTCTAAAAGCAGGAGCAAGCTCCAAAAGTTGGCATTTCTGGGAGACAGACAAAACCTTGCTCCAAGGACTGCATCCTTCTCCTAGCCAGCCCTCAAGGAAAAGCTGATTTTTAAGCAGGTTTTAGCCATTTTCAGCATTCTGGGTTTCCATTCAGGACTAGAGCAGAGTCAAGACACAAACTGGAGCAGGTCCTGCACTTGAGTCACTCAAACCCCATGAATGCTCCAGGCTTAGGGCAGAGCAGTTGGGAACTACCTGGCAGAAAAGGACCTGGGGGTGCTGCCTGACAGCAGCTGAGGATGAGCCAGCAGTGTGCCCAGGTGGCCAAGAAGGTCACCAGCATCCTGGGCTGGATCAGCAACAATGTGGACAGCAGGAGCAGAGAAGGGTTTGTCCCCCTGTGCTGGGCACTGGTGAGGCCACAGCTCAAATCCTGGGTTCAGTTTTGGGCCTCCCACTCCAAGCAGGACATTGAGGAGCTGGAGCAGGTCCAGGGAAGGACAACAGAGCTGGGGAAGGATCTGGAGAACAGGGCTGGGGAGGAGCAGGTGAGGGAACTGGGGAAAAGGAGGCTGAGGGGAGACCTCATTGCTCTCTACAGCTCCCTGAAAGGAAGCTGGAATGAGGTGGGGGTTGGTCTCTTGACCCTAGTATTAGGTGACAGAACAAGAGAGCATGGCCTCAAGTTGCACCAGGAGACAATTAGGTTGGACATGAGGAACCATTTCTTTGCTGCAAGAGTGGTCAGGGATTGGAAGAGGCTGCCCAGGGAGATGGTGGAGTCCCCATCCCTGGAGGTGTTCAAGAAACCTGTGGCCATGGTGGTGTTGGGTTGCTGATCTTGGAATTCTTTTCCAACCAAATCAATTCTATGATCTTCATCCCTCAGACAGATAATTTTGGGGGTACCAAGCCTCCAGCTGGCTTCTGTGGCTTGCATGAATGGATGAAGGGAGGTTGTAGCCAGGTGGGGGTTGGGCTCTTCTCCCAGGCAACCACCAGCAGGAGGGGACACAGCCTCAAGTTGTGCCAGGGGAGGTCTAGGCTGGAGATTGGGAGGAAATTCTTCACAGAGAGGGTGATTGGGATGTGCTGCCCAGGGAGGTGGTGGAGTCACCATCCCTGGAGACATTCAAGAGAAGATTGGATGAGGCACTCAGTGCCAGGGTCTGTTTGATTGCTTAGGGCTGGGGGATAGGTTGGACTGGATGAGCTTGGAGCTCTCTTCCAACCTGGTTGATTCTATGATTCTATGTTAGGTAAAGCAATTGGGGAAAGCAAAGGGGAAAAAAAAAAAAGAATTCTCCACAAAACCAAAGAGATATTTTAAGGGGAGGCAAAAAAAATTGCCAGCGCAGGATTTACATCTAAGATCAGAAAGTGGAATAAGATCTGAGTTACTAGGGAGGAGGGAAAAAAAAGAGAAAGAGAACTGCTGGAGGCCTGTTTCAACATGACCCTGTGCTTTAAATAACTGAATGAATCCTGCAAGTGACACAGGGACTTCATAACTCAACCCTGTGGTGACAACCTCCCCCAGGAGCCACCACCTGCAATGCCTCTGACATGGTTCCTTCAGCCAAAACCTCCCCAGACTGCCCAGGCACCAAAAGAAACCAGAAAAAAAAATCCTAACCTGCAACCCCAACCCCACTGCCTCCCTCTCCCTCCCTTCTTGGGGGTGAGATGGGAACAATCTCTCCTCCCAGGTAGCACATGGAGACATCAAACCCAACCACTTGTTCACATCAGAGTCATCAGTGAACCTCCTGCTGGGGGAAATGTTATGAGGCCATGGGGAGAGCAAGGATATAAAGACCTGATGGCCAAGTTCCAGGAACAGTTAGTGAGAGTGGCTCAGGGTAATCACAGTGGAGGAAGCTCTTCCCTTGCAGGGCTGCATGTGGAGTGGTTTGCTCCTGGCCATTAGGAACCCAAACAAGGAAACCCTACACCCAGGGTTGGCTTTCACCCTGCAGAGGTGGAAGGTGGGGAGCAGAGCTGCTGAGGGGAGGGGGTGGGGCTGATGATTTCCTGAACAGCCACCACAGAAGCCACAGGCAGCTCCCCAAAGAGACAGAGACAAAGCCAGGCTTCATCCCCACCCAGCAGGACCTGCTCAGAACCTTTCAAATAAAGCAGAGCAGTCCTCCTTACTGGAATCTCCCCCTCCACCCCCCTACAAACCATTGCCTTAATGGCTCAGGTCAGAGCAAGCAAATTTGTGTGCTCTGCTCTTTCCCCACCTCTCCAAATGCCACCAGGCAATAAAACCCAAATAGGAAAGCAGCAGTGCCCTGTAGTCTTTTAGCTCAAGGGTCTCAATTTCCCCTCCCCACAAGTATCTGCAATTCAAATTTCAATAAGCAATGGAGATGGGAAGAGAAGAGAGCAGAGGACTTGGTGAATTTCATGGAGCCTTGCTGCACAGAGAGGAGGCAGCAGCACTGCCTCAACTAGCATAGAATCCTGGAATTGTTTTGGTTGGAAAAGAGCTCTAGCAGCATCAAGTCCAACCATCAGCCTAAGAGCACCATGGCCACTAAATCATGTCCCCAGGTGCCATGTCCACACATTTCTTGGCTGCCTCCAGGGATGGGGACTCCACCACCTCCCTGGGCAGCCTGTTCCAGTGCCTGACTGCTCTGGCAGGACAGAAATTTTTGCTAATATCCAACCCAAACCTCTGAGACCATTTCCTCTCCCTCTATCACCTGATGCTAGGGAGAAAAGACTGATCTCCACCTCACTCCAACCTCCTTTCAGAGAGTTGTAGAGAGCAATGAGGTTTCCCCCACTCAGCCTTCTCTTCTCCAGGCTGAACTATGTTGAGGGACAGTGAGGGGTGGGAATCATGGCCAAGGGGTTTTCCATGTTACCCATGTCTGAGGGGTCAGTTATCCATGTCTCTGCATGTGGTGTTCCTCCTGGTTTTGTAAACCACACCATGCCTGAACACCATAGAATGGCTCAGGTTGGAAGGGACCTTAGGGATCATCAACCTCCCTGCCATAAGGGTCAGGTTGGATGTGGCTGTGAGCAACCTCTTCTAGTTGAACATCACAGAATCGTCTGGGTTGGAAGGAACCTCCAAAGGTCTTCCATCCTGCAGCCAGTAGGGACATCCTCCACTAGATCTGGTTGTCCAGAGCCCTGTCCTGCCTCACATCTTGAATATCTCCAGGCATGGGCTCCCAACCACCTCCCTGGGCAACCTGTTGCAGCCTTCCAGCAGCCTCATGGTGCAGAACTTGTTCCTCACATCCAATCCAAATCTGCTCTGCTCTAGTTTGAGGCCATTGCCCCTCATCCTATCACCACAAGCCTTTGCAAACTGTCTCTCTCCATCCTTCTTGGACCTTCTTCAGGTACTGGAAGGTTGCTATTTGGTCTCCCCATGCCCCCTTTTCTCCAGGCTGAACATTGCTGCTCACTGCAGGTGGGGGGTTGGGGGTTAGCCTAGATGACCTTTGGAGGTCCCTTCCAACTCAAACCATTCTATGATTCTGCAGCACTGCAGACCACTGACACACCCCCACACACCCTCCCCCAATCCTACCCTGCCATGAGATGTGCCAGGGATTCATTTGCCACAAGCTTTTGCATCTCCTGCATTCAGTTTGTTTCAATTATTCAGGGCAACCCAGGCTGATAATTACAGAGTCCCGAGCTGCTGAGTAAAACTGATGCTTAATTAGCCAGCAGGAAAGATCAATTAAGGTACAGCAGGGCATCTTGCAAAGTTCTTCAGTGGGACTGCAGGGAATAGAGTCTGGCTGTGCCCTTCCAAAGGATAAAATCCTCCACTTCTCAGGGTACTCGACAGCAGTTTTATTTCAGCTGGCTGCTTACATCACTCAGCCACCCTCAGCCTCAGTGTCAGCTCTCAACACCCAGTGACACAACTCATATCTTACAACCAGAGCATTAACAGCCAGCTCTGGATCCCATTTCTAGCCAAAAAATAGAAGGCAGCTGAGACTGGGAATTTTATTTAAGCCTCCAGCAGTCTCTTCTCTGTTTGTCTGCCTTGAGTTCTCCCCTAGCACTGCAGAAGGAGCTTCCAAAGGATGCAGCTCATGGAGGAAGAGGCTGCACAGAGGGGTTGTGAAGTCTCCATCTCTAGAGGTATTCAAAACCCTCCTGGATGTGTTCCTGTGTGATTTACTTTGGGTTGTCCTCCTCAAGCAAGGGAGTTGGATAAGATGATCCCAGAATCCTAGAGTTGTGCCTGGTGGAAGAGACCTTTAAGTGCAACCTTCCTGACCTGTGACCAGCATGGCCATTAAACTATGTCCCAAAGTGCTATGTTTCTTGAACACCTGCAGGGATGGTGACTCCACCACCACCACCTCCCTGGGCAGCCTACTCCACCATTCTGAAGTGCTTTCATTAGAAACAGCCAACACAAACCTGGATTTAACTTGCTGGAAGTCAAAGAGAATTGCATCCCTCTGCTCCCTGGCTGTAGCACTCAAGTTTTCCTTCTGCAGTCCATCTGCCAGGTAGCTTTCAGCATCTGGGAAAGAGACAATAAGAGGTTAACTCTCACAAGCAGGAGATACCTGCTCTGGGCTGAGAAACATGGACCTGGCTCTGCACTGGGAAGCCCTTGAGGCATTGTACCACAAAGTCTGGTCTAGGAACACCTCAGGCTGAAGAATTCACTTGGAGAAGTTAAGATATTGAAGTGATTGTGGGTAGAAGGGGATCTAAACCTTGCATGTGGTGGCAGAGCTTCTCTCTGGCTGCTGCTACAAGCCCAGAGAGCATCACCCCCGGCACAGCAGCAGAACCACTGCTACCTTCCCCTGGCAAAGGTTGGCTCCAAAGCCATGGAGCTGCACATCCCCAACCCTCTCCAACCTTTCCCTCCAGCCCCATACTGTGCCACTAATGTCAGTTTAATCTCCTGCTTGCAAGACTTTCAGCTCCTTCTGCTCCAGCTGCCAGCACTTGTTTAGCACACCCCAGGAATCTCCAGCAGCCCCTCGCTGAGGCAGCCCCTCGCTGAAGCAGCCCCTCCACCCTGCAAGCACATCTCAAGATCCAAAGGCCACAATACCTTTGCTGTGAAAAGGGGGAGCCCTCATTTCTCTGTGTTGCCTGCTCATGATGTACTCAGGAAAGGTTTAGAGCTTGGGAGGAGGCGGGGGGGGGGGGGGGAAAAAGGAAGGACACAAGAGGGGGAACAAGGCTGCTGTGTGGTCATGCCCCAGAAATAGGGACCTCTTCCCACTTCCTCTTCAGAGTGACAGATGGGCAGGACCAGAGAGACTCAACCCTCCCCAGAGCAGCCTAGGAATGAGGAGTGAAACCAGGTCACAATATTTGTCTCCATAACCATGAGCCAGCAGTGTGCCCTCACAAGACCACCATGGCATCCTGGGGGCACTAAGAAGAGTGTGGCCAGCAGGTCAAGGGAGGTTCTCCTCTCTCTCTACTCTGCCCTGGTGAGGCCACAGCTGGAGGACTGGGTCCAGGTCTGGGCTCCCCAGTTCAAGAGAGACAGGGAACTGCTGGAGAGAGTCCAGGGGAGGCTACAAAGCTGCAGAGGAGCTCTGTGAGGAGCAAAGGCTGAGAGAGCCTGGAGAAGAGCAGCACCAGAGGGGATCTGAGCAATGCTCAGCAAGAGCTCAAGGGTGGGGAGCAAGAAGCTGGGGCCAGACTTTGCTCAGTGGTGCCTAGGGACAGGACAAGGAGCAACAGGCACGAACTGGAACCCAGAAGGTTCCATCTGAGCAGGAAGAGATGAACTCTGAGGTCCCTTCCAACCTAAGCCATTCTATGACTTAACAAATTACACCCAAAGTACCCAGGAACATCCACCCAATCTCAAAGCATAGATCTTACTCCAAGGAGCTAACTGCTTCAGGGAGACAATTTATGATGTAGACACCAGCATAAAACCAGCACAGAAATGGGTGAGCAGGAGAAACAGCCCCATGGAAATCCAGCCTGGGTGGCATTGCCACAGAAGAGCAAGCAAGAGGCAGGGTTGGGGGAATAAAAATCCTCCCAGAAGTGGTGTAAATATCCATCCCTTGCATCCCTCTGTCATTTTGAAGCACAGATTAGCTTCCATGAGTATGTGATTAGCCCTAATAGAGGATTTACTTACTGGGATGTCAGCACAGATCAGCTGCTGGATAAGTTATAGTGGAAGCAGGGTCACTTCTGCAAACCAGGCTCTTTCCCAGCCAACCACTATGTTTATAGCAGCAGGAAATGAAAAAGAAAGCCCTAACCATAAACTCTCCAAGTGGATCAGGAAGAGCAATATGTAAGCAGCTCCAGAGTAAATCACCCTAATGTTAGTTTTACTGCTTGTCGGTAACATTATAGTCTTGATGTTTATAGATTGCTCTCTGTGATCCACTCTGAAAGTTTACAGGGCTCTCCTTTTCATTTCCTGCAGCTAAAAAGGAAAAAAAAAAGTAAGAGAAAGAGGGGGGGAAGATATAGATAGATAGTTGAGATTTCATCAAGTGTTTCAGGGGAGTTTCTAGAGGCGACTGCTGTGAGCCACTTGAATCCTGCAGGAGATGCTCAGCATCGTGAGAATTATGTCACAACCACTGGAGTCCAGGTAGTAAATAACCTTTTAATGGCAGCACTAAATTTCTAGGAGTTAATCAGCACTCAATGAGCAGAGCTGGAAGGTATTAAGATGCCATGTGGGTTCTCTCCACTACTGGCTTGGGGTTTTTTTAACCTCTTTTCTATTCCCCGAGGCAGCAGGAGGTTGCCAGGAGAAATCTTGGGCTCCATGAGCAGGGGAATTAGTCCCACAGAATCCTAGGACTGCCCAGAATGGAGCAGACCTTTAAGACTGAGTCCAATCATTAAGCTAACACCTACAAGACCTTGACTGAACCATACCTCTAAGCACTACCTCTCCATGGCTCTTAAATACTTCCAGGGGTGGTGACTCCACCACCTCCCTGGGCAGCCTGTTCCAATGCCTCTCCACCCTTGCAGCAACAAAATTCTTCCTGATGTCCAACCTAAGCCTCTCCTGGTGCAACTTGAGGCCATTTCCTCCAGGGATGGTGACTCCACCACCTCCCTGGGCAGCCTTTTTCAATGCCTCTCCACCCTTGCAGCAGCAAAATTCTTCCTGATGTCCAACCTAAGCCTCTCCTGGTGCAACTTGAGGCCATTTCCTCTTGTCTTAGAATGTCAAATATTTGATTTCTCCAAGCAAACCTGGTTTGGGATGGAAAGGACCTTTAAGAGTTAATGCTGATGGGAAATCACAGCCTGGGGTGGGATGGAAAGGGCCTTTAACAATACTGATGGGAAATCACAGACTGATTTGGGATGGAAAGGATCTTCAAGAGTTAATGCTGATGGGAAATCACAGCCTGGGGTGGGAGGAAAAGGACATTTAACAGTTAATGCTGATGGGAAACCAGAGGATGGTGCTGCTGCTATGGTTCCTCTGACCTTGGGCAGGTGGTGTCACCTCTGAGCTTGAGAGATAAGATGTAGCTGCCAGGGGAAAGGGTAGGGAAAAAACCTCACTGTAAAACTGGAGGGGGACCACTACCAAGAGCATCCAAAGACCTAGAGAAAGGAATCATCCACCCAGGCAGGCAACAGGGAAGGGGATCAGACTGCCAGGCTGCTTTTGCTCCTACAAACAGAAGCAGTGGGTTTGTCAGAGCTCCAGCACACTTTTTTGAACCCTTGGTTTCAGCCTCCAGAAGAAGCAAACATGGAAAGCCCCACAGCAAAGAGCAGCTCAGAGCCAAAAGCGAAAGCCTTTGCAGTTAGCTGACAGGGCAGCGTTGGTGAGGCTTGGGTTGAGCGTTGGCAAGGTGGAACTGCAAGTGACAGAACTGCTGCAACCACATCTGCTCATGAAGCAGGAAATAAGAAGCATCTGCAAGTGCTCTGCAGGATTGCAAGGTAGAGGGAAGAGCCATACTGGGTTGGCTTTCAACCACTGCCACCTCAGAGGTGCCTGAGGGGATAACACAACCGTTAGTAGGGAGCTGCCAGCACCTGTGCAGCACAGAAGTAGTCCTGCACCATGGACCAAGCCTTTAGATCATTGAATGATAGACTGGGTTGGAAGGGACCTCAAAGATCATCTAAGTTCATACAGTCATTGAATTGTTTGGTTTGGAAGGGCCCTTCATGATCAGCCAGTTCCAACCACCCTGCCGTGGGCAGGGACACCTCCCACCAGACCCAGGTTGCTCAGGCCTCATCCAACCTGGACTTGAACACCTCCAGGGAGGGGACATCCACAACCTCCCTGAGCAACCTGTTCCAGGGTTTCCCCACCCTCACTGTCAAGAATTTCTTCCTCATCTCCAGTCTCAATCTGCCCTCTTCCAGCTCAAAGCCATTGCCCCTCATCCTAGCACTACAAGCCCTGGAAAAAAAAAAAGCTTTTTGTAGGCTCCCTTCAGGTGCTGGCTATCTTTATTTTAAATATATTTGTGTTTTAACCTCTCCTGAGGGTTACACTTTGCCCTGTAATAGCTGAAGCTCCTTCCTTCCCAGCCTGTGCAGCCAGAAACCTCCTCAGCCCCAGGAAGCCTTCCAAGATCCATGCAGATTGTTAAGACACAGCAAGTTTGATACAGAGGTATGTGACATGCAATTAATCTCCATTCATAGCCTGCTCTACCTGTCAGCAAAGAAAGGCTGTGCTTTAGAAGGAGATCTGAAGCCTTCAATTAAAAACAGTCAGCTAACAAGAAAATAATCTGAGTTAAAGGAAGGTGGCAGGTGCAGAAATGAGTTGTTTACAGAAGTGTCAGCACTGAACAATCAAGTGCTGCACATCAAAAAAAAAAAAAGCTGCAAGGGTGAACTTCACTGCAAGCCCCCCTGATTAAAAACCAGAGGAGAAAATTTACACCTACAGCTGGGGGAAGACAGAAAGCATTTGGCAGAGAGCTTTGATGGGCTTGGAGGCTGCACACTAACACACACACAGGCTCAGGCTGACAGAGCCCAGGGCTGGAAGCTGTCTGGAGGGGAAGAGTGATCCAGTCTTGGATGGGGAAGAGGTGAAGGCAAGAGGGATCCCCAGGCTCAGGGGGGGAAGAGTTGCATCCCCAGGCTCAGGGGGGGAAGAGTGGGATCCCCAGGCTCAGGGGGGGAAGAGTGGGATCCCCAGGCTCAGGGGGGGAAGAGACAAAGGCAAGAAGGATCCAGTCTTAGATGGGAAAGAGACAAAGGCAAGAGTGATCCAGTCTCAGATGGGGAGGAGACAAAGGCAAGAGGGATCCAGCGTCAGAAGGGAAGAGGCCAAGGCAAGAGGGATCCAGCCTCAGATGGGAAGAAGCCAAGGCAAGAGGGATCCAGTCTCAGATGGGATAGAGGCCAAGGCAAGAGGGATCCAATCTCAGATGGGATAGAGGTTAAGGCAAGAGGGATCCAGTCTCAGATGGGATAGAGGCCAAGGCAAGAGGGATCCAGTCTCAGAGGGGAAGAGATCAAGGCAAGAGGGATCCAGTCTCAGAGGGGAAGAGGCCAAGGCAAGAGGGATCCAGTCTCAGAGGGGAAGAGGCCAAGGCAAGAGGGATCCAGTTTCAGAGGGGAAGAGCAATGCTGGAGGGTTCTCCATTCTCAGCAGGAAGAAGCAAATGTTTCAAGCTGCCAGGAACCAACCCCACAGGAAACGAAAGGTCACAAAAAAACCTTGAGGCAGCCAAGCCAGCCCCAACAGAGCCACCTCACCTGGCAAGACATTAAATGAGTCCTTCCCCAGCACCCACCCCCACATCTCTGTCAGCAGGATGTGTCCTGCCTGTCTTGTCCAGCAATGAGCTCCCATCATGGCTCCACTTTTACTTCTGGGCAGGTTATGATGTGGTGACCTCTGCACAGCACTTCTCTCACCAAGCCTTTGTTTGCTGACCCCACCATGGGGTCAGCAATGGTTGCAAAGCTCCCTACAGCACCCATTTGGGAAGCAGCTGCTGCTAGGAGAGCTCAGCATGACCCAACCCCATCAGTGAGTGGAGGTGCTGAGGGGTTGCAGTTCAAGCTGGTGAAGGAACCCAGGGAAAACAACCTCAGAAGGCTCCCAGCTGCCACCTTGCACACACAGACACTGAAGGCAATGCTGGCAGCTCCCAGCACAGCTTCCTTCACTCAGAAGCTGAGGCCTCAGGAGGTCCTATTCTGCTCACGAGGTAGAAATGGGGCTTGAAGGCAGCCCTGCTCTCCACTGCCCCTTCATTTTCAGTGGGGCTGAAGCTTTGCCTGGGATGCACCCCCAGGTGAGCCTGCACAACATCTAAAGCCAGGAGACAGCACAGCTGCAACCAAAAGCTGTCTGAGCTGTCCCACTGCAGCCCACAAGCTTCTCTTACCCTTTGTGCCTGCTCCCCTGTCTCACCCTAGCAATGCTAAGCAGAGGAGCTTCAGCTGGAAGCAGTCAGTGAGGACATCTTTGGAGCAAGCCAGAAGCCACCCCTCAAACCTTGAGTGCAAACATTCCCATCCCATCTCCTGCCACAGAATCTGGCTCCACCAGAGCTTCCCCATCTCTACCAGAGGCATGGAGCCATCATGGCAGCTCCTGGGCATAATGAGGGCAAAAGCAGCAGGACAGGCTGCCACATCCCCTACACCCTCACTGGGATAGAGACAGGGAAGGCAGAGAAGCCAAGGACCTCAAAACCCCCAACTTTAGAGAAGCAGCAGTTCCCACAGTCCTGAACCACAGAGCTCAGCAAAAAAAAAAAAAAACCAGCCAAAAGCTTTTTAGCTTCTTCCCCTCCAGCCACAGAAGGATTCCCCCATGAAGCAGAACAGGAGCAAGGAGGAATCCATGGTTACCTTCCAGGAGCCTCTGAATCTCCTCTGGGATCATGATGCCTGCCCCTTCTTTTCTGTGAGAGCCAAACCTGCTCCTCTAACTCCTGGCCCTCAGGGGCAGGGACTGAGGAAGCAGGAAGGGTGGGGACACCCTTAAAGAGGTGGGAGGAACTACTCACGTTCCTCCTCCTCCTCCTCCTCTTCTAGTCTTGGCCAGTTCAGTCTAGCAGCCAGGATGTTCAGCTTCCCTCCATGCTCCTGAGAGCCCAATTTTAGCTCTCTGGTATTCCATGCCTGGGCTCCTCTCTCCAAGAAGGACTTTTTGGTGCTGGAGCAGGTCCAGAGAAGTGCAACAAAGCTGGAGAAGGGTCTGGAGAACAGGGCTGATGAGGAGCAGCTGAGGGAACTGGGAGTGTTTAGCCTGCAGAAGAAGAGGCTGAGGGGGGAGGTCCTCTGATTATCTCCAATTTCCTGAAAATTGGAGCCAGGTGTGGCTTGGTCACTTCTCTCCAGTATCAGGTGATGGAATTAGAGAAGAAATGGCCTCAAGCTGCACCAGGTGAGGCTTAGGTTGGAGATGAGGAACAAGTTCTTTCCTGCAAGAGTGGTCAGGAGTTGGAAGAGGCTGCCCAGGGAGGTGGTGGAGTCACCATTCCTGGAGGTGTTCAAGCACTTGGGGCCAGGGTTTGGTGGCCATGGTGGGGCTGGGTCCATGGTTGGACCTGATGATTTTAGAGATCTTTTCCAACCCCAACCAATTCTATGATATGCATCTCAGTAACTTTCCCCTCCCAGCCAGGTTTCCTGGGTCAGGATTAAGAATATTGAGAATCTCTGGCAGAAGGCAAAGGCAAACCTCCATTTGAATCTCTGCTTGCTGCCTGAGGCTCCCAGTGGTGCTAATTGTGTGCAAGAAACAGCAGCAGGTGCAGGTGGATGTGTATGGTAGATGGCTCTGCTCTACCTGCTCTCACCTGGAGGTGTTTAGGGATAAATATTTAACCAGTGCTGTGTGGAAATCCTCCTTCAGTTCATTACAGACTACAAATAGAGAGCAGCTGCTTGCTGAGACTGAGGAACCTTAAAAATGAGTTTAGAAAGGGCTGAACTCAGCCCCTTGGATGGGTAGAAGCTGCTTTCAGATATTGCCAGAAAGATCAAGAGAAACCTGATCAATGCAGATGTCAGAGGAAGAAATGTTCATGCAACTGCAAAGAAAAGGGTCAGCTCCCATCTTCTCTGCATTTCTGCAGCTCACAAAACCTTCTGCATCAAGAGGAGTGTGACCAGCAGGGTGAGGGAGGTGACTGTCTACCTCTGCTCTGCTTTCCTGAGACCTGTGTCCAGTTCTGGTGCTCCCAATGGGGCATGGAGTTGCTGGAGTGGGTCCAGAAGAGGCTGTGAAGATGATCAGAGGGTTGGAGACAGGCTGGGAGAGTTGAGGCAGTTCAGCCTGGCGAAGAGAAGGCTTCAGGGAGACCTTAGAGCAACCTTCCAGCACCTGAAGGGGCTCCAGGAGAGCTGGGGAGGGACTCCTGACAAGGGCTGGGAGCGCAAGGGTGAAAGGGAATGAATTGAAACTGGAGGAAGGCAGACTTCAGGCTGGAGATTAGGAAGGAATCCTTGACAGTGAGGACAGGTGATTTGAAGGGGATGATCTCTGGGGGCTCCTTCCAACCCAAACCACTCCATGATCGTGTGGATTGTGTGGTCCAAGAGCAACCAGGCTGACACTGCACCAACCTCTACTCACAGTGCTGTTTCCAGTGCTCTGTGACATCCACAAGGTCTGCAGCAAAACCCAACAGCCACGACTGCAAAACAGCTGAGGGCAGGGAAGACCTAGAGCTCTGCTGGAGCTGCAAACAATGCAGCAGCAGGAAATGTGTTGGGTGACATCCTCACAAGGCTGTGAGCACACCCGAGGCAACAAAGGAAGGCAAAACCCACACAGAGCACCTGCAAACCACACTCCCTGCCAGTTTGACAGGAGGAAACCTTTGCCTGAAATGTGATTAAATGGTTTGAGTCTTGGGCAAGAGTCACTGAGCAGGGATCTGGGAGTCCATTCTTTCCAGTCCTGTGCTGTCAGCTTCAGAGAGTTCTGGAATGGTTTGGGTTGAAAGGGACCCCCAAAGGTCATCAGCCACTTCCAACCCTCCTGCCATGGGCAGGGACACCTCCCACCAGCCCAGGTTGCTCAAGGCCTCATCCAACCTGCCCTTGAACACCTTCAGGGAAGGGCAAACCTGTTCCAGTGTCTCACCACCCTCATTTCTTCCTAATCTCCTGTTTGAAATCTGCCCTCCCCAAGTTTCAATCCGTTGCCCCTTGTCCTGGCACTCCCAACCCTTGTCACCAGCTCTTCTGGACCCCCTTCAGGTTCTGGAAGGATGCTCTCAGGTCTCTCTGGAGCCTTCTCTTCTCCAGGCTGAACTGCCCCAACTCTCCCAGCCTGTCTCCAACCCTCTCCCAGCCTG
>VXBD01006298.1:0-24419 GCA_013399975.1 Indicator maculatus
GGGAGGAATTTCAGCTCACACCGACACACAGGCATTGATCACTTTGTAGATTTTAAGCCCAGAAGAGAACGCTACAGTCATTTTGTCTGACCTGTGATGTGACACAGGCAGTAGGGCCTCACTCAATAACATCTACATGAAGTCAAATAATTTATGGTGGAGTACAGCATACATTTTAGAAATAAACCAATATTGATTTTAAAATGTTATATGATGGATGGATGGAAAATCTACTGCTTTCCATCATAAATTGACCCAATGGTTATCTTCTCTCACTGATACAAATGCCTCCTATTTCCACGTCCAACATGCCTGTCTGTAAACTATAGGCAGTGGTTTTCGTTGTAGTTACAAATAACTTGACATCCATTAGCCCTTCACTACTGCATGCTCCTATTTTATTACTGTCTTACAGGGCAATCTCTTAACTTTTCCCCCTTTTAGGTAGATTGCTTCCTCTAATATTTTCTTGTGAGGGAGGGTTGGAACCCCATAATTCATTCACTGGAGAAACTTAGAAGTTGTATTTTCAGCCTACTTCTTGGAACTGTGAACCAGAGATCTTTGATGTATAGAGACGATATGGGCCTTTGAGTCTTGCTTAGTACTTAGCTGTGGATACACAAACAACCCAGCACTCTGTCCTAATGAGTATGACAAAACCAAAGCATATTGAAGTTATATAGTCCAAAGAGGCTTCCCTACCAGCATGAGCTATCCAACAGGCTGCAGTAACACAGATTCCCAGCAGGGAAAGGCTAGAAAGTACCAAAATATGTCATATTTTCTGGACTGTAAAACATACTGTATTGACCCTGGCAACATCATTCTGACTGCAGCTTATCTTCATCTGCATGTAATACTTTTACACATTAAAAAATACAACTATTTTATTTTGCATACACTTTAAAATCTCGAGGGATAGTATGTATTGTTAAAGGCTAGAAATTAGGTCTAAACTTGAAATCTGCTGAGCAACTCCTCAGGCAAATGCACTGGCTGAAGAAATTATTGTCTGGAGTACAGATGTGAGATGATGGATGGACACAACAAGAGGAACAGAGAGTCTGAAGGGAAACCTGATAGAAAGTGATAAATTGTACATGTTTAATTCTTACAGAATCAAAGACTCATTTTGGTTAGAAGAGACCTCTAAGATCCTCAAGTCCAACTATCTTAGAAGAGTGTTTTCTTATCCCCATTAAAATTGCCTGGAAGATCTCTGTGAAGAGGCTAGCAGGAAGTGGCAGGAGCAGACATGCAGCCTGCTTGTTCTTTACACTCTGAAGTGAGTAGAGAAAGCCCAGAGAGCTGGAGATATCTGTGAAAATGCTGAAAATGTTGGGGGGAAAAATGGAGGAATAGAAAAAGTAAGCTATGTGTGTCTTAAGCCTCTTATCTCCATTCTTTTCCTTCAACAATTAAGAAATTAGTAAATTCAATTTGTAAATAATCAGCGAACCCTTCGTTTCCGTGACACCACTATACACGCATTAACAAATTCACACAACTTTGAAGAGTTCTGTCCTTTCTTGGTTTTAACCTCCCAGTCATGCCATCTGGACACGTGCAATGGCTGTTTAAATAATTAATTTCCTTTTTAAGCTGACCTGGGGTTGACTTCTTCATATTCCACATAACTGATTACATTCAGTGGCAATTATTTTCAGATATTCTAACATACTCTCAATCTACTTTCCTTTACTTGCAAAAAAAGTCTAATTTTAAAATAAATTTGCACGTGTAATGTTTTCTTTTGCATGTATAATTATAGTTGTGCCACTGTGCAGGCACATTCAGTGCCTTCAAAAGAGGTGTAAAGACCTGCCTGTGAATGTATTCACAAAGGTAACTCTGGCATCATCTTTCAAATGTACAGGTAATGATGATGGAACAATGGCAAACCCACATTCTCTAAGATCAGGCCCGTAGCACTACTTATGTTCCAACAGATTAATGTCTCCATCTCAGTGCCATCTCAGACATCTACTCTATGCTGGGAATTTCTTGAATCCTTGCCATATGCTCAAGCAATCCCAATTCAGCAGGGCTGTTGAATTACTGAATAAAACTGAATAGTATGCATTTTGTCTAAATAACTTGATTTTGTGTTGTAATGTATACTCAGAAGTTACTATAAATTAATTAAAAGACCATCTGAAACCCCTCAGGTAATTTTCAAATACAAGGAGAACCCCCCTTGTAGTAACACTGCTATCCCTGTCACTCTGTGAAGGTATTTTAATCAGACACATTTACTCCACTAAAATGAAAGGGAGATATATAAGGCTATGGTCTGTGCTTACTGTCAGTAATGCATAAATCTGCTGGCATAAATAGGACGTGCAGTGTGCAAGCCAATGGCACAAACCCAGGATATTACTTCACTGGAAGTACAACAGCCTATAGCAAAGTAAATACATGCTCTGTGTAAGCTGCCCAGTGTAAAAGACAGCCAAGATGCCAAAGGATTTGACACCTTCGGCAACATACCCGGGGAATATTAATTGCAGTTGGGAACAGCACCCTCTAAAACAGCAGCTTAGCTAAGGTGCTCACCCACCAATGATAAAACCCGATGTCTGAAAGCTGCTTCTTTCTCCACACCTTTCTTCCAGTCTTGTGGAGGTTCTTGACAAGTAACTGCCCTGGATGTCTCAATTTGGGTGTCAAAGAAAACATAAATCAAATCAAGCAAAAGCCATATCCAATTATAAAGGATGCTGTGATAGTGCCTGTCTCAGCCGTCAGTAAAAATCTTCTCAGGCAAGTTCTATAACCAGATGTAAGACCACAGGAGTTTTTACGCTTGCAGCTTTTGATTGGTCAAAGAAAGCTGTAACTTGTGGAATATATAGCTTTATCTTTTATTAAAGACAAGAGGAGGCTTTACGACAGGCAACCAATCCACCATAAATACACATAACAAAAGAGTGCTTTGAATTTGAGTCTAGACTGAGAATTCCAAGCTTCTGGTTAACTCTCATTTTGCTTGCTGCAAACAAACAGGAGATGATATTTTAAAAGAACAGCTAGAACCACAGCCACAAATTTTGAGCATTTCTGTGAAAATACACAATAACATTTCCACATATTTCTGGCAACTTTATGGCAAAATTAGCTGGGTAGGTCTAAATTATACTGCTATAATAAATTTTTGCACAAGATACCCTGGAGAAGGACAAATAAAATCAGTAAAGGCAAAGGACAGAGCAAACAACATATGGAAATATAAATAACCCCGAAAATGAGAACACATAAAGAGCACAAAGGAAGTAAGCCATAGAACTGGAAATGGAAAGAGAAAGGAAGCAGACAGAGGGAGAATGAATACATGTTAGAAACAGGGAAGCTTTTAATAATACTGTCCCTTGAACTTGAATTTGTCCTTTTTGCTCATAAGGGACTCAAAAGTATGACCTCGAAGAATCATTCTATTGTAGCAAGGGAATGTTATAATTTTTATTGCAATTTGCACAATCCAAGAGATGTACAGGGCACTGTGTACAAATTCTATCTTGAGCACAGAGGGAGTTGCAGATGAAAATACAGAGACAAATGAACCCTAGGACAGCACAGCTAAGCCCACACAAGGTCTCCACAGTGTGACTTCCTTTCATAGAATCATAGAATTGTTAGGGTTGGAAGGGACCTCAAGGATCATGCAGTTCCAACCCCCTTGCCATGGGCAGGGACACCTCACACTACAGCAGGTTGCTCGCAGCCACATCCAGCCTGGCTGCAGAAACCTCCAGGGATGAGGCTTCCACCACCTCCCTGGGCAACCTGTTCCAGTGTCTCACTCACACCCTCACGATGTAAAACTTTTTCCTAACATCCAGTCTGAATCTACCCATTTCTAGCTTTGCTCCATTCCCCCCAGACCTATTGCTACCTGACATCCTGAAAAGTCCCTCCCCAGCTTTCCTGTAGCCCTCTTAAGATACTGGAAGGCCACAATAAGGTCACCTCAGAGCCTTCTCTTCTCCCCAACTCTTTCAGTCTGTCCTCACAGGAGAGGTGCTCCAGCCCCCTGATCATCCTGGTGGCCCTCCTCTGGACACGTTCCAGCACCTCCAGATCCTTCTTGTAATAGGGGCTCCAGAACTGGATGCAGTACTCCAGGTGCGGTCTCACCAAAGCAGAGGGGGAGAATCACCTCCCTTGACCTGCTGGCTACACCTCTCTTGATGCAGCCCAGGATGTGATTGGCTTTCCGGGCTGCAAGTGCTCACTGCTGGCTTGTGTTGAGTTTCTCATCCACCAACACCCCCAAGTCCCTCTCCTCAAGGCTGTTCTCCAGCCAGTCACTTCCCAGCCTGTATTTGTGCTTGGGATTGCCTCAACCCAGATGCAGGACCCTGCACTTGGTCTTGTTGAATGTCATGAGGTTGTCACGGGCCCAGCTCTGCAATCTGTCAAGGTCCCTCTGGATGGATCCCTTCCCTCCAGTGTGTCTGCTGCACCACACAGCTTGGTGTCATCAGCAAACCTGCTGAGGGTGCACTCAATGCCACTGTCCATGGCACCAACAAAGATATTGAACAGACTGGTCCCAGGACTGAGCCCTGAGGAACTCCGCTTGTCACTGGCCTCCACTGGGACATGGAGCCATTGACAGCCACTCTTTGGGTGCGGCCACCAAGCCAGTTCTTTATCCACTGAATGGTCCTTCCATCAAACCCAGACTGCACAAGATTGGAGACCAGGATGTGGTGTGGGACAGTGTTGAAGGCTTTGCTCAGGTCCAGGTAAACGATGTCAGTTGCTCGGCCTTCATCTTGTCATAGAAGGCCACCAGGTTTGTCAGGCAGGATTTGCCCTTGGTGAACCCAAGATGATTGTACCCAATCACCTCTTCATTATTCTTCTGTCTCATCAGTGCCTCCAGGAGGATCTGCTCCATGATCTTACTGGGCAGAGGTGAGACTGACTGGTCTATAGTTCCCTGAGTGCAGAGTTGTATAGTTCCAGGTAAATGACTGTGCACAACATGTGAAGCCTTGCTGATCATGCATGGTACTGCTCTGGATGCATTCTAGTAGCACTGGAAGCACCATCAAAGCAAGAATCATTGTAAGGCTCACAAGGTATTTAGAGGGATACCAACCCTCTGACAATGTTTCATCTGAAGAAAGGAAACTGCTCAAACTGCCCAATTGGGAGTTCAGTTAATTGTATCTCAAGAAGTCAAACAGATGTGAACACTTTTAAAAAGCTCAAATAGTTTTTCACACAGTACTGAAGCAGGCAGTGCTTCCAAGCTGAGGCAATTCAATATGGTTTATTCTTCTGGGGACTAGAGATGCTCACATTACCAGTGAAAGAAAATAATTTTTAAGAGGTAGTTTAATACCCTCAATTACGCAGAGGAACTGATAGTATAAGAAGATGCTGGTAGAACACCACTCGTGCTGAAAGTTACTTTTAAAGGTCAACAGCATATCATTTACAATCTTTTTTCCTTTACTGTAGCAAAATGTGCTGAGCTCTCCCAACACTCAGACTAAAAAGCATACTGATTCATAATTTTTTCCTAGTTCTTGAAATTCCTTCATTATTTGTCTCTCTTAGAACTTCTGCTCTAATGTGACATGATGGGAAAGCCCCATTACTGAATAGCATTAGCTACAGAAGTGCTCACTGAAGACTACTTAAGTAAGCATTAGGTAATCTTAAAAAATAAAATTTAGAAGACTATATTTTAAAAAACATGAAAAAGTTATGCCTCTTCATTCTTATAATGTACTTTCTGTCAGTGAAAGAACTGAACTGAAAAAGAATTTCTTTTAATCTTGGGGCCAGTTTAAGTGTCTGCACTGGAATTTAGTGAGTAGGTTAAAGTCCCTCCAATTGGACCTCAATTACATACACTCCAGTGCTTGCATTTAGATCATTGTTCTTCTTAACAAATCAATAAATAATTCAGCTCCCTAGCAAATAAGCTATTAAACCAAAATCCAGAGGACTTTAGGAGAGGTATGGTTGAACTTTCTAAATGATATTGGAAATATTTCAACAGTTGTGCAAAGTTTATGCAAAATCATGCTCTTGATGAGACCACTACAGCTTCCTGAGGTAGTAGAAGGAGAGGTGATGGTCTCTTTGGGATCCAGTGATAGGATGTGTGGGAATGCTTTGGGCTGGACATTAGGAAACATTTCTTTATCAAGAGGGTGGTCAGACTATGGAAGAGATGGTGGATGCTCCAAGCCTGTTATAGTTTAAGAGGCAGGTGGAAAATGCCCTTAATAACATACTTTAACTTGGTCAGCCCTGAACTGGTCAGGCAGTTGGACTAGATGGTCATGTAGGTCCATTCTAGCTGAAACAGTCTCTTCTTAACAAAATAGTGCTTATAAACTGTAGACTGCAGGTAATCAGCTATAGGTAAGAACTTTCAACCAGACATGGACACTTCATCTGTTTGGCAGCAAGTATTTCCAAGAGCTTTCTGCTGAGCACAGAATTAACTTCTGGTTTCCTTCAGTTCGACTTCCACTAGCTGCTCTCCGTTCCTAGATGGATTGTTTCTACAAGCTGCAGTTGGATAACTGCTCGTGCCTCAGTCCTTATAGGAATGAAAACACAACTGAGATGATACTAGAAGTTGCTAGGAAACAGACAGATTATGAGGAGGAGAAGGACTGTATCCTGACCTCTCTTCCTCAGGATTTCTCTACTGTTTGTCAATCAGGATTGCCTTTACAATCTGCCAGTTGCTGGTGCTGCTAAGGAAATTCTTTTTAAAAAGACCAGGAATGTTTCTTGTACCTGTGTTTAGTAAGACAAATGCAAAATTGCCTTTATGACAAGATTTTGGAATCTGATAGATTACTTAGCATGTTACATAGTACATTTATTATACTTCATACATCTCTTTAGAGCATACCTGCAGTGACTATTTTGAGTGTCTTTCAGAAGTGCAATCTGACTAATGCTTATTACATGTTGGTTCTTTCATTCCTCTCCCCAGGGGAAGACGTGTCTTCTGTGCAATGTTTTGTTCTACAACAGGTATTGCTTGTCTGACTGTCTAAATGTTTATATCACGGAAGTAAAGGTTAAGAAAATCCAATTTGCACTTGAAAAGAAGGTGGCACTCATGCACATGTCTTCCTGGAGAAGTTATATCTGAGTCCCAGGCTGACTCCATAAATAGTAGAATTTTCTCATAAAATTCTTACTTCATCCATTATAGTATTTTAATACTTTAGTTATGTCATTGTTGTTGCTGCCTAAGTTGTATTTCAGACAACAGAGTGCTTCTCAGAGCAATGGCAGTGGCTTTCCCAATAACAAGAAAGGCCCTCAAAGACACAGCACAACTCCATGAGATCAGCTTTGCAGCAATCAGGACCATGTGCCCATCCCAGAACGTCTGAAATGGCCATGAGGCTCAGGGTTTGAATATTGGTGAAACTGAAAAGGGGTTTGAGCAGATGTTAGACAGCTCAGAAAGGCTGCCCCTCGCAGCAATGAGTGAAGCAGTGCTTCTTTGTTAATACAAATCAGACCTATTTGTCTTCCTTTTCATATGGCAAACAGCTTCTCATGTTTTTTTGTCTTTGCAACTTAAAATTATCTTTAAAATGCAAAAGAAAAAAGATCAAACAGTTTTACAAGCATTTTCCAGAGGAAAAATGTGATGACTACTCCAGGAGACTAACATTTTTTTAATTGTCTTTTCTCCTTTTATTTTTTAATAGCTATTAATTGTAGTTTGACAAAATTGCATTTGAAATCCCTACTCTTCTGAAAGAACATAAAAATAACCCTTTTGCCTACCGTACACTACTAGAGAAAAACGCCTGTTCTCTTTTTATGTCCTGTGTTTAAAAATGTTAACATCAGAGGGATGTAAACTGGCAGATTAAGATTCCTTTTTGCATCTTCTCATACCATAAAATAAAATTTGACATTAGTAAATGTATCTCTCTAAGACTGCAGTTTCTGTGATCTCACCAGTTAGTTACAAGTAAATTAAAGAGAAGCAAGAAATCTGACCCTGATCCCACTGGTGACAGTGAATGACCAATCATTTACCACAGCAGAAGAGATGGGTCCCACAGCTTAATTAAAGAATGCTGCTGTGGGCCACAGGACTGAACAGAAGTGCTGAAAAGAGTTCACTGCCATTTCAGCAGTACAGAATTCGCTGCCAAAAAGCAAAATGTAAAAATGAGTATTTGGGAAAACATGTAGGAGGAAAAGCCAAATTTTGCAGTATACTCTACCTTCAAAAAAGCAAGCTACTGGAAATCTACTGCTGTTCCTGTCCTTACCTGACTATCCTTTTCTCTGGTATTCCTTTATACTTTGCTGCATTCTTAGCTTATTTCAGTTTTCTCCTGTTTCTCAGCTGATTCATATCAGTTGTAGCAGTATCAGTCACAGAATATAAAATAATCCCAGAAAAAAAAAATTCTATCTGTACCTGGACCTGTTTTGTAACAAGCAGCTTGTGTAATTTCTGTATAACATCTGACACTGCTTCGTCTTCCATTCCTAGATAATTGAAAAACTGGAATTGATGACCATCTAAACCTCTTCTGTTTATCTGTTTATAATGTTTATAATTTTGGGGTTGGCTCCTTTCCAGGGGGAAACTTGCCATTATATTTTTCCCAGTTTACAAACCAGTTAATGATTTCCCCTGTCTGTATCAGGCATTGTTTCTATTTCAGGAAATAAAATTCACCCTGGAAAAGTTACACACCCTCACTTTTTGATATCTGGTTGAAATTTTGATTCCTCCTATTTAGGTAAAATGTGTTCAGTCAGGAAATGGATGTGAAAAGCCTTGCCGTGATGATCTGAAGGGAGTTTGTTGTTCTTTAGGAAAAATTAAGAGGCTTAATAAAGCAGAGAGCAAGAGGGCTTGTGGTCACTTTTTATAAACATATCAGCGCCAAAATGTGAGATAATTACTTAATCCCTCTCAGTATTTACCATATCCTTGCTTCAAGCAGGGAAACTACTTTTCTTTTAATTGAGGTTCCGTGCTTCTTCTCAGTTCAGCTGGGAAGTGGGCTATCACTTTGGACTTGACTCATGACCTCTTGCTGTAAAAAAGGTCAGTCAAACACTAGGAATTATAACATATTTTGTGATTTGTTTTGTCAATACATTTATGAGTAAAGAGCTGCATTATCATCCCTGCACATATATCTTGCTCCTTTCTCCTCCACATTTCTCAACACTGAAATGAGATTCTGTCTTTCTCAAAGAGGCTGTGGCTATGTTATTGACTCGGAAAACTAAAACGTGTGCCACAATAAAGTACCAGGAAGGTACTTTTTGAATTCAGTGGAATCCGGATAGAAAGGTATGGCCATGACGTGCTACAAACAGCAGACTCCTGCGAATCCTTGCGGAGTGCAAACTCCTAAAATGATGGTACCTGTGACAAGCAGTAAAATACAACAACAGGCATTCTGTGACTTTTCTAGGTTATCCAATTTTCACACATTTTAATGGCACTGCAACTATTTGTGCATATGACTATATTAATGATACATGTGGTGACAAAGGATATAATTAAGATCAGTGGAACATTTACTCATCAACAGATGTCTGAGTTTAAAACTTGTGTACAGACTAAATGGGGTAATTACTGACAAGAGTTATTAAATTGGGGACTAAATCTGTAGCTGCTGCTACCTGTAAAAAAAAAAAAGTAATAAAAAGCAGTCATCAGCACAGCCACTCTACACTGACTGCATCCTAATTTCCTACTTGCTCTGCAGATCTTACGTGGTGTGTTTGTGTTGCAGTTTCAGTAAGAAAGGGTGGACACATTTTTTGATTGCTGGCTGACAGCCTGCCAATTCTTTTTTGGGTTCAGCATCAGGAAAGCATTGCTGTTCCTTGCACGTGCTTCAAAGTGGGAAGTGATTTACCTCTGCAGCCCAGAAAGAGTCAGACCTGCAGTCACAGCCCAGATGTCCTCTTACCATCATTAAGACTTCTGAGGATGTGACAAGTCATTAGTGGATTAGGACTCGCTATCATTTCTATTTGGGGTTTTAACAGAATTGCATGGGTAAACTTGACCCAGTAACAACCGAAGTAGAAGGTCAGTATGATCAGTCTGAGGGGTGAGAAGAAAATATGAAAGAGCATGGAAGCTACTTGATGTGAAGCAGAGTGGAAGAATTGAGAGGTAAAGGCAGAGTATAATGAATTAATTAATTAAATGAGAAATTGGGATGGAAGGAGAATAATTCCAGAAAGTTACAACTAAGCAAGGTTAACATTAGAATATGAGCTGTAGTTGGGAAAAGTCTTTGATGAACTCAGCAGGGACTGATGAAATATATAGAACTGATGGAATGAGAATCCTTAAAAAACTTATCGAATATATGAACTACTTAACCTTGCTTTGAGAATAAAGGAAAATTATGGGAGAAAGTGACCTTGAACTTGAATTTTGAAGGAAAAAAGCGATCTGTTCTGAGTGGTCAACTGAAGTCTATCTTCAAAACCATTTTATGTGGAAGACAGCCTAGACAAAGCTCAATGAGCAGAGCTCAAGCCTAAATTTGACACAATATGTGAGAAAAGTGTGAATTTTCTACAGATTATTGTCCCATACTGTCATGCTCTTTGATTGTTTGTGTAAAAAGGCAGATGGCTGAAATAATATGTTTTGTTTTGATTGTAGAGCCTTATATAAGCTATGTAAAGAGAAATGCATCAAAGGATCACTACTTAAAGTCTGGATAGTTGGGAACAAGCATCAAGTCTCTACACATCATCATGAAGCAGGAAATACATATGCAGCCAGATTACCTAAATTTATGTACCAATTACAAGCAGAGTTTTCATGCTTAGCTGATTTTCTCCAAAGGCTTACCCACCTCCTTTTATGCTCCCAATTACACAGGAAATTGCTACTATTAGGCAAGCAGTACAAACATACCTGTCAGAAAATATATGTCACAAAATTTAGGAGAAAAGCATTGTTAGGAAGTGGCAGGTGTTTGACATTCAGGCTTAGACACCAGGCTCTGCAGGTTCTGAAGAGTGGATATCCTCTCCAGATGTGGGCTTTGGTTTCTTCTAAAAATTAGACCTTACTCCTCCGATATCCATGGGAGCTACACCACCTGCTCCCTGTCTCTCTAGAAGCAAATTGCCATTTTGGTGCTGACCACCCCTTCTCAAATGTGTTTTGACCTTGTCCTTCTCAAGTCTGGGCATCGCACAAGTTTTCAGTATTTGGGAGCACACAGTTATGCCAGGCTTGCTTATAGAAGGGAAAATCATGTCTTAGACTGAGATAAATATTGCCAGTCCCTTGATAGCCATTTTACTTATCCTAACTAGAGACCTCCACTCTCAGGAACCAGGATTCACATTAATCACCCCACACTACACAGCCATTGGTTATAAAATGATGGAAGTCTCGAGCTTTGCCAGGTTGTTATTGAGAAGTTCCACTGTGCCTCAATGATGAATAGCTCTTAGTTTTTGCCTCTCACGCCTGTTTCCAGGCACACAAAACAATACTTAACCTTCCAGGTATGTCACAGATTCAGCTATATTCTGTTAATTAGACACTGTTAGCATTTACAGGCATGCCCCTTTTTGTTGGGTTTGAATATCTTTGCTTAAGCAGCACACTCTATGTAGCAATTACTAAATTTGAGTTCTCTGCAAACTAGCCATAACTCAGTTTTCTCTCCTTTCTGTGCTTACTTAGAATACTATTAGTGGCTTTACGTAAACAGAAAAATGTGTAAAATGTATCATTAACTGGGATATAAAAATACTGAAATGTTTCTGTAAAGTAACTAACCTTGATTATGCCTGCTTTTCCCACACAGTATTCAACCTATTTTCAGCTCTTTTTTCATAGGCACAAGGGATGCTGCACTATAATAGCTGCTTTCCTATACTCAGAGGAAATACAACTGATAACACCCTTTTCTGTTAAGCAAACAGTAAAGCCAGTGCTGAGATATTAATTCTTTTAAGTTTTCTCATTTCCTTTTTCTAATGATTCTTCACTGCAGATAATTTGCCTTGTGTGCAATTGTTCATAGTTTCAAACCAAGACAGCAATTGTGTCAATGCTTGTTTCCCCAATTAAAAATATTTGTACATTCATCCATTAACACTGCAAACATTCATTGATATATTTTTCACATGGCATCATTATACACTTAGGTTTCATTAATTGAAAAAGGTTAGGCTGCATTAATTCTTCAAAGTGATGCCAAATCACTCAATTATGTCCTTAAATGTAGCTTTTTCACGTTTTGGAACAAAGCCAGTTTTCCACCCTTTGCTCTCTC
The DNA here is from genome assembly GCA_013399975.1 of Indicator maculatus. Lineage (NCBI taxonomy): Eukaryota > Metazoa > Chordata > Aves > Piciformes > Indicatoridae > Indicator > Indicator maculatus. The sequence goes on from VXBD01006298.1 coordinate 12,303, forward strand.
CCTCACTGTCCCTTTCCACTAATTCCAGTTGTCATGAAAACAGTTTTTCTTTTGTGACTGCTTCAATATCAAGTCCTTCTTCTCTTGTTTAAAAAGTCGAGCATTTCCTACTAAAAATTAAACTGATATTTTTATTATACTGCTGATTCTGCTGAGTGAGGAGACCTCAGAAAAAGAAAGCTTGTATAAGGGAACTATTCACAGGAGGCACTTTGTTTCTCGGGAATGGGAAAAGCTTTGCATTGTGACAACTAAGGGCAGCAAAACAGAACAGAACTGAATGCAGTAACAGCTTCAAATTTCCCAAGCTGAAAGCAAGACTGATCAGTTACAGGCTCGAGCACTGACCCTTTAAAGATAGGAGATAATGAAGCTGACTATCGAACAATAAAAGCAGGTGGGTCAGGCCAGGTATATCCTCATGCTATGATAATTTAAAAAGGTACAGAAAAAGGAAGACTGAAAATGTCATAACTGCAGAAGAGATGTTAAACAGATTGTTCCCTGCTGGTAAGAATATCAGCAAGACTCAATCTGGGATTAAAAATGTATGTGTCTTTGCTAGTAAATCAAGATTTACAAATTACTGTTTTGCTTCATTTGGTATGCAAACACAGCCCTTGCCTTGAGCTAATTCAGCTGCTTGTTTTGGATTAAAAACAATTCTTCTCCTGCTATATTTTCCTATAAATAGAACTAGTGGATTTTTTTCCATTATTCATTAATTTGGCCAGCTTTATGATAAAATCTCATGGGGTCAAACATGATACCTTCCTCTGGAGATTTCTCTCCCACACCTCCTTTTTTCAGCCATTCTAACTTTCCTAACGCTCACAACCAGGACACAAGAATTAAAACTCTCAGTATCAGCTACCTCCTGTACCCTATAGAGCCTCTATCCTATACAGAGGGAGGCACTAAGGAAAGCACAATGAATTACCCTCTGGAGATGTCTCTCACCTAACTAGAGGAAGCCTTGAAGGTTAGCTTCGGTTTTGGTGGCAAAACGAAGGTTAGGCTGTCTTTTATGTTAGTTAAATACTTCACGATCAGAGGCACATCTCTGTCTTCACTCACTGCCTTTACAATCTCAGAGATTTCAAAATACAAATATTTAAAGTTGGCTTTCCCAGACCTATGAATACACAGTAGCTGAGGATGTGACTCTAACAGGAAACAATGACCATCCTGATCTATCACCTTATTCGAGAACATGCTTGCTGGGACAGACATCGCATGCATGGATTAAAAAACCCAAAATCCAAACCCCAAAGGCAGGGAGCAAGGCTTTCTGAACCTGCAGTGAATTAAATTCTCTCCAGAGAGACAGACAACCCCACTTCATCTGATCTATAGAGAGTATTAGATTTGAGACTGTCTGCCTCCCAGGAGGTTCCTGTCAACCTTGCTCTTTGGCAAGGCCACTTCTTCATTTTCCCCTCCAGGAACTCTTCAGTTTGCTTTTAAATATTTATTCACCCAACCTCAAGCAGTTGACTCCACAGACCAACGTTAGTCTACTCTTCTGTGTATAAAGGGGGCCAGGTTTAAGTTCTTCCTCCATTAGCTATTTAATCAATTATCCAAATTGGCAAAGTTTGAAGAGGAGAAAGTCACTGACTTCATCCCAAAATAACCATTCAGTCAGCAGTTAGTGCACGTTTTTGACCTCAAAGTGCCTGTGAGTGAAATTTTTTCTCCAACTCAGAAGTGTGGGCAATCTTTTTAAAAGGTCACCCACCTAAATGTTAAGTGCTCTGATTACTGGGTATTTGAGCATCAGTTAGCAGCATATTCTAATTATTTTGGAGAAAAGGCAGGGCTAGCTTACATGCTATATAAGCTTGTATGCTTACTTTCAGGGAACAGTAGACAATTCCCCAGAACTGAAAGTAGATTCCTTCAAGGTATTGGTTATATGTGTATTACTGTCCTGCCATATTTTGTTGAAGCTCTTCCTCCTTCTGCTTGCTGATTTCTCTGGATCCCACTTCCCATCCACTTGCATGGGAAGTCTAACTCAGGGCAGAGGACAAAGACTGTCTGAAATGTCACCCGTCAGGTTAAGCACCCTGCTTAGGATGTGAAGAATGTGCATCTATTTGTCCAGACTTCAGATTTTGTAGACTTTTTCTTTTTAGAAACTGGAAGGAAGGGAAAAAAAAAAAAGAAGAAGAAGAAGAATTGGAATAAAGCTTTCATTTTGAAATAGAAGAGACGTGCTGCTGCTCCCTTAATAACTCTATGATTACATTTGCTGTCCAATATCTTGGCAGTCTGGGTTCAGTTCTACTGAGCTGCTGCTCTGGCTCTGGCACTGCAACCCACTGCACTCAGAGAGTGTCTGGAATAACACACTGGCCGCATCTGTGGGAGCCATATCTCTGCATGTTCAGAATGGGGGAATTAAATATTTATTTGCCCACACATAAGACGTGAATGACTGTTTAGCCTAGTCTCTGATGGTGTTGCCCAAGGAATGAGTACCTCATTGCAGTACTGGGTCTGTGGGCTGGCACAATGGAAGATCAACACAGTCCTTGAATTGTTGAACCTTCAAGAGACTTAAGCTCCTTCTGGGGAAATCCATAATCACAAATTCTAAGCCCGAAAGCTGCATCAGGAATGGGCAAAGTGGTGGTGTACTTTGTTGTTCAGAGGCTAGAGACTGCCATTTGACTGTGAGAAGTAGTGTGGTTTGCAGTGAATACCAGCTACCATACATTGATTTGGATTGCAAAGCAGTTTTCAGGGGTTTTGAAGTTTTCACTAACACTTACCTGTGATGATTGAGGGCAAAATCCACACAGAGGCTTAGAGCTAAATACGTTAAGGCTTTTAGGCAGCAGAAATATGACTTGGCTGTATTTGTCCGTATTAGCAACTCATGCAGCAAAACAGGAGCAGATCAAACCAGCTGAAGTCTTTAAGGTATGTGATCAATGTGTTTTACCATGAACTAAATTTAGTTTATGTCTTGGACCAAATGTCATTACCCTGCATGTAGTCTGAGGCTGTTCAAAGGACTAATTAGTTGAAATCCTTTTGTCCCCACTGCAGGTTACAGTACATTTGGTACAGACTGTAGCAGAGCTTCCAATTTACTTCCCTCCAAAACTGAGGCAAATTAATAACTTTTCAGTAATTAAGAGGTGACAATTTAGGAAATGATGCAAAGGAAGAGATGGAAATTAAGAACTGAAACAAAAAAATCTGCGGCAACACGGGCAGGAAAAAAGCGTCACACGAGTTAAGGAAAGATCAGTAACGATTAGAGAGAACACAGCAGAAAAACAAAAAAGTGGCAATAAAGCAAAAGGGAATATATTTTTAGGTGCTGCTTTGTAGAAATCTTAAAAAATACAGCTCAGTGGATAGCGTAGTTTAGTGTCTACACTGAGCAGCAACTGTTCTCTCCAGTCTGTACAAGTTCTAGCTCATTGCTGCCGACAGCCTGTGGTATTACACATTACCTCTTGTTCATGGCATTGAAAGTGTTTTCCCTGTTTTGGGTAAAATCTGTGTAATATATTTTGTACAGTAGGAGCAGCTGGGACTGGGAACCCAGTGCCTCTGCTTCCATATCTAGCTGTGCAGCTCTGGCCTTCAACGAGGCATAATTATGGAGTAATTTTTGCTGCTTACCTGAAAACCATAGATAATCCATAACCATTACACAGCATTAAGAACTTAACACAAATGGGGCACAAACATCAAAATTACTTTTCTGTAACAAGCCAGTGAAAGGAACAAATATTACTGGCATAGTAATGCAAACAAAAATAATTACAAATTAGGAAAATCTAACAAAGTTCAAGAAAATAGAAGAATTAATAAATCTGCCACAGGAAATTGCCTTTTTTGTGGTTTTTTTTTTTTTTTTTTTTATTTTTATTGAGGGATGGGGAGGAAACTGACTTTCAAGGAGGAAGATTTAAGCAAGCAGGATGCCTGATGGACTCGGCTGCTACTGTGGACCAGGACAACTAAGAGTATGTACTTCTGTATGTCTCTGTCTCTCTCTATATATATGTATATTCCTATATAAGTGTGTGCATATATATACATATATATACACACACTTAAAAATTATATGGTTCAAAACAGTGATTCCGATAAGCAGATTACTCTCTCGTCGTCGTATACCTTAACACAGAAAGCTGCAGGGCTTCCTGGTAATGTCCAGTGTGGTATTATATTCTTCCTTGTACGCCTAGAGCTGCATAGATTTTTTTCACAGAATGGAAGATAATTTGAGGTTTTTACATCAGGATATCTCTTGGAATTATGCAAATTTGAAGAAAAAATGTTTTGAAAAAGAGAAAAAAAAAAGTCTGTATTCTGACTTAGCTTTCCACTGCAGTGATATTTTTCATTATACAAAATAAACTAGATTGCCCTACAAGCTGAATTACTGACAGAAATATTCAAGTTAGGTGATCTTCTTTTCAGAATAGAAAACTGACGAAACTGTGAATTTGCCATAAATCAAATGGTATTTCCATGCAGCTCAGTGTTTCAGTACTAGCTACACACCAGCCTCCTAACACTTTTTTCTCGGTTTATCTTAGATGTTAAGGAGAACGGAATTTGTTCATCAGCAATGAACACTGTGCATAATATGGCCTTAAAATCATTATCTGAGAAGGTGAGTTGTCTCCACAGCTAGTCTGCTTTGTCTCATAATATGATTGAGAGGAATGTGATGATGTGAAAGATAATTAAATGCAGGCTTATTTGAAAGTGTCAAGATGACATGGCAGTAGCAAACTATTTTAATAAAAGGTAGCCTCCCAGTTTCAAGTTGAACTTTTAAGACTGGCATTTGTCTCCACATTTTGTTATCACATCTTAGAAATGTGGAAAATGATATGACTGCTAATATCTTCTTGGGTTACCTGCTGCTGTAGTTTCATAGGTTTTGGTCAACTGCTCCTTTCATTTAACTGCGTTGAGTTGACTCATTCCTACTATAGTTTACACACGCTGAGCATCTTCCTATCTATATTCATCACTCCCAAGATCATGCTGGTAATTATCAGCTGTGTAGGAATTCCCAGCCCTGAGTTTTGTAGCAGTATTGCTCTCTTTTGCAATCAGTTTGGAACTCCTTCCCATTGAATTTTGGTACCACTTGCCAGGCCAGGCTTTGGCTTCTGTTGTTTGGAAAGATCTAAAAATCAGATGTAATTGATGTTGCTAATGTTTTTTTTTTGCTAGGATTGCTTTAACAACTCAGAAGCTTTCAGCTGCCTGCACTTGCCTGCCCTAGGACACCTGTGGAAAGAAGGCTCTTCATCTCAGTGGGACCTTAAGGAAAGCACACTTTACCTAGCTATGTGCATTCTAAATGCTGAAATATTTTAAAGATTATTTTTAAATATTTGTATTGCTTTCTGCTTAAATATTCCTGGGTTAGAAGCTCAAACACTATCAGCTTGCCACAGGCAGGCAGGCCAGTGCTGGAGGTCTAGCAGGTCAGGGAGCCATGGACACAGCATCCAGGCTCTGTGAGGGTCAGTGGTGGGAAAATTTGTCTGTCACCCGGGAAGCTTTGCTGGGGAGGCTGCTGCTCATTCCTTTGTTCCTCACACAAGCTGCACATCAAGGGTGAGCAGTAAGCAGTTGCAGGGGAGGTTCAGACACCATACAGGATATGAAGTTTGATTCCATCCCTGAGAAGCTTCCTTGCAACTCTAGTACCAGTGCTAATAATTTGTGTTGGGCATGAGTTGTCTCTTGGTGTAGGTCATTGAGGTAGATGTTGTTTGGGGCAGGCATTCACTTACAATTCTCCTAATTATTGCAAATTCTGGAATTAGCAAGTTTGCTATGCTACAAAATAGTATTTGTTAGATCTGATTGCACTTTACTTGTCCACTCAGCTAAACCTCACTTCCTAAGGTGTATTTACTCATCTGGAGAAAGTCTTTGAATATACAGAGGGTTAATGCTGCTTAAATATTTAGAACCTATTTAAAAACATTTTTAATTCCTACCCAGTGTCTCCATCTAGAGCAAAAAAATTGGGGAAAAAAGCTTCAGAAGGAAGCTGAAAGTGGGGAAAGTGTAGACAAAGGAAGTGTAGACAAAGGAAGCTGAAAGTGGGGAAGTGTAGACAAAAATGTAAACAATGCTTAGTGATTACTCTGTGGTAAGTACCAACAGCTTCAATCAGCTGAAATCTCCAGCTGGAACTGTGGTACAGATCAGTAAGAAAGATACCATGTAATAAATGTCTCCATTAACTGTGGACTGTATTTATGCCTTTTACTTATGCTCTTAAAGCATATTTGAGCACCACTCTTACCGATAAAGTGCAGTAGTCAATAGTCAAATATAAGCATTACACAGAAACTTATACCATTTCCTGCTAATTCCCAAGTCTGCATCTGTCATTTGTTCAGATTTTTAATTTGTGCATTTTAATATGGAAAATTATGATTAATGTTTTAATGTTAGCCAGATGCTTTGTGATGGAAATGGTTATACAATTAAAGTCCAGAAAATAATTCTTAGGATTGCTTCACTAAGTAAATAAAACAGTAACACAGGCGCTAGGTAAATACAAAATTATATATATATATAAAAGCCATTTAAATTCTTTTTAAAAACACTCATTCCCTAAATGAAATAATTTTGAAGGAAGTATGTTTTACATCATTGTATCCTTCAATATTTAAACCTAATAGACCTCGAACACTGAAATGAGAAAATAGCCTTTCCTGCAGTTCCAGATCTCAAAAACGCAGCATTATGTGGTAATGAAATAGGAACAAGTACGAGGCTGTTAGCTCATGGATTATAGCTACACCGTAACAAAATACCTGACAACATGCAACTAGCAGCCCCCCCCCATTTTTTTTTTTTTTTAAGGGTGAAAGCTGTATTTCCATGAAGATATCCCTTAAAGGACTAAATGTCTCTCAGGATGGTAATCACGGGTTTTGGATCCTTCCACCTCTAGTTCACTGCCTCAAACACAGCCAGCACGCAGCAGTGATGGGAAATCACTGTGACTGGAAGGCTGCTTGGTGGCCTGTGTGAAATGAACTGATTATGCCACTGCATTTCTTAGAGGATCTTGAAACAGACTCAGCACTTGGAAAGCACAGAGCTGCAGACATCGAGCTCCTCATAGGTGTGGCCAGATCCCCACCAAGACACAAACAAGTGAAACAAATTGAATCCCATTCCAAGCAAATTTCCTCAGGGCACTGACCACTTGGAGCAAGGAGGTCCTTAGCCAGAAGATCTGGTGGGCAAACACTTTCTTCACGTGGAACAGACAGCCAAGGCTGGCTGAAGGGGCAGCTCAGCTGGGGTCACCATGTGCACTGCTGCTCTCTGTGCTCCGCAAACACTGCACAAAAACAGAGTTTCATTTTCCATTTCTGACAGTCTGGTACTTTTGATTAGCATTAAATATACTTAATTTAGGGGGAAACCAGCAAAAGACACACCACAGATATGATTATATATTTGACAGTGAAAGCACATGGTCTCTGTTTCTACACAGAGGTTAATGAATTGTCCTTTGTGTTCTAGAAAAGCTACGTGACATCAACTTTTCTCAGCAGATACAAGTTATCTCAGTTCTATGCTTCTCAGTAGCAGCTTTGTCTCCTTTATGATTTCATTTCCTTTACACATTAGGAACTTTTCTTCACAAGAGGTACATCTCTTTTTGAGAAAATACATTTTTTTTTTTCTGAACAAATATGTTGTATTAGAGGCTTCCTCAGAGGAAAGAAAGAAAAGCCTGACTTCATTAAATACTAAATATAAAGTGAGGAAATTAAAACATTGGGCTGTCATGTCAGCTATATACATTGTCTGCTATGATGTCACATTTGATTTTCCTTTTTTATAGCTTTGACAGCATCATATTAAAAATCTAATTGCACAATGACAATATAGGCTTTGAATTATTCATCTTGTGAAGGCACTTTTGCAAAAAGGTTTTGTATTTCTTACCATTTCTGAAAAACAGAAAGTTAAAAAAAATGTAAAAGGAAAGGGAAAATGATAATAACTAATTAATAACTCAAGCTTGGTAAAGGTAACCTCATTTTAACAGAATAAAACCAGATTAAATATAGCACACAGCTCATTTCAAAAGTAGTTGAAGCATAGTTCTCAGGGTGACATTTTGGCCCCAGTGAAATTGAAGGCAAGACTCCAATTCAGTTTCAAAGGAGCCAGGAAGAAAATCTGTACATTTCCAACCTGGTTTCAGTAACTAGCTGTCAGAATGCTTGTGATACTTCATTAAATTAGTTTTACCCACTCCTCTTAGATTACACTCCAATTATTAATGCTCACTGAAGTCAAAGGGGATTTTCCCATTCAATTCCCAGAAGGGACTTAGACTCTTAAAGTTGAAACTCTTTGCCATAGTCTCTCAGGGTTTATATTGTGTATTTTCTTACGGTGATTGGGTTCTGCCAGCTTCCTTTTGTGTTCCATTTTACTCCTCTGTAATGTTAAATAAGTGCAATCTGTTGGTTCATTTATATCAAATAACTTCAGCTGTAATCCTTCTCAGAGTTACCAAATTTGTCTTTTCTTCATTACAACTTAAGTTATTTTTAAATCACTAAGGATATTTTTAAATCACTAAAGTTAGAAACATCTGCTCTCCAGCTTAACTTCAGCTAGTCCTTTTATATCACAACCATAAGCCAAATAATGTCATTTTAAGAAACATGCTATTCCCACCACCTAAAATGACTTTTTAATGGTATCAGACACAAAAATATCATTCAATATAAAATCCTTTTCCCAGTAAACAAGATTATTATTGAACTAGTTAGTCCCATTAAAACTTCCCCTAGCTATATGAACATGTGATGGTTTGAAACTGTCTTTTTAATTTTTCNCCCCTTTGGGGGGAAGCAAAGGGAGATTGGTTGTGATTTTTCTGTTGATTGTATATATTTGTGAATTTTGTATATTTGTACATATTCATTGCATTTCATTGTAGATTGTAGACTCTGCTTGTAAATACAGCTTTCATTTGCTTCCAGACTGGGCTAGCCTGGTTATTGTCGGTGGGGGGGGGAATTTCAGCTCACACCGACACAGAACATTTCTTTTTCCTCACAAGAATTGTCTCAGTTGAACTCTTTGGGCAGGTGTGATGAGTGGAGTGATAATTCGTGTGAATCAGAAATAAGGACATGGTACTAAAAAATGAGACAGGTAACTATACATAGGAAATTGTGGAATATGCTTGTGTAACTTGTGTAAAGTGTTATATTGTTTGCCTTTGCTGTTAATTGTTTATATTTTGTTTGCTTTAATGCATTTATGTAAAGGCCTGGATAGTATAGTGAAACGTTAGCATAACAAGGGAAGCTAACAGCTAACAACTTGTGTGAAAAATCACCCATGTAGCAAAGCAAATATAACAGTAACAAGTTGCTCAAGGATGTGCAGGAAGAAGAGTCGGTTGCTGACAAGAAACATGGGAACAGACATCGGGAGTCAATCACAAGGACCCTGTATCTAACCAACCAGTGTGAGACACGCTGCTGACCAACTGAAGGATTACATCACTAAACTACCACCTGGAGGACCACTAACTATGCCTGCACAATACCAAAATGCTAATGCCTATAACAAATTCTATTAAATACATCTTTTTGTATGAATATGTATTAAGAATAGAATATTTAAAGAGGAACTAGATCATATATAGTGTGCGTGTTGGTGGAGCGCCAACTCCCCACAAACCCAGCGCTGTTTGATTGCCTTTTATTGCCTTAAATTGCCCTCTTCAAAATAAATCTTTTTAAATTCAAAGTTTGTTTTGCTCTGTCGTCTATAACAGCAGGTAAGAACTATATAAGCTTGAGCACAGCTCAGAAGGGCAAAGCGTGGACTATATTCCACATGAGACATGAAATAAACCCTTCCAGCTACAGCAATGGGAAGAAAACCCAAATGGTCTTTTCATGTCCTGCTTCCTCAAAAATGATTAGCAGAGATGTCTTTGATTCTGCTCACAGCAGTGCCTCAAGAGAATCTCATACCAATTTAGCTGGGATCAGAATCATGACCACAGTTCTATCAAGAAATGTGCAAGTATTTCCTCAGAAATATCTGAGGTTTAATTCAAGAGTTAATTTTGTCATTTAAGATATATCTTTTGCAGTTGTTCATCTCTCTTCCAACATCTCTCTATTCCAATGTGAAGATGACAAGAGTGCCTTTTTTCATTATAAACAATGAAAATTAGTTATGGAACACTATTACATTACACTATTTAAGCTCACCTATTTAACCTGAATCTAGTCTGTTTCAACACATGAATCGTCCTGAGGTAGCATTTTTTTCATTCTTGAAGGAACAGCTATACATTTGCGTTACTCTCCTACTAATAAGCCAAACTTCAAAATGTGCTACTGGAAACAAGATACCACAGTTCTGTAACATTGCATCCTGCAGTATCAGTGGCAGTCTCCAAGCATTCTGATGGAAATTAAAATGTGGGAGCTTCCAGGACAAAATCCTTCTGTCCTTATCATTGATTGCCAAACCTCTACCTAAGCAAGCTCTAGCTGAAGCCACCAAGCAGTACAAGTGCAAAAACTGCAAAATAATATAAGCCTTCTACCAATTCCATGTGTTCTTAACACCCATCCTCATCAAAGGCTTCACATTTTCAAGACCATTTCCAAAACCCACTACTGACTAAACCAAAATCAAAATCAAAGTGTTTCTGTTAGAACTATCTGTGGTTTGACTGAGAACATGCTGACCACTACAGATGACAGAGAAACTTATTTCCATAATAACCTTAAATCTTATTGTTGCAGACTGCCACCAGCTGTGGCAGTTAAGATGTGACGAAGCATTTCTGAGGACTCTCACACAGACTCCTTTCTGTATCGCAAGAGAGTCCATCAATCATTCTGTAAGTCGTACAGAAAAGCTTGCAGCCCTTTGCTCAGTGTCATGAAGGACTAAGTAGTCTCCTGTGAGAAACACTAGGAAAAAGTGTAAGTGAAACACGTGAAAAAACCCACAATGCAAACCCAAGAAAAACCTCCAATAAAATTAAGCAAAAAATAGGAATTGAGCGGCTGGGGGTAGAAGAAAGGACATTTTCCCCCCAAACCTTCTTTAAGTCTTAAGTGTCATCATAGCACCAGCTTCTGGAGAAGGGACTGAAAAATTAGTGTGAGTTTTATATTTGTACTTTTGACAAAAGGCAGTTTCCAGGTCTTCAACACTACACAGAGCCAGAGATGCTAAATAAAAGCAGTGGGGAGTACTGCTGTCATAACAACACTTCGACAGGGAGCTATCGGGATACAGCCACTACAGCACCTAAAGCCACTCGTGTGCGCCAGGGCTCAACAACGAAGAGCCTCTCCTGCCAGAGCTTCCCGGCACCTGCACGCCCAGCTCTGGGCAGCCAAGCAAAGCGCGCACCGACCTCCCCACCGCGACCATCAACTCTTTGAGGGTCACAAGGCAGGGTATCAGCGAAGTCCCCCCGAGCGCCGAGCCCTGCCCACCGCCCCAGGTCCCCCGCCGGAGGGCCGCGCTCCACTACGCCCGGCGGCCCAGGAGGGGCCAGAGCCGGCTCCACGCCACCTTTAAAGGGTCCCTTACAAAGTTAGGGAGCTGCCCCCTCCCTCAAACCGCCCCAGATGGGGCGGAGGGCGTGCTACGGGCGGCAGGGAGGTCAGCGGGCTCCTGGTCCCGGCCGGGGTATCCGTGTGCGAGCCCCACCCCCCGAGGGAATGGGCAGCGGTGCCCGGAAGGAGCAGAGAAGCGGCAACCCTTTTTCCGCAGACCCCCTTAAGACCGGGCCAGGACTCTCCGTTCTCCCAGGGGCAGGCGGGAGCGCGATGCTTTGCCCCCGCGGTCCCTGACTCCACCCGAGCTCGTCCCTGGGGCCGCTCCGGGATGGGAGGGGCAGGGGAAGGAAAGGGGGAGATGCGCGGCAGGTGCTTGTGGCGCCGGGCCCGGTGACTCACCCGTCCGAGGCGGAGGCTACGGGGAGCGCGGCGGCGCTGCCCCCGGGGGGGCGGCGGGGTAGGAGCAGGAATAGGAGCGGGAGAAGCAGCAGAAGCAGCAGCAGCGGGCGCGGGGAGAACCGGC
>VXBD01006299.1:16568-33766 GCA_013399975.1 Indicator maculatus
AAAGACCCCCTCAAGGGCATTCCAAAGCACCAGTGAGAGCTAGCACCTGCCCAGAGTCAGCAGGGCTCCAGCTGCAGCCACCCCCAGCCCGGTATGAGACCCCAACCAGGAGCTGTCTGGGGGCCTGGCTGTTCCCAGAGGGGAGCAAAGTTCACTTGGGCACCAAAGTGGAGGCCCCAGGCTGCAGGAGGTGGGGGGGCAGGGGGTGGGCATGGTGGAGAAGGTTAAGGCAAGGCAAAGGGCTGATCCATTACCCCTTCCGACTCGTCGCCCATCTCCAAGCAGAAGCAGGCAAGGTGGAGAGGAGAGGCAGCCACATGCAGAGACAAGCCAGGAGAGAAGAGAAAGCCACACCAGAGAGAGAAGAGAAGAGCAGGAGGGAAGAGAGGTTAGTCCCTTCATGATGCCAACACAGCCAGCTGTCTGTCCATGGCTGCCCTGGAGTCAGGGGACAGAGCATGACCAGGGTCTGGTGTCCCTGTCCCCTTCCTGCTGCATTCTATGAGAGAAAACACCAAGCTCCTCTCCTTAGAGAAGCTCAGCCCAGCACCTGTGGAGCAGGAGATCCCAGCCAGAGGTTTCCATCCCTCATTTCTTCGCTTGGATTCCCAGAGGACAAGCCTTCACCTCCAGATCTCCTGCTCTTAAAGCATCCCATGTGCTGGGAGTGGGCACACCTCAGCCCAGCCTGCAGCAGCTTGGGGGCTGTCCTTGTTTTATGCAGTTGTGGGGTTCAGCAGGATTACCAGGAAGAGGGACCACCCTGCAGCACAGCATGGACAGCAGGAGCATCTATACAGACCTCAGGTACCCAGAAAAAAGGTGCCTGGGGGCACTAACCCCTGCCCTGCTCCAGCTATCTGACAAGGACAGGATAAACGAGGGGCATCACCCCTCTGCCTTCACCAGCTGAAGAAGGAAAAGACCAGCCTGGCCATCTCTGGGCAGACAAGCCCAAGCCCAGGAGCTGTGGGCAGCCATCGGGGCAGCCATCGGGGCAGGGCAGCCATCGGGGCAGCCATCGGGGCAGGGCAGCCATCGGGGCAGCCATCGGGGCAGGGCAGCCATCGGGGCAGCCATCGGGGCAGGGCAGCCATCGGGGCAGCCATCGGGGCAGGGCAGCCATCGGGGCAGCCATCGGGGCAGGGCAGCCATCGGGGCAGCCATCGGGGCAGCCATCAGGACCAGGTGGGGGCTGTGACATACCAGGATGTCCAGGCCGCCCCCGAGGAGGTCCATGGCCCCCATCTGCACGGTGGAGGTGGCGATGGGTGGCCCGCTCTCCGGTGGGCCCAGGTCCAGGTTGAGCAGGTCCCCCAGCAGGTCCCCTTGAGTGGGGATGACAGCTGGCTGCTCAGCTGCCTGCACCCCTGAGGGGGCTGTCTCGGGGCTCTCGGCGCTCTCACTCCTGCAGGGATGGCAAGGGAGAGAGGAGAGAAGCTGAGGAGCCCCAGCTGAGCTGCCAGGGCCCACTGAGCTTCAACACACACAGGCTTGGGAGGTGCCTCATCCCAACACAGCTCCCTGCACATTCCCATCGGGATCACACTCTGCTGAGGGCTGAGGCTGATTCCTCTGCCTCCTAAGGACAGCTCTGAGTTGTGTCAGAGAAGCGCTGATGCCTCTGTACTGGGCACTGGGGAGGCTGCACCTTGAACACTGGGGTCAGGTTTGGGCCCCTCACTCCAAGGAGGACATTGAAGAGCTGCAGCAGGTCCAGAGAAAGGTAACAAAGCTGAGGAAGGGTCTGGAGAACAGGCCTGGTGAGGAGCAGCTGAGGGACCTGGGGTGGTTTAGTCTGGAGAAGAGGAGCTGAGGGGAGACCTCATTGCCCTCCTACAATTCCCTAAGAGGAGGCTGCAGTGAGGTGGGGATTGGTTTCTTCTCCCTAGATCAGGTGATACAAGGAGAGGAAATGGCCTGAAATTGTGCCAGGGGAGGGTTAGGTTGGAGATGACTTAAAATTTCTTGGCTGCAGGAGTGGTCAGGGATTGGAACAGGCTGCCCAGGGACGTGGTGGTGGAGTCTCCATCCCTGGAGGTGTTCAAGAAACCTGTGGCCATGGCACTTTGGGACATGGGTTGGTGGCCATGGTGGTGTTGGGTTGCTGGTTTGGACTCTTGGAGGGCTTTTCCAAGCCAAACAATTCTGTTATTCTCTTGGGTTTGTGTCTGGGGGGTTTTGCTAGTGGGTAAGAGGCTACTGCTGTGGGCTCCTGTAAAAACCTCTGGGAAGCTCCTCCAGCTCCAAACTGGACACAGCTCTGACCCAGGCTGAACCAATCAGACTTCAAAGAGAAGAAAACCTGTAGGGCAAATTCTTTTGTTTTGGAAGTTCTTTTGTCTAGAAGAGAAGTGGGACAAGAGAAACACAACCACGCCAACCACTGAGGCCAGGGAAAAGAAGGGGAGGAGCTACCCAGTGATTAGCACAATGAACAACAGGGATAAGCTGGAACCCAGGAAGTTCCTAAGGAGAAACTTGTTTGGTGTGAGGGTGCTGGAGCCCTGGAGCAGGTTGCCCAGAGAGGTTGTAGAGTCTCCTTCTCTGGAGACTTTCAAGACCCACTTGGATGTGTTCCTGTGTGACCTGCCCTGGGTGATCCTGATTTGTCTGGAGGTCTTTTTCAACCCCTACCATTCTGTGATTCCCCCTGGGATGAGGACCTGGGCTCAGCTCCAAGCACAGTGGACACAGTCAGCTCTGCACAGTGCCAAGTGTGGCCCCCATGGCCACTTGGCTCAGCACCCAACCTGCCCATCACATGGATCCACCCCTGGAATTCCAGGCCCACAGAATTCCATACATCTAACCTGTCCATCACATCAATATCCCCCTGGAATTCCATGCCCATGAAATTCCATGCCCACAAAATTCCATACATCCAACTTGCCCACTGCATAGATCCACTCCTGGAATTCCATGCCTGCAAAATTCCATACACATCCAACTTGCCCAGTGAATGCATCCACCCCTGGAATTCCATGTCCATGAAATTCCACGCCCACAGAATTCCATATAAATCCAACCTGCCCATCACATGCATCCACCCCTGGAATTCCATGCATCCAACCTGCCCATTGCAGGGATCCAGCCTTAGATTTGAAGGGAAACCACCAAACCTCTGCTCTGGGAAGCCCACCCCCTAACCCCCATCACACCACCACTTGTGGGACCGAAGATCCCAGCCAGAGGTCCCCATCCCTCCAAACCATTGCTTGTGTTCCGAGGAGCACCACCCATCCCACCCCTCCAGCTCTCCTGGGTGTCCAAGCATCCCACGGGGCTGGGAGGAGAGGGAGAACCCTCGGGTGGGGCTGGGGGGAAGCGGAGGTACTCACGAGCCCGTCCTGGGGGGCAGGCTCTTGTGCACCACCCCCCTGCTGCCCTCCACGAAGGCGCTGGGGGGTTTGTGGTAGACGGAGGCCAGGGTGCCGATGTAGCAGATGAGCTCATCCAGCAGGGTGGGCTCGATCAGGTCTGTCTCCTCCGAGATGAGAGGCTTCTCGGCCAGCACCACCTCCTTGGCCGCCACCGGGTCGGTGGAGAGCAGGCGCCAGTAGATGTAGCCGCGGTCCCGCAGGTCGGGGTTATCCGAGTCCTTGGGGAGGCAGCAGGGGGCAGCCATGGAACCGCTGCCGGCAGGGGCGAGCTGCAGCCGCCCTGCAGAGCGGCTCTCAGAGCCTCCGCCGCCGCTAAAGCCTGGCGGTGGTGTGAGAGGCTCACAGCTAAAGCTCTTGAGGGTCTACAGAGGGATCTGCTGCAGGCAAACCTCATGGAGTTTAATAAGGACAGGTGCAGGGTCCTGCATCTGGGGGGAACTAACAGCAGGCACCAGGACAGGTTAGGGGATGCCCTGCTGGAAAGCAGCTCCACAGAGAAAGACCTTGGAGTGCTGGTGGACAGCAAGTTCTGCATGGAACAATAATGAGCTCTTGTGGCCAAGAGAGCCAATGGGATCCTGGGATGTATCAAGAAAGGTGTCCAGCAGGGCTAGGGAAGTTCTTCTACCTCTCTGCTCTGCCCTGCTGAGACCACACCTGAAATACTGTGTCCAGTTTGGGGCTCCCCAGTTCAAGAGAGACAAAGACCTGCTGGAGAGAATCCAACAGAGAGCCACGAGGATGCTTAGGGGACTTGAGCATCTCCCCTGTGAAGAGAGACTGAGAGCCCTGGGGCTGTTTAGTCTGCAGAATAGAAGACTGAGACGGGATCTGATCAATGTCTATCAATATCTGAGGGGTGGGGGGCAAGTGGTGGGGGCCAGGCTCTTTTTGGTGGTTCACAGTGATAAGAAAAGGAACAAGGGGTTCAGACTTGAACAGAGAGGATTTCAGCTCAACATGAGGAGAAACTTCTTTCCAGTGAGGGTGACAGAACACTGGAACAGGCTGCCCAGGGGGGTTGTGGAGTCTCCTTCTCTGGAGACTTTCCAAACCCACCTGGATGCATTCCTGTGCAGACTACCCTAAGTGATCCTGCTCTGGCAGGGGGGTTGGATCTGATGATCTCTGGAGGTCCCTTCCAGCCTCTGATATACTGTGAGACTGTAACACTGTAACCAGCAACAGCAGAAGAGGACACAGTCTCAAGCTGTGCAGGGGGAAGTTTAGGCTGGATCTTAGAAAGAAGTTCTTCACAGCAAGAGAGATTGGCCATTGGAATGTGCTGCCCAGGGAGGTGGTGGGGCCATCATCCCTGGAGGTGTTTAAGAAGAGCCTGGATGAGGCACTTAGTGCCATGGTCTGGTTGATTAGATAGGGTTGGGTGATCAGCTGGACTTGATGATCTTGGAGGTCTCTTCCAACCTGGTTGATTCTGTGATCTGGCCAGGCTGCACTGATGGGATGAGGTCAGCAAGGACAAGTGGACTTTGGACACAACAGCCCCAGGAAGGCTCCAAGCTTGGGGCAGAGTGGCTGGAAACTGCCTGGTAGAAAAGGACCTGAAGTTGTCAGGCAGGGGAAGCTGAAGAGGAGCCAGCCTGTGCTCAGGCAGCCAGAAGGCCACCAACATCCTGGCCTGGATCAGCAATGGTGTAGCCAGCAGGACCAGGCAGGGGTTGTCCCCCTGTGCTCTGCAATGGTGAGCCTGCACCTCAAATACTGGGGTCAGTTTTGGGCCTCTCACTCCAAGGACATTGAGGGGATGAAGCAGGTCCAGAGATGGACAAGAAGGCTGGGGAAGGGTCTGGAGAACAGGGCTGGTGAAGAGCAGCTGAGAGAAACATGGTTGTTCAGCCTGGAGGCTGAGGGGACACCTTCTAGCTTTCCACAACTCCCTGAAAGGAGGCTGGAGCCAGGTGGGGTTGGTTTCTTCTCCCAAGGAACAAGAGACAGGACAAGAGGAAATGGCCTCAGGTTGCACTGGGGGAGGTTTAGGTTGGGCCTGAGAAACAATTTGCTCCCCAAAAGGGTTGTCAAGGCCTGGAAAAGGCTGCTCAGGGCAGTGGTGGAGTTCCTGTTCCCAGAGGGGTTTCACAGCCCTGTAGATGCAGTGCTGAGGGACATGGTTTAGTGGTGACCTGGCAGGGCTGGGTTAGTGGTTGGATGACCTTAAAGACCTCTTCCAACCAACCAATTCTACCAGGCTATTTCCACCCACCTCTGCTGCACAGAGGCTACCCCAACCTTAGCAGGGAAAGAGCACAAGATGCCTCCTGTGCCACAGGTGGTGCCTCACTCTCCAGGACTTAAACCTCAGCTCTTCCAGAGTTAAGCTCCAATTATCTGCCTCCTGTCACAGGTTCTGCATCACCCAGCCACTGCCACTGCCTCAGGGTGGGTGGTGAAGGCCAGGGGAAGCTCTTTGCTCACACCTGAGCTGTTACCCACCTGTGTGGCCAGGCTCAGCACCTGCTGCACCAGCTCCTGGGTCTCAGTGGGCTTCTTCAGGAACAGCTTCACAATGGCTGTCAGCAGCTGCAGCTGAACCTGTGGGCAGACAGGCAGGGATAGGGACAGACAGCCAGACAGATGACACCACTGCTGGGCAAGGACAGGTGCATGCTGCCCCCAGCAGCCATTCAAGGCAGCAAGCACATGGGGACAGCCTGAGGGGTGGGGACAAGTGTCAGGACACTCTGCATGGCTCCCAGCCAGGTCTGCAGCCCTTGCAAGCTGCTTACTGCACCCTCAGCTCTCCAGAGCCATGAGTTGATATGGAGGTCACCGGGCAAGGCCCTGGCACTGGGTCACACCATCCCACAAGGGTGGTGCCCAGAGCATCTTCTGGCTGTTAGCAGGACACACAGCAGCAAGTCACCTCTGATGGTGCCTTCAGGCCTGAGACAGGGCAGGTGGGAGCACTGGCTTTGCTGGTTTGCATTTGGTGGTTTTCCCCTGCTCACTGTGACTCAGCTTCATGGTGTTCTGCACAGTGGGGTTGGAGAAGTTTCCATGGATGGAAACCCCCCAAAATTTCCACAGGCAAAGCCACCAGCCTCAGTGCTCCATCCCAGAACCACAGACTGTGCTGGGTTCTAAGGAACCTTTAAAGCTCATCCAGTCCCACCCCCTGCAGCCAGCAGGGACAGCTGCAACTAGAGCAGGTTGCTCACAGCCCCAAACAACCTCACCTGGAATGCCTCCAGGCATGGGGCATCTCCCACCTCTCTGGCCAACCTGGGACAGGCTCTCAGCACCCTCAGTGTCAAACATCTCTTCCTTCTCTCCACTCTGAATCTCCCTTTTAGTTTCAAACCATCACCCTTTGTCCTGTCACAGCAGGCCCTGCTCCAGAGTCTCTCCCCAGCTTTCTGACTGGCCCCTTCCAGTACTGAAAGGCCACCAGAAGGTCTCCCTGGAGCCTTCTCTTCTCCAGGGTGAACAAGCCCAAACAAGGAGCAGGCACATCCCTCTGCTCCTTCCAGCTGTCTGACTTTATTTTCCAGCTCCAAAGGGCTGATCCTGTCCTGGCACACAGGAAAGACCAGGTCCCTCCCAACTACTAAAGGGGAAGGGTGCTTGAGACACCACCATGGTGGCATTTCATGGGCCACATTCCACACCCAAAGCTGCTGTGGGACACCACTGCCCTGAGTGCCTGCAAAGCGAACACCTTCAGGAGTCACAGAAACATTCAGGTTGGAAAAGACCTTCAGGATCACCAAGTCCAACCCAGGACCCTACTGTACAAGGTTCACCCCTAAACCATAGCCCCAGGCACCACATCCAAACCACCTTTAAACACATCCGGGGTTGGTGACTCCACCACCTCCCTGGGCAGCATATTCCAATGCCTGACCACTCCTGCTGGGAAATGTTTCCTAATGTCCAGTCTAAACCTACCCAGTCGTAGCTTGAGGCCATTCCCTCTTGTTCTACCACTAATTACCTGTGAGAAAAGACCAGCACCAACCTCTCCACAATGTCCTTTCAGGCAATTGTAGAGAGCAATGGGAACTCCCCTCAGCCTCCTCTTTTCCAAACTAACCATCTCCAGCTCCTTCCCCAGCTGTTCTTCATAAGATTTATTTTCCAGGCCCTTCACAGCTTCCTTGCCCTCCTCTGCACTGGCTCCAGCACCTCCACATCTCTCCTGTACTGAGGTGCCCAAAACTGGACACGGTGCTCGAGCTATGGCCTCACCAGAGCCGAGTACAAGGACCCTCCTAGAGCAACTTCACACTGCACTTCCACCAGCACAAGCTTTGTCCCAGAGCCAGCCCTCAGCCAGCTGGTCCTGCTGGTGGCCAGAGCAGGCCACCCCACTGCACCTGGGTGCTCTCATCGTGGAAGCCCTCCAGGAAGCTCTCCAGCAGCTCGTCGGCGTTGTCGATGCGCTCCGCGTACTCGCCCACGATCCAGATCATGGCTGCCCGCGCCTCAGGCTCGTCCAGGGAGTCCAGGTTCTCACACAGGGTGGCAATGACACTCTCATACCTTCAAGGAAGGGGACAAACCTTCACTGAAAGCAAGAAACCCAAATCCCAGCTCTGCCCTAGCTCCAAACCACATCCCATCACCATCGGCAAGAACGAGGACAGCACTGAGGACACCATCAAGAGCTTTTCCCAGCTGCCTGGGGCTGGCTCCTCTCCCCAGGACTGCAGCTTGGTGTGACACTGCCCACACCAAGCCTTCCTCAGCCCCAGAGCATGCTGCCTGCTCTTCAGCCTTGCTGCTGAATGAATTTCTCAGCCCTGCTCAGCTGATGTCCCTCCTCTCTGCAGCAGCCCCGAGTCACCAGCAGCTCTGCTGAGCCCCTGTTGGTCACTAACTCCATCACTAATGTAGGACTTCATGACCAGGCAGTGATCAGGATTCAGCCCAGAGAAGCTGGAAGACTCCCCTCTCCTCCTGCTGCCCTCACCCCAAGAGGGTTGAATTAAGAGCCAGAGATGTTTTGTGCTGACTTGAGGACCCTCAAGGTCTCTGGCAGCTCCTACCTGTTTGGATCTCTGCAATAAGGCTTGAGGAGGGCAGATTGAGAATGGAGATGAGGAAGAAATTCTTAACAGTGAGGGTGGAGAGACACTGGAACAGGTTGCCCAGGGAGGTTGTGGATGCCTCCTCTCTTGAGATGTTCAAGGCCAGGCTGGATGAGGCCTTGAGCAACCTGGGCTGGTGGGAGGTGTCCCAGCCCATGGCAGGGGGGTTGGAACTGGATGAGCTTTGAGGTCCCTTCCAACCCAAACCATCCTACGAATCTACCAATCTGGAACTGTCATCAGCAGGGGCTGACGATGCTGCTGGGGCTGGGGACGGCTTTCCTACTGCCAGTTGAACTCCTGGGACAGCAGCACTGACTGGTGATCACAGCCCCAAACCAACATAAAACCCAAAGCCACCTTCACTCTGGGCAGATTGATTGAATCATAGAATTGTCAGGGTTGGAAGGGACGTCAAGGATCATCCAGTTCCACCCCCCCTGCCATGGGCAGGGACACCTCACACTACATCAGGTTGCTCAGAGCCACATCCAGCCTGATCTTAAAAAAACTCCAGGAATAAGGCTTCCACCCCCCCCACATGTTCCACTGTCTCACCACCCTCATGGTGTAAAACTTCTTCCTAACATCCAATATGAATCTCCCCACTTCTAGTTTTGTTCCATTCCCCCTGGTCCTATCACTACCTGACATCCTAAGAAGTCCCTCCCCAGCTTTCTTGTAGCCACCTTAAGATAGTGGAAGGTCACAATAAGGTCACCTTGGAGCCTTCTCTTCCCCAGACTGAACAGCCCCAACTCTCTGTCTGTCCTCATAGGAGAGGAGCTCCAGCCCTCTGCTCATCCTTGTGGCCCTTCCCTGGACACGTTCCAGCACCTCCAGATCCTTCTTGTAATAGGAGCTCCAGCACTGGCTGCAGTACTCCAGGTGTGGTCTCACCAGAGCAGAGCAGAGGGGCAGAATCCCCTCCCTCCACCTGCTGGCTGTGCTTCTCTGGATGCAGCCCAGGATGGGATTGGCTTTCCTGGCTGCAAGTGCACAACTGTCTCCCCAGGAGGCCCCCACGCCTGGCTCTGTGTAAGCTGCCCCCCACCAGAGCAGAGAGGAGGAGAAAGACCCCGTCTGGAGCAGGAGCATGCCCCGGAGGCCTGCAGGCCACGCACTTGTTGGGGTACTTGCGGAAGATGTCCTTGATGACGACGATGGCCTCCTGCACCACGTAGTTGACCTTGGTCTGGATGAGGTCCAGCAGGGTGCTGACGCAGCGCTCCGCCGATTGCTGGGGGGGACTTGGTCACTCAGCAGCTCTGACCTTAGCTCCCCCCACAAAGCCTCACTGTGCTTCCCACACCCCCCTCCTCCTCACTGCCTCAGCCCCTCTGCATCACCCCCAGACCCAACTCAGACCCATGTGGTTTCCCCTTCCCAGCCATGTCTGGCTCTTTCTCACCCCCCTGCACGCTCCCAGAGCCTCCTCTTCCACCACAGCTTTTGCTCCCTCATCCCACAGGATGCATTTCAGGAATGAAGCACTGAGCCCAGACCTTGACTTGCTGGAGCAGCAGCACCTTGCACCTTGCCTTAGTTTGGCTCTGCACAGCCACAGGGCTCAGAATGAACATCAAGGGACAAAGAGCTCAGGTCATGGATTTTCAAGACCTATCTGGATGTGTTTCTGTAGGGCTGTCCTAGGTCCTGCTTTGGCAGGGGGTGTGGGACTGGGTGATCTCTAGAGGTCCCTTCCAAACCCTAACATTGTGTTTCTGTGGTGACAAATCCCACTGGAGATGTTGGCTTCACTGCCAGGGGAGGGGATCCAGGCTCAGCTCTTGGTAGGAGGCAAACCTGAGCCAGCCTCCTGTGCTGGCTCCTCCAGTGCCCTTGCTGGTGCTGAGGGCTTTTGTCCCACTTGGAGGATGCTTTGCAGTGAACCCAGTGCAGGATCAGCAGGCTCAAAGCTATACAACCTGGTCTGGAAATTGGCCTGGGCCATGCAGAGCCATTGTTTGAGCAAGGTGTTCAATGATCTCCTTCCTCAGATTAACCCTGAGGAGAAGCAAAGCCCCTCAGTAAAGGGGCAGTTCCCTCCCTACAGTCCCTGACCAAGCCACTTGTGTCATCTGCTGCATTGTCAACAGCACCACAGAATGGTGTGGTTGGAAAGGACCTTTAAGATCATCAAGTCCAACCACTAACCCAGCACTGCCAGAGCACCACCAAACCATGGCCCTCAGCACCACATCTCCATGGCTTCAAAATCCTTCCAGGGATGGCAACTCCCCCACTGCCCTGGGCAGTCCAAGCTAGGCCTTGACAGCTCTTTTGGGGAAGAAATTGTTCCTTATGTCCACCCCAAACCTCCCCTGGGGCAACTTGAGGCCATTTCCTCTTGTCCTATCACTTGTTCCTTCGGAAAAGGGACCAACCCCCATCTCACTCCAACCTCTTTTCAGCAAGTTGTAGAGAGCCAGAAGGTGTCCCCTCAGCCTCCTTTACTCCAGACTAAGCAACCCCAGGTCCCTCAGCTGCTCCTCAGAAGACAGAGCATGGGGTGAGTGCAATCCTAAAACCTCTCCAGTGTCAAATGGTAATGGGGTGAAAAACCCTCCTCACACCTTGTGCTGTGCCTCATGGGACCACTGTAGCTCATCCCCAGGCCCAGGTTGACTCCAGCTCATAGACAGTGCTAAGCCCAGGGAGGTCATTGATGCCCTCTCCCTGGAAGTGGCTCAAGGCCAGGTTAGATGAGACCTTGAGCATCCTGGGCTAGTGGAAGGTGTCCCTACCCATGGGACAGGGGGTTGGAACTGGATGGTCTTTGAGGTCCCTTCCAACCAAAACCATTCTATGAATCTATGAATCCAACTCCTGGGGTGAGATCTCTCTAGTACATGCTGGAGAACCCAGCCCCAGCTGCCACCAGGAGCCAAGTGGTGCAGTCCTCACCTCCACCTTGATGGCACAGCGGCCGATGGCCCTCACCGCCTTCCTCACGAAGTCCACGTCCACCTCGGTGGCATACTCCTTCAGCTCTGCCAGAACCTGCCAGAGAAGACAAGGCAATGAGAACCTGGCCTGGCAGCAAGGAAAGCCACCAGACATGCCAGGCAGTGACCCAGCAGCAGCTAACAGGGAGGTACAGCTACTCCAGTCTGCATCCTGCAAAGTCGGGCCTGGGGTTACTCAGCTGAATCCTAAGTGATCCTCCTCTGGCAGGGGGGTTGGACCTGACGAGCTCTTAGGTCCCTTCCACCCTCTGATATACTGTGATGCTGTGAATCCCCACCTGGTGGGGCTGAGAGCCCCTGCACCCCCCACCCTGGGGCCCAGAGCCTGACCTGAGCAATGTTGGCCTGGGAGGCCAGGCGGATCATGATGTCCAGCTTCTCCAGCTTGACGTAGATGGGGTCGTTGTACTTGACGAAGAACACCTTCATCTCGTGCTTCAGGATCTCATGCCTGCAGCACAAGAGGCAGGGATTAAGGCAGGCACACACTGCCCTTCGCCTGTCACCACAGAGACACCAAGCACCTGCCAGAAACCACGGCTTTCTCCACAGCTTTCTGGACACCAAACACTGCTGTTGAAAGATTTCTTTACCAGCAGAAGCAACAGGAGCTGGCACCCAGCACTGCCAGCCCTGCCCTGGGCTGATCCCCAGCAGTGTGGGCAGCAGGGGCAGGGAGGAAGGGGATCCTGCCTCTCTGCTGTGCTCTGCTGAGATCCCCACCTGCAGTGCTGGGACTGCTCTGGAGTCCTCAGCACAGACAGGAACCTGTTGGAGCAGGGCCAGAGGAAGCCACAGCAATGCTGGGAGGGCTGGAAGCCCTCTGCTGTGAGGCCAGGCTGAGAGAGTTGTGCTTGTTCAGCCTGGAGAAGAGAAGGCTCCAGAGAGACCTTCTGGTGGCCTTTCATTTCTGGAAGGGGTCAATCAGAAAACCTGGGGACAGACTTTTGAGCAGGGACTGTTGTGACAGGATAATAGGTGATGGCTTGAAATTAAAAGAGGGAGATTCAGAGTGGAGAGAAAGGAGAAATATTTGACACTGAGGGTGCTGAGAGCCTGTCCCAGGTTGGCTACAGATGTGGGAGCTGCCCCATGCCTGGGAGCATTCCAGGTGAGGTTGTTTGGGGCCCTAATTGCAGATGTCCCTGCTGGCTGCAGGGGGGCTGCCCTGGATAACCTTTAGATGTCCCTTCCAACCCAAAGCAGTCTGAGCTCTGCTCCCACCTCCAGGTTCTGACCCAGGCAGTGACTAGCAGGCAGAAAGGGAGTTGTCCTCTTCAGAAAGGTGCACACTGGCCAGGGGATGGATGGGGATTTATTCTCCTGACCCTGCAGCCAGCTAATGCCCCAAGCCTGTGCAAATCCATCCCTCTGTGAGCCAGTCCAAAGCATGACTCAGCACTCCTTAGCTGAGCCTGGAGCTGAAGGCTCAAGGACATGAGCTGGGGAACCCCAGAGCTGGAGAGTGAACAACTGTGGGCCAGGAGGCTCCTTGGCCACAAGGACAAGGCTTTGAGGGCCCATTCAACGCCAAGGAACTCAGGACTCTGTCCTTTGGCTCCCCTTTGCCAGCACTCAGGGGGACAGCACAACCTTGCTGCACACAAGAGCAGCCAGTTGTCTTGCCAAGGCTGGGAGGGATGTCTTATGGAAAGCAGGGATGCAAACCCACACCTCAGGGCTAGGCTGGACCTTTCTCATCTGTCTCTAAGCTGGGAAAGAGAGAGGCCAGGAACAGCTCCAAGGAGCCAAGCTGTCTGCCACATTCCTGCTCACAGGGACACTAATTGCTTTCCACTTCTCCCAGCAATTTCTGCTATTTTTAAAAGACAACCCCAGAGCTAGCTGGTAGGACAACAAATCATCTGACCAGGGCTGTCACCATGGAGCACAGCTCTCCAGCTGGCCAGTTCTGCTCAGGGTACACGTGAGCGGCTTTGGACACCTCCTGCCCATTGGTGACTTTAGATCAGGAAAGCGACAAAAGGACTCTCAGCACTTACTCCGAGAGGCTAGCTGCAGAGAAATGAGCTGATCTCACCAAAACCCCTCACCAGATGTTTCATGACTGAGCCAAAGTCTCAGTCTTTGGCTTTTCCACCCTTTGCTCACCCAAAAAACCCAACAAATTAAAGAAACCCCTCCTGAGGATCCCATCTCAGCTCCCTGCTCATTGCCTCACCTCATTCTCTGTGCCCAGACTTCGGGGTTTAAATAATAAGAGAAAAAAAAAAAAAAAACAACAAAAAACAACAGATAAAGCCCCACCACCAGAATCAGAGGGATTGAAGGACAGGGAGGCAGTATCCACAGGGAAGAGGGAATGGTGGAGCCAAGCTGTCCCTCCAAGCACACACCGAGGCACTCACCTCTTCTGCACGATGAGGTTGATGTTGCGCAGGGCCACGTACTGCAGCTCGGGCTCTGCAGACAGCAGGGTGACCAGTGGTGGGGCCAGCTTCTTCAGCAGTGTCCCATAATAATCCAGGTCCTTTGACAGCATCTCCATGAACTTCATCAGCACCTTCACTGCTGACAGCACCACTGCTGAGTTGGCGTGGGACAGCCTGGGTGTCACCCGCTCGCAGATGCTGGAGGTGTCCCAGGAGAGGGGAAGGAGAAGGGGAAGAGAATGGTCACAGCTCAGCTACCAGGCACTGCAGAGTCTGCAGCAGGATGGCTCAGCAGCTCAAGACCTTCCCAAGAGGTGCTGAACTGGTTCTTAAACACCCTGGGGAAGGTTTTTTAATGCTCAGCAAGAGCTAAAGGGTAGGGAGCAAGAGCTGGGGCCAGACTCTTGGCAGTGGTGTCCAGCGACAGGACAAGGGGCAGCAGGCACAAACCGGAACCCAGGAGGTTCCATCTGAACAGGAGGAGAAAATTCTTTGGTGTGAGGCTGCTGGAGGCCTGGAGCAGGCTGCCCAGAGAGGTTAAGGAATCTCCTTCTCTGGAGAGATTCCAAACCCACCTGGCCATTGTGATGCTGGGCAAGCTGCTGTGGGTGTCCCTGCTTTAGCAGCCGGGGCTGGACTGGATAAACTCCAGAAGTCCCTTCCAACTCCTGCAATTCCATGAATCTGATTTCCCAGCCCCTGCAAAACCCTGTTGCAG
Organism: Indicator maculatus; assembly: GCA_013399975.1. NCBI lineage: Eukaryota > Metazoa > Chordata > Aves > Piciformes > Indicatoridae > Indicator > Indicator maculatus. Next base: position 31,080 of record VXBD01006299.1, read on the forward strand.
TGACCCCTTTTCTAAGCTCCTGAGTGCCTGTTGTCCCTTGCTGCATGGCAAGGCCACATTCTGAAGCAGCAGGAGAAGCACAGTCCCTGTGCCAACACAGGGACAGGACTCATTATGGGACCATGGCCATCTCCAGATGGCTGTGCCCAAGGCACAATGGCCAGCAGATGCCCACTGTCCCACCTCCTGCAGCAGGACTCCAAGGGTCAGGAGGACAAAGATGCTTCTTAGAGGAGGAGCAGCAGTGTCAGGCCCTTCAGTCCATACCTGCCTCTCCACCTTCCCTTCCCAGCCCTGCTCTGGGGTGCCCTGAGGGCAGCACTGCCCCAGCAGCAGCCAGAAGCTCCCTCACCTCTGGGCTTCCCGGTCATCCTTGGGCATGTAGTTTGCCAGGCAGTCCAGGATGAAGATCTGGCCCCACTCAGTGCACTCATTCAAGGCTGTGAGCAGCTTGTTGATGGACTGAGGGTTAAGGTCCAGGAGGTTGCTGCTGGGGTGAGACTCTGCTATTTCCGAGAGTGCTGCTACTGCATTGGCCACTACCTGCCAGAGGGGACAAGGACAGGTTAGGTGACACCAAACAGGGGTTCAACAGCCCAGGGGAAAGCTGGTGTCAGCAGATGACCACCTCCTCTATAATGAAAGGCTGAGAGAGTTGGGGCTGTTCAGCCTGGAGAAGAGAAGGCTCCAAGCAAGACCTCAGAGCAGCCTCCCAGTACCTGAAGGGGGCTAGAGGAGAGCTGGGGAGGGACTTTTTGTAAGGGCTTGTAGTGACAGGATGAGGGACAATGGATTGAAGCTTGAGGAGAGCAGATTGAGACTGGAAATTAGGAAGAAATTCCTTCCAGTGAGGGTGGTGAGACACTGGAACAGGTTGCCCAGGGAGGCTGTGGATGTCCCCTCCCTGGAGGTGTTCAAGGCCAGGTTGGATGAGGCCTTGAGCAACCTGGGCTGGTGGGAGGTGTCCCTGCTCAGGGGCTGGAACTAGATGACCTTTAAGGTCCTTTCCAGCTCAAACCATTCTATCCATCTCTGTATCAACACCTCACATCCCAGCAACATCTGGGCACCAGCTTCTCCTCCCCAGCAGCTGGTGCTCAGGAGATGAGCAATCACCACCAGCATGGCCTCACCACCCATGCTTCACACATGTTCAGCAGGAGCCAGCCTTGGCCCCACACCCAGCAGGGAGCAGCCTACTTCCCTCTCTTTCCCCAGGCAGCTCTGAGGAGCCCCATGGCTTTCTGCAGCAACTCCTGGGCTTGCTGCTGTGCCACTGGCAACATCTGGAGAGCAACAAAGGCCCAGGGTAAAGAACCCCTGGGGAAAGCAGCTTTGAAGTCACTCACAGCTGGGAAAAGGCACAGAGACTAAAGCCCAGCTGCTGGGAAACCCTCAGCAGAGGCAAGAGCCACCAGCTAGGTGGTGACAGAGCCATTCTGCCACCATCTCTTTGATTCCAGCATCTGGATCAATATTGCAAATGGCCAAAACTCAAACTGCTGTTTGGAAGAACAGCAAATGTGGGAAGAGAATTTTTGCAAATGCCCACCTAAACTCTGTGAGCCACAGAGAGTTCTTCTGCCTATTGTCAGGCATTGGAACAGGCTGCCCAGGGAGGTGGTGGAGTCACCATCCCTGGAGGTCTTCAAGAAATGTGTGGACATGGTTTGATGGTCATGGTGGTGGTGGGTTGATGGCTGGACTCAATCTCAGAATCTATGATTCTATGATCTCCTGCTCCAAGCTTGCCAGGGCAGCCTCACAGATTCACAGATTGCATAGGATTGGAAAAGACCCTGAAAAGATCATCTTGTCCAACCCCCCCTCGAACTAGATCCCCTGACCAAGGCTGATCTTGAAGGTCTCCAGGGATGGGCCTCAACCACAGCCCTGGGCAACCTTTTCCAGTGTCTCCCCACCCTCATTGTGCAGAACTTCCTCCTGATGTCCAACCTAAATCTGCCCTGCTCCACTTTCAAACCATTGCCCCTTGTCCTATCCCTACAGGCCCTTCTGAACAGTCCCTCCCCAGCCTCCCTCATGCTGGGAACAGAGCAGTAACACTGCCAAGGAACTGGAGAAACCTTCCAGCCAGGAGACAAGGAACACAGCAACACAGCCCTCAGAAAGAGCTGCCCCCAAACCAGTCTGCTAAGCACCAAAAAAAGTGTGAAGGGGAGCACAGGAGGAAGGGAGGCAGTGCAGGAAAATGCAAGTGAGAACATTTACTGCTAGTCAGGTGAAGAGAGGCCAGAGCTGCTTTCTGGTACCTGAAGGGAACCTGCAGGGAGGCTGCAGAGGAACTTTTCCTAAGGGTGTCTAGAGACAGGACAAGGGGGAATGGTTTGAAGCTGAGGGAGAGCAGGGTTAGACTGGAGCTTAAGAAGAAGTTCTTCAGTACAAGGGTGGTGAGACTCTGGAACCAGGTTGGGAGTTGCAGATGCCTCCTCCCTGGAGGCATTCAAGGCCAGGCTGGACAAGGCCTTCAGCACCCAAGCCTAGCTGAGAGGTGTCCCTGCCCGTGGTGGGGAGGTTGGAGTAGATGGCCTCTAAAGTCGCTCCCAACTTAATGATCCAAGGAAATAATCACCATGGGGTTGGAGTCGGAGATGAGGTCTTTCAGGGTGTCGAGGAAGCCCTGGTCCTCCACCAGCTGGGCGTTGATGTCGTGCAGCTTGGCCACG
>VXBD01006300.1:2019-19690 GCA_013399975.1 Indicator maculatus
GCCCCGTGGATCTTAACTGAATCTCATCCTTAGCCTTTCAGTGCTTGTTGAAGACTGTGACAAGGTACATACCACAAAACTGGAATCCAGAGCCTGAGACCACTTCCTGCACCTATGTATCCCCATTGTTCTCCATTTCCTTTTGGCAACAACACAAGTTTAGGTGTTCAGTAAAGCTTCTGCCTAAAATGCTAAAGTACCGCAAAGGTTTAAGCACATCAAACAAGGCTTTCTCAGATTGTTTTCCTGCACTTAAGATTCCTAAATTCCAACATGTTAGAGATCTAAATAGTTCACTTTTCAAAGTATTTTACATTTTATTGCTCAGAGTATGCACTCATTGTCTATCCATGTTTTATTAACATTTCTCTGCAACTTTTGCTATGTATTCCACCTCTGTGCATCAAATTCTTTTTTCTGTTAGATTTAGGTGAAGTGGAGATAACAGAAACTAGAGCAAAGATTATGTTTCATTATTTGGGTACTCAAATTCACTGTAAGCTAAAATGCTACTGTTACCATGCAAGAACAGAAAAAAACCCCAATGACAAGAATTTGACCAAGGTCACAGTGTATGAAGCATGAGATTTAAATTTCTTGGACTATTTGAAAAATGTAAATGAAACCACAGAGTAACTTTGTTTGTTGTTTTCATAAGGCTGCTAGTCCCAGGAACAGCAGCATCCTTTAATTTACAATTCAGCTTAAAGTCTGTAATTGACAGGTCTTAATTCTTTAGTGTATGTAGCAAAAAGAGATTTGATAGAGAGGCTGACAAAATGCATGTTGTTGCATATACTTTCTATTGAGGATGACATTAACCTTTCTCTGAAGAGCTTGCTTTGCTGCATCAACTCACCATTTTGAAAAAAAAACCCAAACCCAAACCCAACTCTCAATAGAGAAAAAAATTGCCTCATTATTTTGTTAAATGCTAACGAAGAGTCTTTCAAAGCACAATGTTGTAATATACATGGAAGTTCCAAAGATGATGTGAGATAGCACATTTGCCTCTTCAAAAAGACTGTCTTCAGCTAAATGCTTCCCAGTCCTATTCTGTGTCATCCATCTAGTCAGGTGTAAAACTCAGACCCAATGATCAGCAGTTCCCTAAGTTCCCTATTATAAAGCCTTTTTTTGGCTGATGGGATTACATTAATAGTTCTCCTCTCAAAAATCTTAATTGAGCTGTAACTATCTTGCAGTCAAAATGCAGATGTCTGGACCCTTTTCTTCTTGCCCACAGACTTTCCATTTAATTTGTAGAAAATGGTTTGGCTGTCTGTCCTTTGTGTCTCAACCACTGCCTGGGTGAAATTGCTATGCACGATTATTTCACACTCTTTCCATCCTGCATGCTTGTACTTTGATCTTTCTCAGCTCTCACAACAGTACTGAAAGGTAGGGAGGGCAAAAGTCATCTGACAGTGAAATGACTTCAAGAGCCACCCAGTTTAGGGAGTGTCCAGCCTTTCTTATTAATGGAGCTGCATAGCAGTGTTTTACCTTGGATGGAAGCCAAGCAATGCATACCATGTGGCTTGGAGAGGCTGAAGATCAGGAATCCTGTGAATAGTAATAATGTTCTTGCTGGACTCCATAGCTCCATTATGGACTGTGGAACAAGCTGAATATAACTCTGTGTTCGAGGAAAATAGTTGACTTCTCTCTAAACAGCCGGATGACTACTTCTGTTCATAGGTGGAAATTCAGACTCAGCAGTAGCTCCCATACCAGAACAGACCACTTACTCATCATGTACTTTTCATGCTTGACCTGTCATAATTTTGACATAGTAACCATGTTTGAATTACTGAGGAGACAAATGCAGCTGAAATCTGCAAGTTACCTACTCCTCATGTATCCAAAAGCAGGGTTAACTGTCTTTACCTAATTCTAGGTATTCTCTTGACTAGATTTTTAAATGGTTCTGATGTTGTCCAGTTCTGGGCCCTTCAGTTCAAGAAGGACAGGGAACTGCCTGAAAGAGTACATGACAGAGCCACAAAAATGATTAAGGGAGTGGAACATCTTCCTTGTGAGGAGAGACTGAGGGAGCTGGGGCTCTTCAGCTTGGAGGAGACGTAAGGGGTGACCTCATTAATGTTTATAAATATGTAAAGGGTGAGTGCCAAGAGGATGGAGTCAGGCTCTTCTCAGTGATGCCCAATGACAGGACAAGGGCCAGTAGGTGGAAGTTGAGGCATAGGAAGTTCCATGGAAACATGAGGAAAAAAATTTTTCACTGTGAGGGTGATGGAACACTGGAACAGGCTGCCCAGGGCGTTGTGGAGTCTCCCTCTCTGGAGATATTCCAAACCCACCTGGATTCGTTGCAGTGTGATCTGCTCTAGGTGATCCTACTCTGGCAGGGGGGTTGGAAGAGATGATCTTTCGAGGCCCCTTCCAACCTCTAACGTTCTGTGATTTGTGATTCTGTGAAAAAGTTTCAGTGGTAAAGACTCCTCTACTTACCAAGGCCTCCTGTATCAGAAATGTACAAGTTTCTATCTAGAGTGTTTTCCTTAATGCTCAATCCATATTCTTCTTGCTACAATTTAAATTTCTGAAGTCTTCTATCCACGGTGAAAATGGCAGTCAGATTATTCTCTTCTGTGTTTGAAAAGGATTGCCGTGTACTAATCATAAGAAACATGGCCAACAGATTGAGAGAGGTGATTCTGCCACTCTACTCAGCTCTGGTGAGACCTCACCTGGAGTACTGTGTCTAGCTCTGGGGCCCCCAACACAAGAACAACATGGACCTGGAGAGGGTCCAGAGGAGGGCTACAAAGGTGATCAGAGGGCTAGAGCACCTCTCCTACAAGGACAGGCTGAGAGAGTTGGGGCTATTCAGCCTGGAGAAAAGAAGGCTCCAGGGAGACCTTACAGCTTCATTTCAATGTCCAAAGAAGGCCTACAGGAAGGCTGGGGAGGGAGTGTTTACAAGGGCATATAGGAATAGAATGAGGGACAAAGGTTTTAAACTGGATCAGGGTAGATTTAGGTTGGACATTAGGAGGAAGTTCTTTACAATGAGAATGATGAAATACTGAAACAGGTTGCCCAGAGATGTGACTGAGGCTCCGTTGCTGGAGACACTCAAGGTCAGACCTGATGTGGTCCTAGGCAGCCTGATCTGGTTGGAGATGTCCTTGCTAATTGCAGAGGATTTGAACCTTCAAGGGTCCCTTCCAACTCAATGCATTCTCTGATTTCTGTGACGCTCTTCAGGATTCTCTGTCTTAGTCCACACAATCTCTGTTGTAAAAATCTGTCATCATAGATCACGTTCTTTTTGCTTCTAACAGCTGTCACTGTTTTGGGCTTTCTCCATTTGGTCCATGTCTTTTCTGAAGAATAGTACCTCAAGAGGAGGTACTCTGCTTCATATTCCAGTGGTGCCAAGAAGAGAAAATCTTGACAGCTGTACTGATATTTATATGTCACAGCATGTTCCTTGTGACTTTTATTTGCAATAGACTGTGGATTTTAACTTTTTAAAATTATTTATGATGTATTATTTCCAGGTACTTCTCTGGAAAATTAGTTCCAAAAAAGTAATTTCCTGACCTTTTTCTTTTCTTTTTTTTTAAATTGGATTATTTACATATAAATGTAGTACATCATCCGTGCTGCCATTTATCCATCTTTCATTCCACTAGTGCAATTTCTGAAGATAATTCTGGATTTTAATTTTCTTACATGACAGTATCAATGTAAATGGTTTTAAAAAGATATGCATTAGCAAATCAGTTTTTATGCTGTTACTTTTTCTGATATCTCTCAGGTGTTTGCAAATAATTTGATTGATCCTAGATAATTTTCCTGTGAGCTGAGGTTAAATGATTGCTTTATTATTTCAAGGCTTCCTCTGTTTTCTCCCCTTTTTTTCTTCTGAAAGACAGCTGTTGTTTTGTCCCTTCCCAGGCTTGCATGTCTTAGCCATCTTTCACAAAGCTTCAAGTAATAACTAATCTGACTAATTCACCTCATTCTTAAAATATCCCAGGAAACAGTCTATCTATTTTGGCAAAGTAGAGCACATTTCATAACACTCTCCATTTCGTTCCTGGTTTAGATTGTCTTCTTAACCCTTTGTCATGACTTTTAATTATGCTAGTCATATGCCTCCAGCTGACATGCAAAGAAGGTTTTAAATACTTTGACCTTTTTGAAATCACCAATTATGTCATCAACTTCCTTCACTACCCCAGGAAAAACAATCAACATTTTCCTTGCACTTCCTTACTATTAATGCATGTTACCTTTTGAAATGTTTTCTAGCTGTATGGTGTCTTAGTTTTCTGGTTGGTTTTTCTATGTGTATGCTATTACCTTATATATTTTAGAATCTGATCTGATTTCCACTTTTGAGGTGGAACTTGTGAGCTTGAGATCAGTTAAAAGCTTCTGGCTTATCTAAAATCATGTCTCAGTACTTTTCCCTTCTGATAGGTATAGCTTATGTTCTGTACCACAGCTACTTAATTACACTTTCCCTTCACTTTGTGGCTGGCTTGAGTTGGTGGAAATTTACCTCCTTCAAGTCCATGATTTTATCATTTCCCCCTATTTTCTTTCTTAGGATTGTGAACTCCATAATTTCACCATCACCAAATTGCCTTTCATCATCCTTTTCTCAAACAATTCAGTTCACTGATTAGAAGCACATCCAGAAGAGCCTCACTTCTTCATATTTTTTTCTACTATTGGAAATTGTCCCAGGAATGGTGATCAGTGCTTTTTGTTTAGAGCTTGCTGATCAATCACTGTCCTGATGCTTTCCTTTCCTACCTGTTCTTTGGACAGTTAAACTGTTTCATGACTCTCTGGTCCTGTGCATAGAATTGTTCATAAAATTGATAAAATTGTTCATAAAATCATTCATAATTGCCACATTGTTCATAAAAGAGACTTCCACAGCAAATATTGTTTGTTCATGTGGTTGGTCTCACAACAGCAACACTTTGGTTCTCCTCTCCTTCCGTTGTTCCCCAGAAGCTTTCAAAGAGTTCAACTTCCTCCTGTGTCTGAGATTCAGGACCAGCACTCAGCTACATCCTTTACTATTAGATAGTTCTATTATGATGGTTATCTTACTGAGAAGTCTATATTTTGCAAACAAGGTCTTCTTTGTGGACATACTTATAGGTATACTTACTTTTCTTGTCAATTTCCTTTATTTTCTCACGCTTTTAACTTGGCCTGTCACAATCCTCCCCACCCCACACATTTTTTGTTAAATTAATTTTGTTCAGATTGAACGAATTTGTTCAGATTGAAATAAACTCACACACAGAGTATACAGAGCGACACATACAGTGACATATTATATATAAATTTAAATCTAAGTGTGTGACTTTTACCCTGTTTTTATGTTAGTGACCATGTGAGCAGAAAGAACAGAAAGAGCAAACTGCCAAACAGGAAAAGGAGGTCTTTTATCAAAATTCTAAGTAGAATTGCATTGTTGACTTGAGCCCAGCCCAGTTTAGATATCGGCCCTGAAGTAATTTGCAAACGTAGTGTTTAAAATGGCTTCAGATGATAGTAATGACATTGACCTAGTGTGGTTTTTTTTTAAAATTTTACTTTCATCACAGTAGTTATAGTCCTGATGTAGAGCACCAGCAGATGTGTCTTTTCCAGTTCCCTTTGACTGCACTTGGTAACATTCCAGCCATCCTTACGCTTGTAAACAGATGTTTAGATATCCATCCAGCCGAAACCTCTGACACAGGCAACATCTAGAAATAGCTTGTACAGAAATGATCCCATAAAATATTTGACACAGCCAAGAGGAGGGCCCTGTAATTTTGAGACTTCCAATCCCTAGTGACTGGAAGAAGGGAGGCATTATGCCCATTTTTAAAAAGGGTAGAAAGGAGGACCCTGGGAATCACCAACCTGTCAGCCTCACCTTTGTGCCTGGGAAGATCATGGAGCAGATTAGTCTAGAAGCTCTGATAAGGTACATGGAAGACAGGGAGGTAGTCAAAGACAGCCATTATGGCTTCACTAAGGGCAAATCCCTCCTGATGAACCTAGTGGCTGTCTATGATGGAGTGACTACATCAGTGGATGAGTGATGACCTATGGATGTCATCTATTTGGATTTCTGCAAGGCCTTTTACACAGTTCCACACAAGACCTAACTCACCAAGTTGGAGAGATAAGAATTTGATGGGTGGACTGTTCAGTGGATATAGAATTGGCTGATGGTTGCATTCAGAGGGTAGTGGTCAATGGCTCAAAGTCCAGATGGAGATCAGTGACAAGTGGTACCCCTCAGGGGTCCAAACTAGGACCAGAGCTGTTTAATATTTTCACAGTGATATAGACAGTGGGATTGAGTGCACCATCAGCAAGTTTGCAGCTGATGCCAAGCTAAGTGCTGCTGTTGATATGCCAGAAGGATTTAGACAAGCTGGAGCCCAGGTGAACCTAATGAGGTTCAACAAGAGCAAGTGCAGGATTCTGCACCTGGGCCAGAACATCCTGATTATCAATACAGGCTGGCGAATGAGATGATAGAAAGTAGTCCTGTGGAAGAAGACCTGGCAGTTCTAGTGAATGTGAAGCTGGACTTGAGCCAACTATGTGCACTTGCAGCCCAGAAAGCCAATCTCATCAAAAGAAGTGTGGCTAACAGAGAGAGGTGATTCTGCCACTTTGCTCTTGTAAGACCTCACCTGGAGTAGTGCATCTATCTCTGGAGCCCTCAACATAGGAAACGATCAGGGGATTCGAACACCTCTTCTATGAAGACAGGCGGAGGGAGCTGGGGTTGTTTAGCATGGAGAAGAGAAGGCTTGGGCGAGACCTAAGAGTGGCCTTACAGTACCTGAAGGGGGCCAACTAGAAGGCTAGAGGGACTGTTTACAAAGGCCTGTAGTGGTAGGGTGAGGGGCAATGATTTGAAATTAGAGAAGAGCAGATTTAAATGGGATGTTAGGTGCAAGGTCTTTACCATAAGGGTGGTGAAACACTGGAAGAGGTTTCCCAGAGAGGTAGTTGAGACCCCATCCCAGGAGGTATTCAAGTTTGGCTCAACAAAGCTCTGAGCAACCTGATCTAGCAGAGGAATGTCCTGCTTACTGCAGGGGGGTTGGACTAGATGACCTTTGGAGGTTTCTTCAAAGCCAAACCATTCTATGATTTTATCATTCTAAGTGAACATACATACCCTTGTTACCTAAGCAGTGCTGGCATAGCTGCATCCAGTCATCAGTTCTGCACTCCCTTTTCCATCCTGTACTAAATCCATCTGTATTTTAATGAAAATGTTTCCACTGCAATACTAAACAAAACAGGACCAAACAATGAGCTTGCTCACTGGACCCTAAAACACTCCCATCCTTCAACATGCACTTTGGCATCCTTTTGACCACGGTCAACGAATCCTAACTAATGCTGAGGGGCTAACACTGGCTGGGGACTTCTTTCAGTAGACAGTATGAAGATACCTAAACAACCAGAGCTGGGTTCTTTCTCTTATGCAGTCTTCCAGTGCTGTGCCCACAGCATCTGAATCCTCAGGTGTGCAACATGGTACACATCAGGGGTAGACGAACCTACTTTATCAGGGCGTTTGGACTAGATAATCTCCAGAGGACTCATCCCGTCTATCCTGTGATACTGTGAATGCGGCTAAGAACTGTGGCAAGTTTTGAAATCACAGGACAAAAGGACTATCATAGAATCATAGAATGGTAAGGGTTGGCAGGGGGAGGTTCACCTAGAGCAGGCTACACAGGAACACGTCCGATTGGGTTTTGAGTATCTCCAGAGAAGGAGATTCCACAACTCCTCTGGGCAGCCTGTTCCAGGGCTCTGTGACCCTTACAGTAAAGAAGTTTTTCCTCATGTTGAGGTGGAACTTCCTATGTTACAGTTTGTGTCTGCTGCCCCTCATCCTCAGGACACCATTGAAAAGGGACCTTTTTCTTGACTCTCACCCTTCAAGTATTCATAACCATTTATAAGATCTCCTCTCAGTCTTCTCTTTTCCAGACTAAACAGCCCCACGTCTCTCAGCCTTTCCTCATGAGACACATATTCCAGTCCCTTAATCATCCTCAGAGCACTCTGTTGGGTGTTCTCTGGTATATCCTTGTCCCTTTTGATCTGGAGACCCCAGAGGTGGACATGATACTATAGATGTGGTCTCACTAGGACTAGAGGGAAAATAAATAAAAACTTTTGCACCAGTTGCATTTACATAATATCTGTAAATTCTGCAAGTAAGTTTGGTCATGAATTATTCAAACAGAAGAGCTAGGCTTACAAATACAGACACTATTTTACATCGTAGAGTCTAAGCCCCATTGAGTGATAATCATCATGCTCCTTTTTCCAGCAAAATGAAGACCACAACTTTTACAAGAGTAAAAGTTAAGTCTAATGGGAAGATTTGTTGTTAAACTTAACAAAAATAAAATATCAATGTTAAATTGTACTTTCATTAATAGCAGCATGAACTAATGAATACTGTTACAGTTTTGCTGCTTGAGCTCTCTTCCTGTTTTATTCACAGATGTTATGGTTTTGCTAAATTGGGAATTATAAACAGCTGCAGAGCATTCTGGATCGCAAACTGAAATGCTTTCTTTCAAGGCACATGATGCTGATAAAACTGCAGAACCAAGTCTAAATAAAAATCCAATGCTGGCAGGCTAAGCGTGAGGTATACTCATTTGCTCATTTTTTACCTAATTACATTTGATTACAACAGATGAGAGTAACATGTTTCGTACTGATAGCAGTAGAGTAGATACACTGAATCGCTTAGTCCTTTCTCCCACTTTAATAACCAGAATCATCTTTAAGTTGCTCGAAGAGAAGAGAATCAATTTGTCTTTCTATAAGGAAGATCACTTTTCCCCCGTGTTTCCTAGATTGCATCATTCAGTCTTGCACTACTCGTCCTTTATGCTCTAAACGTTGTTTTATTATAATCCAACTACAAATTTGGTAAGATCACTAGCTTTCTTCTCATTTTAATATTAAAATCTCGTTTATTTTCTCTAGACTAGGCTGTTCTTCCTTCTGCCTCTGAATGCTGCCAGCACAGTTTGTGGTTACTACAGCTAATCCTCTCCTCCAAATACCTAGGTATTTGCAGGTATAATGGAAGCTCCTCTGGATGTTGGACTTGGAGCTTGCCTTTGCTATGTATCAAGAGTATCCATATATTCTTCTTTCCATCCCAAAACTGTATCTTATGTTTCCTTAATTTTTTGTGTTTAGTTTTTTAATTCCTCCCAGTTCCCATAACCTAGCCTAACAACATATTTTTTAATGCCTTGAGGCATTAAGAGAAATATTTTCCTTTTTTTTCTATACACTAGCTACATATTTATCAGTGTCCTGGCCATTCATAGGCAGCTGAGAGTGTAGAACAGCTGACTTTCATCTATTAATGTAGATTTTTCTTTATCTCTTTTTAAAAATCAAAACTTCATTCTTGAGAATGATGAGGTCCCCTTCTTTTGCTTCAAAGGCAGAACTCAGGAAGTTTGTATTGAATATGAAATGCAGTTTGGCAGAACAGAAGTGAAGTGTTGCTGTTACTATCACAGTACATGTTCTCTTCCTTACTTTATTTCATAAGCACCAAAGATTGGCCCTACAGACAGGGCTCAAGCAAATCAGGAGCTCAAAACTAGGTCAGCAATGAAATGTTTAGAGCAGTTATGTATCAATAAGTGTTGAAAGCAGCAAGATTTTTTAAAGTTACACCATGACCTCGTAGTCCTGCCTGCAAGGACACGGGGATGTTGACCCTCTATTTTCTGATAATCTGTGCTATTCCATAGCATTCTGCTTATTGCATAATAAGCTCATGAGCCTCTAGTGTTGCATCTTCATCCCATAGGTACTTAATTCTTTGGTCTGGCAAGTGTACTGTTTGCTGGAGTGATTAATACCAACAGAGCTCCCAAGTCAGCAGGGTTTGTGGCATAATCTCTGATCATGGTCTGGGAAGAGACTGGGAGTATCACGAGTGCCTCACTGCCAGACTCTGCCTTGTCACCAAGGCACATCAAAGTCATTTAAATGAGAGCCTTGTGTCTCCAAAGAATCAGTTGTTGATTATGTCACTATTTTTCCCCACCAGAAGCTGTTCCACGTGATAGTTCTACAGCATTTCTGGCAGTTACTGTCAGGGAATGGTGAATAAATACAGTGAATTGCCCTGGCAAAGCAGAAGGTCTTAGAAGGATGGGCTGCTTCATGATAACAAACACCCTCTTTGGATCTACCAGCTGCAGTAATTCAGTTCACACTTCCTCCATTCCCCAGGGTTAAGTAACCTGGGAGGTGTGTCATATCATGCCCTTGGCCCACATCACCACTAACAGCATTTTTCTCTGGCCAGTTGTATTTCATCAGCATATGAGCTCTAGGAGAAACAAGAGGCTTGTCTGTGGAATGCTGCTATTCAGAACCCCATTGCTCTGCCAGCGTAGAAGAGGTTTCCGTCCTCTCTGAGCAGGCATGTCTTTGAATCCCACCATGGTGGTGAGCAGCCCTGGATTAAGAATCAGAAACTGAAGCAGAATGGGCAATGGAAACGGGTCCATAAAACAAGTCCTATCATCAAGGAAAAACGAACAGATGAACACAACATAACCACCAAGCCATGAAAAAAGCATGTATGGTATCATTAAAATGAGGCATAAATGGCTTTCTGATCATAGTTTTGGTATAAGATGACTCATCACTAACAGAATTACAGAGAAAGGCTGCCTGTGTCCAGAAAGATATTGTGAGGTACAAAGAATCTGGGGTGTGGAGGCGGTGTTAATGGGTAACTTGCTTTGATTAAGTCAGCCTATGCACTTTGAGCACTTTATTTCTTAGGCAATCTTTGAAGAATACGTTCCCCCTAGATTCCTTTGAGAGACAGGATACTACAAGGAGATGTACTTATCTTTGTAGTGAAGTTGTTTGCTCTACAGTAATGCTTGCTTTCTGCTCAGCTTACTTATTGCTGTAAATTCTCTTTAGTGTCTATGATCAACTGTCACCACCATTCGTTTTTCCCTTTTAGTGTTCTGCTTGAATTCAACTCCCTTCCAGAGCTCTGCTCATCTCTGAGCACAAAGAAGCTCTTAGTTCTTCTCTGTTGGAAGAAGGTAATCACTGTCCTCACAACTTCACTATCTTCAGCCTAAGGAAATTTCAGAAGCACAGGCCAAACCAAAATCCATTTCCTATCACACAGTTACCCTGATACAGTAAGTTTTCTGACAATTTTTGTGGCAAATACTCCGTAATGGAATCTGTTTCCAGGACTGACACAGCTGGATGTCAAAGTGCAAATGCCTTACATTCTTCAATGCACTTAATCCTCAGAATACACTTCTGATGCATCAAAGTGCCTTATCTCTGCTTGTAGATGGGAATTGAGGCCTCCAGAGGATGAGTCTCAAAAAAAGTTCATCCTCTGGATGCATCTGTCTATCAGTACTGCCTGGGGAAGGACTCTTGGTAAATGCAGAAACTAGAACATCTAAACATGAATTATATCCTGTCCTGGATTTCTTAGTGGAAACCACAGAGGGAGTACTTAGTGATTCAGGGAATTAGGCATGAGTATTTTGCAGCCTAAGATATTACTGAACATAATATATAAAAACTTGTGTAAGTTTTGCTGTTAGCACTTGCACCTTCTATTTCAGGGGAAGGAAAAACCCAAAGTACTTGGTTTCAAGAGGCAGCAGACTTATTTTGTACCTTGAAGTAAGACTCATTTTCCTTTGGATACATTGGTAAAAGGCCGAGGAGGTATAGCCCATTACAAAAGAAGTTAGAGGGATAATCAGTGTGTCATCTGAAAACGGACCAAAAGGCAGGATCATGATTTTGCTGGTTGTCCTCTTTTACAATTGGCTGGGCTCCAAGAAAATAAGAAGCTCTCGGCAGTGAGGAACAATTAGTCCCACAGCACTGTCATTACAAATTAGTGACTAACTGGAATTGGACAAATATAGAGATATAATTTGTAAAGACAAGCTGACCCTAAAACAGGAGCTGAGGACTATAAGATAAAGCCCCAGACAACCTCTAGAACACCTTGAAAACTAACTGCATAACATTTATCATCAACAGGACACGATATTAGCCATTAAAAGTACAGCAGCAAATTTCAGGAAATAAATTCTTCCTTTCCCCCCTCCCCCCTTCTGAAGTGGATTTTGAAAAAATGGAGGCAAAACAGACATTCCTGGGTTCCAACCTGAAGATTTGCAAAGGGACACCCATTTGACAGTGCTTCATCCCTGCTGAAAACTATCACTGTTGTAATTTCTATTACTGAACCATAGTAATCTTTCCTGATTTGAAAAGCAATCACAAAACTTTCTTATAAGATCATTATGGGACAAACTATTTCTTTTTGGACATTTGTCAGAGATTTTAGGCATTCCTATTGAATATGATCAGTCACAAATACAGTGGTACAGTAACATTTCTCCTTTGCAGGTGCACATCTTGAGTATTGCAGCACAGGTAAACAGTAATAATCAAAGCACGGAATACCTTTAATTCAATACGTTCAGTAAGTAAACCTTTAAGCTCTCAGCTGGAAGAGACAACACTTGACTGACTGCTGTAACGCTTGATACTTGGAATTTTACTGAATGGCACGTAACTGAAGGAAAGGGCAAGGGATATCACCTACCTGGAATTCTGGCAGGCTTCTGCCGTTGTCCCCCACAACATCCTTCTCTCTAAGTTGCAGACATATGGATTCGGTGGGTGGACTGTTAAGTGAATAAGGGATTATCTGAATGGTTGCACCCAGAAAGTAGTGGTCGATGATTCAGTGTCCAGATGGATACACGTGACGAGTGGTGTCCCGCAGGGGTCCATACTGGGACCTGTACTCTTTATTATTTTTGTCAATGATGTGGACAGTGCAATCGAGTGCACCATCAGCAGGTTTGCAGATGTGTTGCCAGCAGATCCGGAGAGGTGATTCTGCCACTTTGCTCTGGTAAGACCTCGCCTGGAGTACTGCATCCAGGTCTGGAGCTCTCAGTATAGGAAGGACATGGACTTGATGGAGCAGGTCCAGAGGAGGGTTGTGAAAATGATCAGGGGGTTGGAGCACATCTGCTGCAAAGACAGGCTATGGGAGCTGGAGTTGTTCAGCCTGGAAAAGAGGAGGCTTTGGGGAGATCTGATAGTGGCCTTCCAGTACCTGAAGGGGGCCTACCAGAAGGATGGAGAGAGACTGTTTGCAAAGACCTGCAGTGATAGGACGAGGGGCCATGGCTTCAAACTAGAGAAGAGCAGATTTAGATTGGATGTTAGGAACAGGTTCCTTACCATGAGGGTAGTGGAACACTGGAACAGTGGTTGAGGCCTCATCCAAGGAGATATTCAAAGTGAGGCTCGATGGGGCTCTGGGCAGCCTGATTTAGTTGAGAATGCCCCTGCTTACTGCAGAGGGAGTTGGACCAGATGACCTTCAGAGGTCCGCTCCAACCCAGACCATTCTATGATTCTGTGATCTACTTGAGGGTAGGAAAGCTCTACAGAGAGGTCTGGATAGGGTGGGCCAATGGGCTAAGGTCAATGAGGTTTAATAAAGCCAAGAGCTGGGTCCTGCATTTCATTTGCAGCAACCTCATGCAACACTACAGGCTTTTGGAAAAGTGGCTGGAAAGGTGCCTGTTACAGCGTGGAGAGCTGGGTTCCCCCTCCCACATTAGCAATAACCAGGCTAACTCAGTTCAGAAGAAAATGAAGCTCCATTTACAGGCAAAAGCGCAATCTATAATGAAATGCAACGAACATGTACAAATATACGCTGTTCACAACATTTACAAATATGTACAATCAACCTGTTCCATTGTTGCACCACCCTCAGTGTAAGGAACTTCTTCCTAATATCCAATCTACATCTACCCTTCTCAAGTTTAAAACCATTGCTGCTTGTCCTATTGCTACATGCCTTTTTTTAACACAGTTTGGTTGCAACAAGTTCCTAGAGAGATTCTATCCAAAGGTGGTCCTTAATACATATTTCTAGGTGTCCAGTTTTGGGGTTTTTTTGAGAGGAAGGACAGTAGGCACATCAGTCTTGATAGCTTCCTAGTGATAGGAATATGAAAAGAACTTCTATTAATACTCCCTGACAGTATAAGGCCTGGTAAGAGAAAACTTTTATTCCTCTGCCAGTTTTTTTCATAATTTATTCCTAGCCTAAATCTGTCTGTGCTCCTTTACACTGTTTATTGTTCAAAACACACATACCAGCTAGTCTACTACTAGCTTCCACTGTTCATTCCTTCTCTTCAGGCTCTTATGTATCCATGTGTTGTTCCCTTTGAACAGTAAAACTTCCAGACTTCCCACCTTTATTCAACATTTCCACTACCTCAAACTGCCTCTGACATTCATGAACCCTCCTCATTCCCTTCAATCCCTACACATACAGATCCAATTACTTTCTTAGGCTCAGTGTTCCTAGTACTCAGGTTCAGTTTTAGAATACACCCTCTGACCCACAAGAAAAACACAACATTGCATGAATATAAACTTCTCCTGCCTTTTTTCTTAGTCTCACATACAAATCTAGATCTATGTGCTTCTGAAACTAAAAATACCAAAACCAAACCAAACCAAAAAAGCACAACAAAAATATGCATGAGATTTCCAAGGAACTTACAGATACCCACATTCAGTGACTTTTCTTCCCTTTTACTGCAATGTTCTGACTCTTCACATTGGTTTAGTGTAGAAAAAAAACTTTATTAAAATATGTTTGTTTACTGCTGTTCACATGATAATTAAATAGTTGTAATCACAGCAGATCTGTGGAGTTTTCTTGGTGTTACATGTGAGAAGACTGAAACACTGATATTTACTGGGGCACAAATGTAAAGAATTCAACTTGACTGGCACACCCTGTGCCTTGAAGGGACTGCATTACTATTTTCAGTATGAAGCTCGTGTGTATATAGTAGAAAGAAGCACGTGTATTATTTCAAATAATGAGATTAACAACAAGAGTTTAAACAGATAACTATATGCTTAGTAAACTGAAGATTAATGCAGGCTGTGGTGCAAAATTGTTCCACATTTTCATTTTACACTAAGAAAGCAACCCACTAGTCCACTAACAGTATGTTCCCTGTTTTCTGGGTCCCCAGCCTAAAACAGATAGATTCTGATTTTGTAGAGGCTGACAATTCGGTATAGCTGAAGCCATCAGATGCCGTGAGGGATTTACAGCTACAGGACAGGTTTCAAGCATCTCCTGGGAAGTACACAGTTAAGGAAGCACTTAGTTCAGAGGCTGCTTCTGTAAATACTGGGATGAATATTTATGAAGTTTATGAAATACTATGAGATGGCCAACTCCTCTGTGTTTGTAGGGTACTCTGGTCCTATGGCAACAAGTGTCAGAGAGAAACCTAAGAAGAAAAGAACTAATTTCTTTGTGGATACAAGGTTCATGTAGCATGCAATAAGCAAGGCAAAGTCACATGATGAGTGGGGAATATTCTGACATTACCTCATCTGCTCTTTACTTTCCATTCACAACACAGGTGTACATTTTCTGAGGGACTAAGGAGAAGGTTCATATAGCTTCCTCTGAGCAGCTTGTGCTTTGCCAACTCCCTTTCTGTATCACTGCATTACAAACACCACGTACTGTAAAGCTTAAGGAGACAGATTTCATTTTACCATTTCTTATATTTCTTAACTTACAGAATTCAGAGAAAAGAATTGATTTTGTGAAGAAACCAGAGAGCTGGACCATTACCTACAATCCCTTATCCAAAAATGCTGTGCAGATAACACTGACTGCCTAATCCAGGTCGTAAGTGGCCATTTTGATCAATCATTAGTTATGTTGCTGTGTAATTTATATGCAGTATGTAATATACACGCACTCTTCATATACTGAGCATTCAATGCTATATTCATTTTTATAGAAATGCATTATTTATGGTTATAGTGGAATATAAAATTTTAATTAGTTAAGTCCTTATTTCATTAATATTTTCCTTGCAGAATGTGCCCTTGATAACACTGGAGACATTTACGTTTGATTCACATTACTGTTCTGCTTACACTGATGATTACTCGGGGGGGGTAAAAAGGCCTTCATCTAAAGACAGAAAAAATATCCATACAGTTATTAGAGATAAAAAAAGGAATTGTGACAAAAGGAAAAGCTTGTCCTGTGAAATCTGGAAGATGCTCAGAACTGAGTGCAACAAGCAAAAGAAAAGTAATATTACAGAGACCAAAGAGTACACAAACTAAGTCTATCCTGGGCCATTCAGATATAAAGTTGATGTACTAAAATCAGTTGCCCTTGTCTACACAATTGTGCTGCTTCAGTGGGAATACATTTTACTGAGGTGAGGGACAAAACCATTTTTGTTCTACACACAACCAGGTGGAAATGCTGAAAGGTGAAGGTTCTTTTGAAAACATTACCTGTGCACACAGTCACAGTGTGGACACCCGTCCTTACAGCTATTTGATCTAGAATTATCTGAGCCTTGTCAGGGGTCAGTGTTAGGTCTGGTGCTGTTTAACATCTTTGCTGGTGACCTGGGTTGTGGGATTGAATGCTGACATCGGTTTGTGTGGTGTAGTTGACAGATTGAAAGGAAGGGATGGCATCCAGAAGGATTTTGACAGCCTTGAATGGTGGGCCTGTGCAAGCCTCGTGAAGTTCAACAAGGCCACGTGCAAGGTCCCGCGCATTTTTCAGGACAAACTCAAGCACAAATGCAGTCTACAATCTAAATGGGTGGATTGAGAGAAGCCCAGAGAGCCAACCACACTGTGAGCTGCATCAAAAGAAGTAAAGCCAGCAGGTCAAGGAAGGTGATTCCTCCCCGTCTTCCATTCTTTTGAGAGTCCAGCTGAAGTACTGCATCCAGGTCCAGGGCTTCCAGCATAAGAAAAACATGGTCCTGTTTGAGCAGGCTCAGAGGAGGGTCAGGAAGATGATCAAGGAACTGGAACACCTCCTCTGAGTGTTCAGCCTGAGAACTCTCCAGCTTAGAGAAGAGAAGGTTCTGGAGAGACCTTCCAGTACTTAAAAGGGGACCTACAGGAATGATGGGGAGGGACTTTTATCAGGAAGTATAGTGATAGGGGTAGTAGTTTTAAATTAAAAGAGGATAGATTTACATTATATATTAGGAGGAAACATTTTGCTGTAAGGGTGCTGAAACACTGGAACAAGTTGCTCAAAGAAGTTGGGGATTCCCCTTCCCTGGAAGTGTTCACAGCTAGATGGATGAGGCTTTGAGCAGCCTGGCCAAGTGGAAGGCGTCCCTGCCCATGGCAGGAGGGTTGGAACTAGAAGATTTTTAAGGTTCCTTTCAACCCAAAGCATTCTATAATTCTAAATGAATAGTTCCTAACATACATATATATATATGACAGTTTCACACTCTAATTTTGTCAATCTGAGCATTTGTTATGCATTTATATCTAAAGCACAAATCTTGTCCAAACTTTGTGATTTTTGTGAAGCTGAATTCTGACCTTTTAATGTTGAAATATCTATTAATATCTGAATATCTGAATATATATATATACCATATATATATATACACCAGATATAACAGGTAACCATATACCTGTTAGCATGCAAAACACTACCCACTGCTGAACCCAGAAA
>VXBD01006300.1:19731-55263 GCA_013399975.1 Indicator maculatus
ATAATAATAATAATAATAATAATAATAATATATTAAAAAGTACTTTGGCTTCAGATACTCAAAACTACGTCAAATTATCCAAGGTTTAGAAGAAAAGTCAGTCTATGTATACCTATTATACTACTGTTACACTCATCATAGAACCTTTATGATTTTGATACACAATAATTATTTTTCATTGCTTTTTTTTTCCCCCCTAGCATGCAAAACAGAGAGGACTTGTACTTTTATTTATTTTTTAAAAACATCTTGAGACAGCTACAGAGACAACATGCTGGCATATCGGTGGCACCAACTGCACTCTCCAGATGACTGGGATTTTTGACATGACCACATTTTTCTCGTAAGAGTTTGCAGATGCTTGAGTGATGCTTATACTCGTGTAACAAATGTAGTACAAGGTCAGCCATGGCATGTGTGTATTTTTCCACTACAAAAGCTCTCTATTCATTTGCAGACATAAATATTGCCATAGAAATTGTCAAGGCAGTGGAACAACTGCAGTGCAAATTAAAAGAGTGATTCTGAATGGTTCATGCAATCAATGGAATTGATTACCACAGTCTGTTATTTAAACTCACACCTATCACACCTGCTACACTGCAAAATGCTTGAACTCTGACAGTCAAACTGATAATTTTACATGTTATTGGAAGAAGGACATTTTGAAGTTATTAACAGGGCAAAAGACTTGGAGTACTGCTGAGTAACAGCATCACTAAGATTTTATGAACATATTGTAATGCACACAGATTGGCATCTCTCTGGCAAGTTCTCCATGGAACAACAATGTGCTCTTGTGGCCAAGAGAGCCAATGGGAACCTGGGATGTATCAAGAAAGGTGTGTCCATCAGGTCTAGGGAGTTCTTCTACCACTCTACTCTGCCCTGGTGAGACCACACCTGGAATAGTGCATCCGGTTTTGGGCTCACCAGTTCAAGAAAGACAGAGAACTGCTGGAGAGAATCCAATGGAGAGCCATGAGGATGATTAGGGGACTTGAGCATCTCCTCTATGAAGAGAGACTGAGATCTCTGGGGCTATTTAGCCTGGAGATGAGAAGACTGAGAGGGGATCTGATCAAAGTCTATATCTGAGGGGTGGGTGTCAAGTGGAGGGGGCCAGGCTCTTTTCGGTGGTTCACAGTGACAAGGAGCAATGGGTTCAAACTAGAACATAGAAGATTTCACCTCAGCATGAGGAGAAACTTCTTTACAGTGAGGGTGACAGAGCACTGGAACAGGCTGCCCAGGGAGGTTGTGGAGTCTCCTGCTCTGGAGTCTTTCAAAACCCCATGGATGCATTCCTGTGTGGACTACCCTAAGTGATGCTGCTCTGTCAGGTGGTTTGGACCTGATGATCTCTTGATATACTGTGATACTCTGATACCCCGTACTTGGCACTGGTGAGGCAGCACCTTGACTACTGTGTTCAGTTTTGGGCCTCTTACTACAAGAAAGACATTGAGTTGCTGGAGCATGTCCAGAGAATACCAACAAAACTGGCGAAGGGTCTAGAGAACTGATCCACTTCTTTTTTTTTAAGGAAAAATATGAATGTAATAAAAAGGGCTACATAGGAGAGTAAAAGTACATTTTTGTGCATACACATTTTGAATCATTTGATGTTGATTCAAAATAAATTTTTTAGATTGGACAGACACCACAGACATACCACAGATCTTCATGAAACCCGGGTACCCCTGTTTTCAGTGTGTAGAGAGAATATGGCTCCTGCATACTCAAGAAGAACTGCAGATGTTCTTCAGAAACTGATTTAGAGAAAATTTTAGCATGATGTCAATACAGGTAAAATGACAAATTTATTGTCTCAAATGCAACATTATCACACCATCTGTTTAGCCACCATTGACCCTGCACAAAGTAGAATGTGACTACAAGATAACTAAGAGGTTGCTTGCCCCTTTACCTAGGAGGCTAATGCAATTTTAAATGGTATACATTTCACTTAGTTTTCCAAGTAATACCACACATACAGCATCACATTTATATTTGCATTTTTTGCTACTGATTCTAGAGTAAACTCTTAAGAATAATCATAACTCTAAAATTATTTTCCTAAAAGTAAACTTTCAGTGAAGAAAAAGGAAAAACAGTTAAGTGTCAGTTTGCTAGGCATGACACAATTGTCATGAAAAAGACATTTAACGGCTTGCTTTTCCAGCTTCTTGTGTTCTTTTGAAAACACAAAATATGTTTTGATCTGCGGAGATTTGTAATTTATTGAAACATCCTCTCTCTGACCCCTTTCTCTCCTCTCACCATCTGCAGTGCAGAAGAGAAAGAAATGTAGGAATTGGAGAAGGGAGAGACAGTTACAGGCAGTTTTCATGCGTGCATTTGCCTCAGCCCCAATGGCAGCTCGGATTTGATGCAGTAGTTCAACTGGCTAAACTTCAGGGAATGCAGTCCTTCCAATCTCCCTGGCCAAGGCCTCAAGATGAGGAAGGAAGACTGCCAGTTTCAGATTTCTCACGCTTTCCTCTGGAACCTCCACTGCTGCCCATTGCAGGTTTTGTAGCCTGAGCCTCTGTGGAAATCTCTGTCCTCCTACTTTAACTATGCAGAGCCAAGCAAGACTGACAGCATACCTCCATCAGCAGTTGCAGACCTATAAGTCCATCTTGCAGTCACACTTGGGATCTGAGAGGTGAAAGCACCCTTCCATTTTGCAGAGCTGTTGCACAGCAATCCTACAGTGCTGTTTGTCCTAAAGTAAATATTTTAAAGAGTTGAAGTATGTTACCCTGGGTCTAAATGACGTTTACAAGAGTTCACGAGTTCCTGACCAGAGCTGGTCTGTGTCTGCCTGATGGGAGTGGAGGTGAGACAGATATGCCCTGTCTCTGTCCACCTAGGTCAAGATGCCTCCCACAGGACCCTGGAATGGGAAATGGCTACATGATGTGACACAATGCAATTATTTCATCTAAGGGACTGCTTTGCTTTGGTTGCTTCTATTTTGTTTTGAGAAGTTAGAAAATTAAATCATTTCTCTCTCAGGATTTATGAGTCCTTTCAGCAGTTCAATCAGTGTTTGAGTACTCTCTGAATCATATTAGGATTTTATTTTTCATTAGCAGATATGTTGTCAATGCAAAGAGACTGGCCCATAGGTCCAGACCAAAAATATGTTGTTAAGAAAGGGCTCTCAGTAGAGAGAAACCATCACAGTCTTTAAAACCATTACAGTTCTCCACTCCAGACAGAGATAGAGTGGAGATAGGTCCGTTGAGATAGAAATATTGCCCTGCCAAGCTCAACATTTCCATACCCTTGAGAAATCTGAGATGCTGGGGTTTGGGTAGTGGAGTAAACAGCTTGTCTGAGCCACAATGGACACAGATCTCCAGTTCCAGGGACGCCCAATGGATTTATGGCTAAGGTAACATGATCTTAGAGTGTCATCTGCTTTGTCGCTTTAACACAAAATGTGCCTTTTTCAGAGGATAAGTCTTCTGCTGTAAATTAACTGCTTGTTAACACACTGGAAAAATCCTTATGAAGTAAACAATATACTTATATAGTAAGCTAATTTTTCTGACAAGAGAAGACTTATTCTTTGATCAAGTCCAACCATTTTATACTTAGATTCCCCTATCATAAAACATTAGTATTTTGAAATCACTAAGACTGTTTATCTCTCTAAAGCCTGGAGAAGAAAGGAAAAAGGAAAACCAAAGTGATCTTGCTCTGAAGCAAAGAGCAAAAAGAATTAAATTTTCCAGAAGATACGTTAACTGTCGAGTTCTGACCATACAGGGTCAGAAGGTTCAGGTAAGGCAAAACTCCGTGAAGCCACATCTGTGAGTGACAGAGGAGAATTTGATCCTGATCCAAGTTGCTCCCAGAAGAGTGATAATTCATACAATTTTTGTTTGGTTTATTTGGTTGGTTGGTTTGTTTGGATTTTGTTTTGATTTTTTAATTGTTTGTTTTGTCTTTTGGGTGACGAACAAAGAATTGTAAGTTTATAAACATATTAACATAGAATAAAAGAGTATTTATAGTAATCTGATATTGCCTGTTCCTTGGCATTTCTGGGTCTAATTAGTTGACTAAATTCATCCGCCTTTGGATGCTTAAATGGTAAAGATTTGCCCTGTTTCAGAAATGGGTTAAACTGTAGGAAAGAAGGCCTGTGAATAGATCCCAGACTATATATTTTGTGTAATGGTCTGTATATGTGTGTGTTCAACAGTGGGTCCATCACGATACTGTTACTTGGAAGAGATTTTGGGAATTGAATGGCAGCCTTCCTGACAGGACAGACAATTTACCTTTACAACAAACAGAAAGATGATGGAATTTTGGTTTAATGAAAAATTATATGCAGATTGTTCAAAAGAAAAGAGTGTAATGATTACTTCAACCTAAAGCACTGAGGTTTTTTAACATCTACATTTTTTCAATGAGGGAAAAATCTGAAGCATAACCATTAATTGAAAATATTCTGCACTGATATTTATTACTTCATTTGAGCATCATCTCCACTGAACATTACTAGGTTGTTGCTAAGAAACACCAATATATGATATCCAATTATATTTCTGACATTGATTTTTTACTCTTTATCATGTTATAGCTTGCTTGAAAACAGCTGCAATTACACTATGAATGGAAGGAAAGCTGGCAGCCTCAGTTCAGTACCTTTTGTATTACAGTTGCAAACCGAAGTCCATATCCTTTTACTATGTGTTTTAACAGTTCTACAGTATTTCAGTTAAAAGCCATAATAGTCAGATTATTGATAGTCTGAATGTCCTACACAGCCATCTCAACAATAAACTAAATGTTCTTTTTTATTTTCATCCAACCTATGCCAAATTGCAGGAAGATTGGTCTTAGGGTTTCTCTTTTTTCCCATCAATATAACAACTCATTTTGACCTGCGGGTAATGGAATAAGAAGCACTCAAACCTGTAGTTACTGTGTGCAAGGCATTTCATATTTCACTTGTTTTGATCTACACAACTGACCAGTTGAAAGCTGAAAATGAAAGGATGATTTGTAATATTTTTTTTAGGTCTCCTCTTGTTTTCTGTGGCATATTTTTCTTCTAAAATAATTAGTCTTGTAAAATAATCGTAATGAACCAGTAGTTGATATATGTCATTATCCCGGTTTTGCTGGGACAGAATCCTAGTCAAGCCCTGGGCTTCAGGCCATTTGCACTTTGGAGTCAGCCAAGGCAAGTGACCCAAACTGGCTCACAGGGGTATGCTAGAACATAAACATCACACTCAGTTTAAAGGGGAAAGTTTGGTCTTCCCTGTGTATTTGACCACTTGTATTTCCTGACCACCTGTATTTCCTGGGATGAGTATAATGTTGTATACTTTATATTTGCATTGGTATTAATTTTGCTGTTTCATTAAATCAATTTTCATTTTAAGCCATGGATCTTTTCTCCTTTTCAAGATTCCCCCTTCCCTGTGGGGGAGAGGTGTAGTTTAGCCCTGGCTATGGGCTAAATGTAGACAGTCAGATATGCAAAGCTTCTGCTAGGGAAAGAATATCTTCACTGATACAAAAAAACTGTTAAATGATGCTCAGAACTCAGAACTCAGAGCTCAGAACTCTACCCATATCTGGGAGTGGGATGTGAAAACAGCGAGTACTCCAGAAATAATACAAGCGAAAAGGGCAATCCTTCCCTTTAGGATTTTACACCTCAAATAGTCAAAATGGACAAACCAGAAAAATAGTGAGACAAATAATACCGGATTCATGAAAAAAAATTGCAAAATTACTTATAATCTGAACCATCTTTGCATATATCACCTTTAGGTGACTTTCCTGTTATTTCTGTACCAATGCATTTGCATAAATAGAGATAGAACTTTCTCTATAAGGTTTTTAGAGTTTGAAAACCCATCTAAGTCATGAATTATCTACTGAAATACAGGGAGGGTGAACAAAGTTATCACATCATTGTATTAAAAAAAATTCATTTGCAAGATGAAAAGAAAATAAACCCCAACAACCTGAGACAATACATACATGCAAAAATCCAGAGCTGAATGCAGTAAAGGGAAATATATAATAAGTGGGGAGTTAAAAAAAGAAAGAAAAACAAAGAAAAAGGTGGTTGGCATCTGAGGAAAGAATCAAGAAATTCAGAGAACCAGCTCATGTTGCAGGAATCTGTCAGCAGTTGGCATGGACTACAAAGACCAAAAGGAGGATGTGGCTCTACCCACTCACTGAATCTGTGGGAGAAAAGGGATCATCTTGCAGTAGAAAGCCAATGGATAATCAGGATGAAAACTGATGGTAAAACAATGTTATCTTGCTATCAACATGCTTGAAGAAAGGTAGTGGAAACTGCAATGGAAACAAGTAAAGCTCACTTTATGGTCACAAAATTAACCTTCTTTAAAAGTGCAGCTAAACAAATAAAACAACAACAGAGGCTGAATTCTCATGAAAAAGATCAAAACCAAACAAAAGGATATCTTCTTAGGATTAGGCAAACACCCATTAGAGCAGAAGATAAAACTACAGGAATTTAATTCCTCTACCATGATTTTTGGGGAATTCCCCAGAAGCTGACAGTAGGAGCAGGTAGTCACATTGTGTTTGCAATCACGAAGTAAATAAAACCAGAACACTGTAACGAAACAAGGCCATTATGAATACCAAATACCAGGTTACTGGATCACATACCACACCATGTGGTACAACCACCCACTTTTTAGACAGTAAAATATTATTTCATCCCTCTTGAATTTTTTTCCTTCCTTCTTTCTTCTGCCTTCCTATTACACAAAACCCTGCATGCTACCATGTTTCCTATCTCTCTTTTTCTTTTGACTTGAGTGATGAAAGGCAGCACAAACCTTTTAGTCTTTGTCACAGGTTGAGTTATAGCCTGAATTCCCCTCAGCTGTCTGACTTGCTAAAGAGAATATATGTGTCCTCTGGTTTTCAATATCAATAAGTTCATGCGTGCCTTTTGGCAAGGGATTGCTTGTATTGTGATTGTCTGTTACACACTGGGGAGGTAAGAGCCTTTGGGGTTTATTGTTTTGCCTAGAAAGTTGCAGAATAAAGATATTAAGACAGTCTGGACTGATATACTCCAGTTACTTTTTGTCCTGTTTCATAGTTTCTTGATTTTAATTATTCATTCTAAAAAGTTTATTCTAAAGCATAGTATAAAATCCATCTTATATGTATGTATTGTTTGTCTTTTTCCTTAAACACAAGCTCTGTATTTTTCAATCTGATTTTGATGTGTTTAGAAAGACTCCTTCCTCTGGGATTTCATTTGACAAGGAAGTAAATTCTAGTAGTGTATTGAGTCTAAGATTTTAAATATGCATATTAACAGAGATATTAGAGCTAAAGAAGGATTTTAACACACTTCCAACTAAGTAAATTATTGTATATTAGCACCCATACAACAGACCTGTCCCAGAACCCGTACAGGAGGATTCTTGTTCCACTCACACCTATCCTGAGAAATGCTGAAGTAGAGCTATCTTTGATAAAATTTCAATTGTTGAATCTATATTTCAGTAGATTTGCTTTTAATATACACTAGACAGTACTTCTCATGAAAGTTTTTTTCTTTCTAATAAAAGAAGAAGTTATGGGTTTGGTCAGAAATACAACCTTGATAATGTATGTCATCAAGTGCAATTTAATTGCAATTCCTCCTATGTCTGCCTGTTAATCCTCACATTTTCTTATTAAATAGAAAGAGGAATTGTCTGTAGATTACCACTGAATAATCAGCCAGAGCTAACTTGTAGGTTGAAAGACTTTGCATTGCTGTTGTAACCTTGGCAAGAATTAGCTCATTAACTACATTTCTCATAAATGCATTCTTATATCTCCATCTTGCCTGCAAAAGAACATTTACTGGTCATTTCTCTTTCACCAATGGGAATATTATGATTTGTTTTAATACTGATTTTCACAACAGACCTTAGAGGCTCTGAATGTTTTTCTTTAGAGTCTACATTGTTTTCTGCTTTTCTAATTTATTCTTGTTAAAACTCGTATACCAATGTTATTGTTATGAAATCCAGAAACCCCTGAAGTCAGTGGCAAAATTGTGATTAGCTTAAACAAATATTAGCTTTTTTTCTTCACAGCTTTGAAACATGTGTAGGCAGCTGTTATGGTGCCAGATGTTCCCACCTGATTACCAGGAGAGTGGAAAAAAAAGGCCTAGAACTAGTTACATTTTTCTGTGCATTCTGGATTTCCCTTGAAAATTATGCCCATGCTCTGTATTTTAGAAGCTTGATTAGCTACAGACAGGTTTCAATGTTGCTTCAGGATTCTGTGTTTTGAGAATACTGAATGTTTATACATGGAAATACATTCTTGGTGATTTCTGAGTTTGTAGGAAACAAACAAATAAACAGAAACATGATAAAGAGCGATAATGCACCTAAATTTCTTACCTCCAACCCAGTATTTTTATTCTACTCTCAGATTGCTCAGATCTACACAACTGACTACACATCAGAATATAAACATGAAGAAGCATATCCACAGATCAGAAACAAGGAATCTTTGCCCCCAAATGCTTAGTATTTCTCAACCTAACAAAAATGCAACTATTAAATAGGATGAAAAAAGTAATCTGAAAGTAAATTATAAATCTTATTTAAGTAAATAAACAGTGTAGAGAGAGATGCCAATGTTCCCAAATAGAGAGGAAGAAATGTTGTAAGACCACAACTGATTCCAACAAGGTTTACACTAATTAAAAAAAAAAATTATAAAAACATTTTAATTTTATTCTCTTGGTCAGGATGTTTGATATCTACAACTGCTGTAAATTAGTACTATCTTGCAATTTGGAAAGACTCTGTAATAATAAATCCAAGTGAGGCAGGAACTATCCAGTTTATCTCCTAGCATTTTTGTTTTCTGTTTGGAGGCTACTGCAATTACAGTCCTTGCAGTCTCTGCACAGCACAACTTAGGAGGCCTATCTTAGGCCAGTATCTCAGTGGAACAGTAAGCTTGCTAGAATTTTATTCAGAACATGCCTTGAAGTGCTTTGTTTTCCATTCATTGACTTAAAACTTTCCCTAGAATTAAACCTAGCTATGATTCTGGAAAGAGATTATTTCTGCACCTGGGTTTTCCCAAGCTTCGATAATCTGTGTCTGTCAGACTAGGTTCCAGGCAAAAAGGAGCTAAAGAAACCCTTGCTTTCTGTTTTTGCTTGGCTCAAAGATTGGACCAACATTCCTAAGGAAGGAGATTTGGATTTAGTTGTCTTGCAGGATGGATTCAAAAACACATGTTCTATTGCCTGAAAGAAAAATTCATATTGTAGGTGCTTGAATGGAAGCCCATTCTCTACTTCCAGAACTGTTTAACTCTGTGTGGAGTTACTAAATATTCATGGAAAATGGTAAAGCTTTCCACGACTTCATGACCTAATGCCAGGGGGCCCTTTTCTGAAAGAAGGGAAAACTAGAATTCTGTTCTTGTTCAAAGCAGCACAAATTCTACCTATGCTCTGTGGCGTATGGAAACACTACTTATCAGCTTCAAGAAAGAACCCAAACTCTCTCACTCCTAATCCATTCAGCTTCAGTATAGCTCATATTCTTGAAGACAAAACATCAGTGTGGTTTGCTTACAGTCTGGATCAGGAAAACACAAGCATCACCCATTTCTGGGGGAAAAAAAACACCAAAATCAAAACCCAACCAAAACCCAAATAACCAACCAAACAAAAAAGCAGAACCAACAACTATTTCTTCCTCTTTAGTGGGCATAGAAATAGTGGAGGAGGGCTCAGACTATGAATTCTGAGTGAACTGAAGATTCTCCATCCTTATCAAAGTGCCTACGACCCAGAAAGTATAAAACTTCATGAACTCTCTGCTTTTAGACTTCATCCCCTGACTACTCACCTGGTGTACTGGTTCTTTTGGCTGCATTCTATAAGCATCTTATTATTATTACATGTTTACAGAGAATAAAACCTAACACAGAGATATAGAATACATTTCTGAGACTAAATACCTGCTGTGCTCTGTACTGTGGTTGCTGGATCGCTTTTGACTTTAGACCTTATGTGAATCACAGATAATTGAAAAGTGAGCAGTAAGGCAAAAATGTCTAAACACAGAATCTCAAAAATTTTGTTTTGATAATCAGTATTGGGCTACAGGTGGGAAGGGAAAAATCATTTTAGGAGAATAAAAAAGTTTTCAAGATGGTATGAAAACTAGAGATCTTGAAGGCAGAATGCGAAGGGAAGACATCTTTGGGGAAATACTACTCCCTTCAAATTTGGAGATAGAAAAGAGAAGTGAAAAAACTTCTTTTACTTTTAGTGTTAATTTGATATCATGCTAAAGTAGTATCATTGGCCTGATAAAATCCAAAGAATCAGCTCTGTAACTGATTTTCCTCTTTATTTATTTCACTCTCTGCAGGTCATCTCCTATGCTAAAGAAGGTAGAAATAAATCTTGAAGGTGCCTGCAGAGCAGTAAAGGTAGTCTGTCATACAAGGTGGAAATTTAAATGAAAGACCCCAAATATTTACATTCAGAAGCAAGCAAACAAAACAGGGTAAAGTATAAAATAATATTCAAAGTTTTGCCTAGGATGTATTTGATTACAGAAAAAAATGTCAGGAAACCTGGATAAAATGGTGTGTGGATGCTTGTGCAAAAGAAAAAGGCTGAAATAACACATCTGCATAATATTTGCATATGAAAACAACATTTAGCAGAGCAGGTACCAGATCTGCAGATAGTACAATACACCCAGAAAGTTACTTAGGGTTGCTAGGATAAGGTGGAACATTTTGTTGATTTTGTGAAAGCGTTCACCTCATCACTTTGTGTGTACCCAGTTTGAAACAACCTGAAGTAATCAACCCCAGTTAATACCTTAAACTCATCTTTTATTTGCATGAATGTTTTCAGTGCTTTAATTTTACTTTTATTTCTTTGTCACCTAATCTAAAGGTTTGTGTTTATCCAGTCTTTCAGCAAAGGTAATGAATTGTTATTTCCAGATCAGAAGCTGATTTCCAAATCTGTAGTATTGATGATTCTGTTGCCACAGGTCTAGTTTAATATAGTTACAGGGTGAGTGGAATACCAGAACTTTTGTTTTTCTCTCTTGGATGACTGGGAACAGATTTTACACTTTTGACCCTCTCTAGATTGCACCGCACCATCCACTAACTCACCAAATTTCTGGGTTGGCCCTCCCATTTAACAATGCTATACACCAAGTCCCAGGAAGTGTTGTCGCTCCAAGTACTTTTCTTCTGGATCCTGTGACAATAAGTTGAAAAGAAAAGAAAAGAAAAGAAAAGAAAAGAAAAGAAAAGAAAAGAAAAGAAAAGAAAAGAAAAGAAAAGAACAAGGAAGTGGTTTTCTTTTTTTCCTTACAGATATCAAAAAGAAGCATTGACAGACTGGACTGTTTCTTAGGCATAAAGCCACCTTTTACCAAACCCTCTGGAGCAAGAACAGGTGGTGGAATTTCCCCATGCACTCCAAATTGTTACGATTCTCATACCCTGTATTCAAGTACAAAGCAATCTCTTTCAATCTACCTTTTCTAGTACAAGCACAAAACAGTTTATTAGAAGCTTACTGAAAACATATTCAATATTATCTTTTCCCAGGAAAAAATAAAGACAACTTGGCACTGGTTAAAGTAATTGTTTACATTGCTGATAAAGCAGTAGAAGATACTTCTGTGCAATTTGTGGTCAACATTGTGTAAGAACTGCAGACAAAATAAATGGGGTTTTGTTATTAAGTTGGATAAATGGAACCATTTCTAAAATGTGTCAGAGCATGGAAGTGCAGAAGACCACTCCAAGGGGCAATGTGTTCTAATTTGAGCTAGGGCTCTCAGATTCCTTTGTGTCATACAGAGCTGGAAATGGAGTTGCCCTTGGCTGTGAGGTGTTCAGTATGATGCCATGGTTTCTTGAACCTCTGGCTTTTCAGGAACTGCCAGCTCTCTGGCACTCCCTGACAAATCTGACAGATTAGTTTTCCTGGGAACTGAGATTATACATCAACAACAGTTATTAAAAGGGGGACATATCTGTAGAGCAGTTAGCTTTTAAAGTAGTGTTATGTATATGACATTTGGCTTTCCACGAAAATCCAGAGCAATGAAACCACAAGCAGTTGTAATTATGACTTGGGAAAAAAAAAAAAGGGAGAGAGGAGAAAAGTATCTCTCCCTGAGATGACCTTTAAGATTAGTCCCAAAGGCTTCTGTTGGTGTGTCCTGGAATGTCTGTACGTTTCTGATGTTTCATGCCAGTATAGTAAAATGGCTTTCAGAAAGGCAATTCAAGGCAGGCAATATCTTGCTGGGAGATCTGCTGCTTTCCTCTCAGGCAGCCTACTGTCTTTCAGCACCTTAGTTGGTATCAAGTGGTACTAAATTCAAGAACAGTTCAAGAAAAACAAGGTAAGTGAGCCAGACATTGCAATACTCTGAAGATCAAATTTTCAATAATTTTTTATTTTAAACCAGACTGGATTACTAACATAGCTCAGTTCCTGTTGAGGGAACTCTATAAAGTGGAAGTTGAAAGTGAACTCAGCACCACAGATATCCTCAGGGAAATAATATATTCCTGTATTTGTGGATGTTGAATGCTTGTGAGAAGCTGTACTACAAAGTCAGAATCAGCACTTTTGAAGTGTAAAATAATAGCAACAATGAAGTACATTAGCCACAATATTTTAAAACAACATGGTTCCTTTGGCTATGCACATTAAAAATTATCATTATTGAGGTTAAAAAGGCATCGAAGAGTGAGTTCAGTCTTATTCTACTCTTACAGATTTGGAGCAATCAGCAAAATGTATCATGATTAATATGATACCTCCAGTATTTTAGAACAGATTAAGTGGATTGAAATGTTTCGGAACATTAAAATGCCACATAAAAGCATAACAGTGCTCAGTGCTGGTGTGGGGAAGGAATGGCATCATAGCAGTTGTACAATAATTGCAAATAGTGAAGACGTGTGTAGAAAGATTGTTTTCCCTTTATGTTGACATAATTTTTCCTCTGCAAAATTATATTCTACAGTCTGAGAGCCATCTCCTTTTTTAGGGGTGAAAATTTATCATGAGTGTTTAAGCATCCGCATATCTGAGATATGTAAAATATCTTCAGACTCCTACTCCATTACTACTGAATCATAAAATTGCCTAAAATCTTTAGCTGCAAAGTTTTGACATTCAAAATGCCATGTGTCTAAAGTATATTGTAGACCTCCCCAAATGCTTTCTTAACCAGAGAAGCAAGAACATCTGTTAGCTGTTGAGTTCTACTGGGATCCTCAGACAATCTGGTCTTTGGCCAACCTCAGTGTAGGGGGCTCTGCCCAGATACTTGCTTCAATTTCTGTTTATGGTTTTTCTTCAACTGCTCTATATAAACCATACATATTTTCAGTGCAAAATGGAGAACTGCCCACATTCCTGCCATCTGAAAAGCTGTGAGAGTAAGTCACATTTACATCCTATCTACCTTTTACTTTCATCTACCAGTTGTTAACAGATCTTTAAATGCAAAATGAAATAGCATTAACCTTAGGAATGTGCCTAGATGGAAGAAGACCATCCTCTCTGTCTCAGGGTCTAGAGTAATTTCTAGAGCTGTGGACTTTGGCTTTCTGCAGGCTTAAGTAATCACAGAGAAGAGATGTGTTTTCAGAGGAAAGTGTTTCACTGCGCTCAGTGTATTATGCTTCAGTTTTACAGGATCACAGGATGTTAGGGGTTGGAAGGGACCTCTGGAGATCATTGAGCCCAACTCTCCTGCCAGAGCAGAACCATAGACTCTAGCACAGGTTGCACAGGGGTGAATCCAGATGGGTCTTGAAAGCCTCCAGAGAAGGAAACTCCACAACTTCTCTGGAGAAGTTCACGGAGCCTGTTCCAGTGCTCCGTGACCCTCACAGTAAAGAGTTCTTCCTCATGTTGAGGTGGAAACTCCTGTGCTGTAGTTTATATCCATTATCCCTTGTCCTGTCACAGGGTGCAACTGAGAAGAGCCTGTCCTCTCCCTCTGCAGTATTATTCTTAGATATGACTAACATAAGTATTAGCAAAATTAAAAGGGATGATTCCAGCCACTTGGAGGATGGTCCCTTTCATCCTTCAAGCCTTTTGTTTGTAGCCTTGCTTATAATGAATTCTCCCTCATCAAGATCCAAATTACCTACTTTGTGTGACCATTTCACGAGTTCAACTCCTGTACATGCTGTGGTCTTCTGCATCTTCCTCCTCCAAGTGACTGAGGAGCAATGTGGAAAAGTGCTATATTGGACCTTGTTCTCACCAACAAGGAGGGGCTGTTGAATAGTGTGAAATTGGCAGGCAGATTGGCTGCAGTAACCACAAAATGGTAGAATTCAATATCTTTAGGGCAACAGAGAGGATAAGCAGCAAGCTTACTACCCTGGACTTCAAAAGAATGGACTTTGTCCTTTTCAGAGATCTGCTAGGGAGAGTACCATGGGAGAAAGCCCTGGAGGAGAGAATGACCCAGGAAAGCTCATTAATATTTAAGGATTATCTCCTCCAAGCCCAAGAGTGATGTGTCCCAACCAAAAGGAAGGAAGACAAAAAAGTTAGGTGGCCTGCATGGATAAAAAAGCGATACTGGACACTCAACAACACAAAAAGAAGGCCCACAGAGGATGGAAGCAAGAATAGGTATCCCAGACAGAGCTACATCTAGCCAAGGACATCAAGAGCAACAGGAAAAGGTATGTCAATAACAGAAAGACTAGGGAAGAGGTGAGACCTCTCCAGAAGGAAACAAGGCAACAGGTCAGCTGGGATAAGGAGAAGGCTGAGTTACTCAATGAAGTTCCTACTGTCTGGAAAAGGGGAAATATAACTCCCACTTGCAAAAAGGAGAAAAAGGAAGACCTGGGAAACGTTAGGCTAGTCAGTCTCACCTCTCTGCCCAGAGAGATCATAGAGCAGATCCTCCTGGAAATTCTGCTAAGGCACATGAAAAATGAGGAGGCGATTGGTGGCAGTCAGCATGGCTTCACCAAGGGCAAATCGTGCCTAACAAATTTGGTGGCCTTTTATAACAAGGTAACAATATTGCTGGACAAGAGAAGAGCAGCTGATGTCTAACCCAGATTTGTGCAGAGTATGTGACATGACATCCTGGCCTAAATTGGAAAGACACGATTGGATTCATGACTGGATCACTTGGAAGATAAGGAATTGGCTCGATGATCACACTCATTGGTTTGATGTCTAATTGGAGATGAGTGACAAGTGATGTACCTCAGAGGTTGGTACTGGCACCAATGTTTAACATCTTTGTCAGTGACAGGGACAGTGGGATTAAGCGCACCCTCAGCAAGTTTGCCAATGACATCAAGCTGTGTGATGTGGTCAACATGCTGGAGGGAAGAGATGCCATCCAAAGGGACCTTGACAGGCTGGAGCACTGGGCCAGTGCCAATCTCATGAAGTTCAACAGTTCAACAAGTACAATGTCCTGCACCTGGGTTGGGCCAATCAAAAGCACAAATACAGGCTGAGTGGGGAATAAATGGAGAGCAGTCTCAAGGAGAAAGACTTGGGAATGCTGATTGAGGAGAGGCACAATGTGAGCGAGCAATGTGCACATACAGCCCAGAAGGACAACTGAGTCCTGGGGTACCTCAAAAGTAGCATGGCCTGCAAGTTGAGGTAGGCAGTTCTACCACTCTACTCCACTCTGGTGAGATCCCCCTGGAGTACTGTGTTCAGCTCTGGAGCCCCCAACCCAAGAAGGATATGGACCTGTTAGAATGGGTCTGGAAGAGGGCCCTGAAGATGATTACAGGGCTAGAGCACATCTTATGAAGACAGCCTGAGAGACAAGTAGTTGTTCAGCTCTGGGAAGACCTTATATTAGCCATTAGCCATTATTTGAAGGAGGCATACAGGATAGCTGGGCAGGGATGTTTTAAGGATATCTAGCTGTAGCATGAGGGATAATGGCTTCAAACTGGAAGAAGCTAGATTTAGATTAGCCATTAACAAGAAACTCTTCACCATGAAGGTGGTGAGGCACTGGAACCTGTTGCCCAAAAAGTTGTGGAGGTTCCAACCCTCCACAAAGGCAGGTTGGACAGATCCTTGAGCATCCTGGTTCAGTGAGAGGCGTGCCTGGCCATGTGGGTTTTGAAATAGATAATTTCTAAGGTCAGTCCTTGTTGAAACCATTCTGTGATTCTATAATTCCATAACTGTCTGCTCCATGAACACTTCTTTGGTTTTGTGCCTGGGTTAGGATTCTGTCTTGAAGGTTTCTCCTGGTTCACCTGCAGCTCCTGGAGCACTGCTCTTTGATGCCCTGGTCCTGTCTTAAACACAGAGCAATGAAGGAGAAGGGTGGAGAGTGATAGTTGTTTGTTTTTTTTTATTGCTAAAGTGCATCTGAGCATTGCCAGCACATTATGCAGATGTTGTCACAAAACCTATAATATTATGTTTCATAAGGTAAGAATCACAGGATTTGCTTTTGTATTATGAAATTCTTAATCCTTATGGTAATGGAGAGAAGCTTGGCAATCTGACCCACATGGACTAGGAAGAAAATGAAATTAATTTTAGATATACTGGATGTCTAAAGATTTTCTGAGGTTCAACAGATGAGTTCTTAAGTGCTTTGTGGTGGCAGTAATGGATGCATATGGCTATGAGGAAATTATTTCTCTTTGATGAAACATGTTTTCATTGGAAATATTGGTTCATCTAAACCAAGGTATTTTGTGGGAAAGGGTAATTTTCAAAATATTTCTTTTTAAACATTTTTGTTAACACTTTCAAGCATTTTATGTCTTAACTGAAACTGCTAGAACCAACCTGTTAGAAACTAGAACACAGAGTAAGCTGATGCAGTCATACTGACAGGTATTCATTGAATGCAGAGAAACCATGGCTGATTAACTGACCAAGCTGTATCACACCAAAACTACATTTTCCAATGATACTTCATTATAAAACACAACACTCCATAACTTCCTTAAGAAAGATGTGTTCAGCTGTGGGGAAAAGGAAAAAAAAAATAAAAAAGCTGTTAGGTTACAGGTGGTTTTGTAATGTGATTTAATTCTGATATGTGTGTGGGAAAAAATCCTGAATGTCTAATACTACAGACAGAAGAAAATTATTTTTACTATTTTCTGATAGTCAGGTGAAAATCTAGCATTCCTCTCCATCCCTCTTCACTCTTTGTGTAAAGCATGCTTAAAGTACAAGGAACTAAAAGTAAAACATAAACAGGTGTAGGCTAGTGAGGTGGATGGAGACAGTTTCATGTCCTGCTGTTGGTTAGGTTTGGGGTACATCTTTTAATAAACTGAATTTCTTATTCAACAGTTTATGCTTGGTCATGCTTTTGTTGGTTGTTTGTTTTGTTTGGTTGGTTGTTTTTTTAAATGAAATTCTGCAAACAGAGGGGCAGTTTTTGAGTAGAGTAATGAACCAGACCTGTGGTTTGGACCAAGGAAATAAAAAAAATTTTGAAGAAAATCAGAACAGTATAAGAAATTTGGAATTTCTTATGTAGTAGATAGCTTTCAGTCTGGGAAACCTGTTTAAAAATCTCCTCATGATCCAAACATACATTGCTTTAATCTTAAGAAAAAAAGAGAAAAGTTTGAAATGTCTATATGGAAACTACAGAAATATTAAAGTCTTTTTTTTTTTTTGTAGGGTAGAGGAGATAAGATTGAGGTGAAATTATGTGGCTGCATTTTAAAAACTAGAAATAACTTTCTTGAGAGAGGGCATAACTAGTGCTCTGCTCTTATTTCTGTTTCTAGGTTATAGACTGATGTTTCTTTGACCTTATGAAAACAGTCTCATTAGGCACAAGTTCTGATGTTACTTTTACTCAAATGACTAAAAAGGTCAAGGAGAGAAATCTCTGTGTTGTTGTAAAAATATCAGAAAGTAGCACATCATTCTTTATAACTCACATGTCTGTTGCAACATATGGAATCAAATCAGACTCAAATACATGAATTAGCTGAGATTTATGTTGGTAAATACTGCTTCTTTAACGATCTAGTGTTTTGCTCAGCAGGAATCTGTTAACTCTGCTATTCTTGTAAGTACACCAGTGAGCGAGAGGTAAGAATATGTAGAAATGAAGGGCACCCAGCCTTTTCCAAGTGGCTGAGAGAGCAACCATGGAAACAAATTTCCACTTCTGAACTTTCCTTTTTTGTTAGGTAAAGTGATGGAACTGGCAAACCAGCCAAAGACAAGAAACCATGAAAGAATATGGGGGGGAGTACAAATTTAGATTTTGGGAATCGTTCTGCATGTCTGTCTTTCTGCATGCAGACATACATAGCAGAACACTGATAAAGAAGAAATCCCAATGAAATGAAGGAAGAACCATGAGCAGCCATGGCGTTTTTTTCATAGTGCGCTTTTCAAACCACTGCAGTTTCAAACCCAAGTCCCATTCCTGGAAGCATTTCTACAGGATCATATTGGAATAGTTAAAATCACCCAAGATGGCTTTGTCTGTGACCCAGACTGCGGTCTTACCTAGTTGCTAGAAGTTGCATTTTTTGGAGATGGATTTCCAAACAGAGGAACAATCACACTCTAAGTGGAGCCCTGAAGAACTTCTGGGTTGAAGTAAGGCAGTAACAAAGTGTTATCTGAAATGGTTACAGACTGAGACATGTTGTTCCACTGCCAGCTCATCTCAGCATTCATAAGTTTTTTGAAAATATCAAGTGGGAGATTTGAGCAGGAGAAAGGAAGAACAACCTCACAGCTGTGACTGAACATACCCAGTCTAGTTATGACTGAACACATGCTGCTCTAGCAGTGAAGACATGGCAAGGTGAAGTTTAGCACACTCCAGATCAAACAATTTGCTTGCATTTTTGGGCAAATGTTCAGTACTGCACCTTTCCAGCCATGCTGCCTCAGGTGCATTGCTGGCACTGCTTTAGTTGGGAATTTTAAAGGTAGTTCAAATATGCTTACACAAACAAACAAAAAAAAAATCCCCAAACCAAAACCCAAATAAAACTAAAGTACTAAAAGGACCTGTCAGACCAAAGACAAAAAATCATCAGAATTT
The DNA here is from genome assembly GCA_013399975.1 of Indicator maculatus. NCBI lineage: Eukaryota > Metazoa > Chordata > Aves > Piciformes > Indicatoridae > Indicator > Indicator maculatus. The sequence goes on from VXBD01006300.1 coordinate 38,862, forward strand.
ACTTCTCTCCTCTATGGCTTGTTCAACAGCTTCATGGCCTACTTTAGTCTCTGATCACAGGATGTTGAGGGTTGGAAGGGACCTCCAGAGATCCTCAAGTCCAACCTGCCTGCCAGAGCAGGACCATAGAATCTAGAGAAGGTTGTACAGGAATGCATCCAGGTGGGTTTTGAAAGTCGCAAAAGAAGGAGACTCCATAACTTCTCTGGGAAACTTGTTCCAGTGCTCTGTGACACAGTAAAGAAATTCTTCCTCATGGTGAGGTGGAACTTCACCATGTGGAAACTGTGCAGTGGTTTACATCCATTGCCTCTTGTCCTATCACAGGGTGCAAGTGAGAAGAGGTTGTCCCTTCCTTGCTGACACCTAGACCTCAGATATTTATATCTATGTATTAGATCCCTTCTCAGTCTTCTCTCCATACGAAAAAATGCCCAGGGCTCTGAGCCTTTCCTCATAAGGCAGTGCTTCAGTCCCTTAATTATCCTTGTAGCCCTCCATTGGATTCTCTCAAGTAGATCCCTGTCCTTGAACTGGGGAGCCCAGAACTGGATGCAATATTCCATGTGGGGCCTCACTAGGGCAGAGTAGAGGGGGAGAACCTCCCTTAGTCTGCCAGACACACTGTTCTTAAAGCACCCCAGGATCCAATTTACCTTCCTGGCCACAAAGGCACATTACTGACCCATGGATAACTTGTTGTCCAACAGGACTCCCAGATCCTTATCCACAGGGCTGCTCTCTAGCAAATCACCTGCTTTACTGGTTGTGCCTTGGGGTTATACACTATATTTCAAAGGCTGGCTTTAAACATACTAGAACATCTGGTTAACCTGCATTCCTATCAGAGTATCCCATCTTGGAAACAGATTGTTCCATCAAAGTCCCTTATCAGTTAAATTCCAAAAAACGCTTAAACAAAATCCGTGGTAGCAATTTAGATTCCCTTCAGCTCCACAGAAAGTATAATAATGGTGCTCTCCTTTCTAATATTGTGTTCAAAATATTTTGTCCTACTTATCAGAACAGCTGGAGAGAAGTAATCAGAAAAACTTTCTCATAGCAGAGCCAAAAAATATATACTAAGCTGTTCTTAATCTGAAAACAGTTGGTCACAACCCAGCCTCAGAGGAAGGGTTTGCAAGAGGTTCCTTAGGGATACCTAAGGAATGAGGGGAGGAAAACAGACACTTAAATGGCTAGAATGATTGTAGATTTATTAACTACGCATTCATACAGACTACTTTGTTCATATGGTAGCTCTTAAAGCAGGAAAGGCAATTCCCTAGTACATACCAGAGAGAAAGAGAAACAAGTAGGTCTTTTCCAACCTGGTTGATTCTGTGAGTCTGTGAGTCTGTAAGTGGAGAGAGAAGTGGTGTAAGACTAGAGGTAAGAGGAGAAGAGTACCAGCACTCAGAGTTCCAGCTGTGTCTGACATGGTCAGTGTCTTCTTGGTGGTGAGTGCACACAGACAGTTTGAGGTGCTGCCCTTTTTTGGTAAGTTCTCCTTCATTCCGTGCCCAGGGTTGATTGGTAGAATTGTTCCCATTATCAGGGTTCATCACATGCCACTTGTGTGATGGCACAGGTGCATTGGGACCCCAGTTTAGTTGAGTCATTCTTGGGGCACCTGTGCATAGCATTATGGCCGTGACAAATAGTGAGTCACCCCAATATTTTGGGTGGCTGCCTGTCCTGAAGGGTCAAGCCCCCAAACGTGCCCTACCCTAGACAATGGACTAAGCACCTGTGAACGTGCTAACTGGACGGTTCCTGGGGTTCAGATGGCCAAGGCAAATGTGTAGCACATGTGATTAACCTGTAAGCACCTGTGAGCATGCAAACCTGGGCACTTCCTGGGGTCCAGATAAACATCTACCACATGTAATTAACTTTGTAACACAGCTGTGAACCGTGTGTGCCCCTGGCCATGTTTGGATATGCCCCATCCTAGAGGTCCAGTTATCAGGGTTCTGTGTTACAAAAGGGCATTAATTGTCTTGGGACAGTATTTAAACCAGCCAAGAAGTCAGGCAACTTGCCTTGTTCTCACCCAGACAGCAACAAGAGCCAAATGCTGCCAGAGTAGCAGCTGAAGAATCTGCTCTAGCAGACCAAAAACTTCACCCAGGCCTTGCATCTGGACCAAGGCAGAAAGGGGGAAAGCCCCAAGGGAATTAAATCCCAGNTTGGCCAAGATGTTAATTATAAAATATATTAAAATATACATTTTTATTACACTGCCACTTCATCTTTGTTTGTGCAGGCTCAGTTGTGAAGGTGGCACCAACTGCCTCAAGCTGGCACAGGTACAGGTACCCGAGTAGTGTCTGAACCTCAGTGTCCCATTCCAGCAGGAGATTGTCACAGTGGCTTAAATACAAAGAAAGGGGAGAAGTTGTACACTCTGAGACAACTGTCTATGGCAGCAGAAAAACAGTTTGTTTGAGGCAAAACTCTATGTCAATGCAGCTTCTGCACAGATAGATCCAGGGTGGGGGTCACACGTAAGACAATGCTTCTAAGGAAAGACGTAAAAATAAATATGTGGGTCTAGATCAACAGGAAGATTGTTTACATGTTAAGTTGGGGCTAATATTGGCTACTGAAGACTGGTAGCCCAAATTTATGCTAAACGTTTTCTCTTTAAAAGGCCAGAGTTTCTGGGACAAAGACTACTACTACCCTCTAAACAAGATAATCAGCCCATTCTTAACAGGTATACTCTGCTCCCGTGAGACTCCAGCTGAAGTGCTGTGTCTGTTTCTGGTGCCCCCAGTACAACCAGGACATCAAACTGCTGAAGCAGGTCCAGAGGAGAGCCACAAAGATGGTCACAGAGGTTGGAGCACCTCCCCTGTGGGGTTAGGTTGCAAGAGTTGGGGTTATTCAGCCTGGAGAAGAGAAGGCTCCACAAAGACCTTATAGTGGCTTTGCAGTACCTGAAAGAGGCCTACAAGAAAGGTGGGAAGGCACACTTTACAAAGGCTTGTAGTGGTAGGATGAAAGGGAATGGATTGAAGCTTGAGGAGGGCAGATTTGGACTGGATATTGAAATAAATTCTTTACAGTGAGGGTGGTGAGACACTGGAACAAGTTGGCTGGGGAGGCTGTGGATGCCCTCTCCCTGGAGGTGTTCAAGCCCAGGGTGGAAGAGGCCTTTAACAACTTGGTCTAGTGAAAGGTATCCCTGACCGTGGTGTGGGGATTGGAATCAGGTGATTTCTAAGGTCCCTTCCAATCCAAATCATTCTATGAATCTATGCAAGCATAATAAATGACATAACCACAATTTTTAAAAAGGGGGGGAAAAAGAAGACCCACTGATCTACAGGCCTGTCAGTCTCACCCCATGTTACAGCATTGGTGGATAAGGGAAGAGCAACTGACATCATCTAACAGGACTTGTGCATTTGACACTGTCCCACAGGACATCCTTGTCCCTCAATAGGAGACACATGGATTTGACATAGGACCACTTATATGGGTAAGTAATTGGCTGGATGGTAGCGCTCAGAAAGCTGAGGTCAGTGGCCTGATGTCCAGGAGGAGAGTAGCGATGAGTGGCATTCCTCAGGAGTCAGTACTGGGACCAGCACAGCTTAACATCTTTGTTTACATCTAAGATGAGAAGGCTCTAGGCAGACCTTGTAGCAGCTTTCCACTACCTAAAGGGGGCCTACAAGGAAGATGGAGAGAGACCCTATATCAAGTAATGTAGTGACAGGGGGAGGGGTGGCTGTTTTAAACTGATTTAAACTCAAAGAGGGAAGGTTTGTATTATGTATTAGGAAAAAAATTTACTGTGAGGGTCGTGAGACACTGAAACAGGTTGTCCAGAATTATGGGGGGGCAAGTTATGGTTGTCCTCATCCTGGAAGTACTCAAGGATAGGTGGAAGGGGATTTGAGGAACCTGGTCTAGTGGAAGTGTCCCTGCCCATGTCAGTGCAGTTGGAACCAGATGGTCTTTAAGGTCCTTTCCAACTCAAAACATTCTATGATTCTGTTATACTGTGTAAGATGTCTGGAAAAAAATGAGGTGAAAGTTTTGTTTGCTGCATTTATCATGTGTGCAAACTGCACATCACTTACACACATATTGCACTGGAGAAGTGAAAACCTTAATATTAATTCATTGTATCAGAAGGCCAGATTTTGTAAGGTCCCAAGTTAGTTTCTTATGGTTTAAGGACTATTGCTGAATTCCTTGTCTCTATTGTTAAGGTTTGAGGGTTTTTTGTTTGGTTGGGAGTTTTGTTGTTTTTAGTTTTGTTTTACTTTAGAAATAAAATTACAACCAATCTAGAATTCCAACCATATAACCACATTTACAGTCTATATCTACAGGAGATTCAGTGTTAACTTTTCATGACAGTCTAGAGAAGTGTAGTACTTGAGATGATGCAGGGTACCTCATTTTATCAGGTGGAAATAAGATAGAAAATATATGCCATGATATGCCATCATTCTTTACAGCGAGGGTGACAGTGGAACAGGCTCCCTAGGGGTTTGTGGAGTCTCTGTGTCGGTGTGAGCTGAAATTCCACCCCCCACCGACAATAACCAGGCTAGCCCAGTCTGGAAGCAAATGAAAGCTGTATTTACAAGCAGAGTCTACAATCTACGATGAAATGCAATGAATATGTACAAATATACAAAATTCACAACACTCACAAATATATACAATCAACAGAAAAATCACAACCAATCTCCCTTTGCTTCCCCCCCAAAGGGGACCCTTCCTGAAGGAGCCTCCCTCCCAGGAGCTTCCCCCTCAGGCCCCCCTGGACAGAAAGCAGAGTTAGTTAAGCAGAAAGGTTGTTAACTTAGCTGCCAAGGTCAGTGTGTTATCTTCGGCCAGAAGAGAAGAAGGAGAAGAAGGAAACCGCAGTCACTGCAGAACGCAGAATGCAGAGTGCCCCACTTTGTTTTGGGTAATAGTTCTTAAACATTTCTATCTATCCAATGGAAGTGTTTAGAACGATCAGTATTTTGCTTTCTTACACACAATAGTGACTTATTTACACTCTTTCACTTTCTCTGTTTTGAACTTTGCAAGGAAAAATTAAAAAGAGAGTTTCAAACCATCACAGTCTCCTTCTCTAGAGACTTTGAAAACCCACCTGGATACATTCCTGTGCGGACTACCCTAAGTGATCCTGCTTTGGCAGGGAGTTGGACCTGATGATCTCTTGAGGTCCCTTCCAACCTCTGATATACTGTGATACTGTGATACATTATCACTTTAGAAAGAGCCATTAAGAAATAGTTTCAGGGAAAGAGTTTTAGTTTCAGCTTTAGTATCTGGATTGGAAGTTAAGAATCAATTAAAAATGTTGAGCCCATTCTTCTTATGAACCTTCCTTACACTGGATTTTGCTGTACACTTGAGATCTGTCTCTTCATTTGAAGGTTGCACTGGATATCTTTGAGGTCTCTTTCAACCATCTGTATTCTGTGGTTGTGTTCCCTAAATGAATTTGTATTAATCCAGAGGTGATGTTTCTTCGTAAAGATTCCCCAGTGTGATACTGAAAGAACTGGAAGTTTCAACATACAGGCAAATTACCTGTGAAAAATTGCTTTAATCTCTTATGGAAAATATAAGTACTGTGAGCCCACTTACCCCTCAATGAAAAAGGTTAACAAGAAGCTGAAGAACAAACTTGCACAATCTTTACAACAGATGTTACAGGATAATTTACTGTGCAGCTCCACGTTCATGAGTCCAAATCCTGAGACTTGGGTATTTTGTATTGGACAGTCAGAGGAAACAGGGCTGGGTGAGATGATGTAGCAGAGTGTTCCAACAGCTTTCTACAGCTGCTGTCACACCACCATCCATTGATCTGAATGTTGATCAAAGGAAATAAGGCTCCAAATAAATAATGCACCTTTGCTGATGCTGCTACCTCTCTTAATTCTATGAGACAAAGAAAATTGAAAGAAAAAAGCATAGGGAAAAACTATCTCGGAGAACAGAGGTGACTTTCCAAAGCTGAGGACTGAAATCTGAGCAGAATAAATTCCAGTTACCACCTACAACTAACAGTTAACAATTTCTACAGAGCTGCCTCAGGTATAGAAGTCATCGTTTGGTGCATTATTGTATTAATTATTATTTGTGCCTAGGAAATGCTGTCATTTATTTTCCCTGAAACTTAGCTCCTTTCAGTACTACAGAAACAAGCTTAAACTTTATTCTGTAGCCAACTTGATATATATGGTGAGCTTTGCAAGCAAAAAAATGTGAGTATCTATTAAGTCTTCCTCGAAACTACATAGATTTTTTTGGTTTGTAGACAATTGTTTTCTCCTCAAAGATTATGGCTCTGCCTGTAACTCAGACATTACTATTTATTAGTACAGTATGTTCCTCTGCTTCAATAACTATGGCAGAGGTATATGGCATTGACTTGATGCCTTATCAAACAAAAGAGTAAAAGAATAATCAGACAGTTGATAAAAAGTTAGAGTAGACTCTGACCTTTGTAAATATTTGCAAATGCTGGTTCATTTAAGGTTACCTTGTGCATGCACATTAGGAACTTCTTGTGATGAGGCTCCAAATCCAGCCTGTTCATTGTCCTGTTAGATCTTACTAGGATTTTTGTCTCAGTGAACTTACGAAAGACTTGCAATGTCACATTAGAATGCTGTTTAATCTTAAGCTTTTTCACCAATTTATACCTTGGTATTTGACGGAGTACAAGCTGAGAGTAGATTATAAGAATCACTTTTATCATGGCTACAGTTTCTGCAGGTGAAAGCTGCTCTAGTAGATTGTGCCCATTAAAATAAACATGAAAATAAACTCATGCAGATATGGAGTTGCAAAGACATCCTTTTAATAACAGCTGACCTTTATGACCTGCAGACATGATCCAAATTACCCCTAATCAATTCAGAAGCTTATTCTTGTTACAGGACTACTACTGATCTCAGTAAATTTGCCAGCAACACCAAGCTGAGTGGTGGAGTTGATGTGCATGAGAAACAGGATGAAACACCACTCATTGAAACCTGAACAAGCTCAAGAAGGGGGTCTGTGTAAAGTGTGTGAGGGTCAATGAGACCAAAGGCAAGGTCCTTCATACAGGCTGTGGGAAGCCTTGGTATCTATACAGACTGGGAGATGGAGGAGATGAGATCAGCCCTGCTGAGAAGGCGTTTGGTATACTGGTGGATGAAAAGACGGATACAAACTGGCAATCTGTACTTGCAGTCAGAAGGCCCACCATATCCTGAGCTGCATCAAAAAAAAAAAAGCATGGTTGGCAGGTCACGCGAAGGGATTCTGCCCATTTGCTCCACACTGGTGAGACCTCAGCTGGAATCTTGTGTCCAGCTCTGGTGTACTTCACACAGGAAAGATGTGGTTTTATGGGAGTGGGTCCAGAGACGGATGGAGTTGGGGCTGTTCAGCCTGAGAAAAAAAAGGGTCCAGGGAGAGTTTTCTTTTGTCCTTTCAATACTTAAGGGGGCCTGGAAATAGGACAAGGGGTAATAGTTTTAAACTAAAAAGTGGTGGATTTAGACTAGTTATAAGGAAGACTTTTTTTACACTGACAGTGGTAAAATACTGGCACAGCTTACCCAGAGATGCAGTAGATGCCCCATTCCTGGAAAAAATGGTCAGGTTGGATGGGATTCTGAGCAAGCTGATCTAGTTGAAGACACCCCTGCTGATTGCAGGGGTGTTGGACTGAGTAACATCTAAAAGTCTCTTACAACCATTCTGTGATTCCATCATTCTATCATTTCATTAACAACAGATTTTATTTCTTTTTTTTTACTATAAAATAAAGCATAAAATAAGGCTGATGCACAACATGTAGTTACTTGAGCTATTTCTGACTCAGCTGTAGACAGTATGAGAACATGCATAGAGCTTTTTTGCCTAAGTAGATTTCCTGCTGCACATAGCACTACACTGTGAGATGAAGATGCACCTAAACATATGAGATAGTTTTAGATTCAGGCATCTTAGGTAACCTTATGAGAAAATAATGATAATTTTCTGCCAAAGTTTCAGAGCTGGATATATAAAACACTAAAGTAAACAAAGCTATGGAAATCTCTACATCAAGTAGATGTGCTGGACAGAAGTAATTTTTGCCTATGAAATGTCAATGAATATTTGTTGCAAGACTAATAAAGTCAGTTCCAACATTCATGTCATGAGGAGCTGACTGACCAGAAGACGTTAATCTGGTTTGCAGAATATCTGACCCCTGACGAGTCCCTGTGGATAGAAATTGAACAGCTGATAGAAAGCTAGGGAGGCCTGCTATTTATTAAGAGTTCCTGAAAAAAAAAAAATTGCTTAACATCACATATAATTTTACCAATACAAATATGTGGCCAGAGAACAAAATGAAGAATTAACAGAGAAATTAAGGTAGAAACAGGAAAATTTGGAAAAGATGACAATATAAAATGACAGCAACACTTTTAGAAAGTGACCTTACAGAATCTCTCAAATAAAATGGCCTGGATGGTTAATATAATATTTTAAATTTTATTTTGTTACTAATAAAATAATTTTATTATAAATAAAATAAAATTATTATATGTAAGTCTGTGCATGTTCCCCCTAAAAATCACCAACCCAACCCAACCAAAAACAACAAAACAACAAAAAAGCAACCAAAACCAACAACAACAACAACAAAAAACCCCACAAAGCACAAAACAGAAAAGGAAAGGAAATTGCCAGATAGGTAATATAAGATATTTTATTCTTCCTGTTTGAAAGTGTGACTATTATCAAAGCAACATTTTAGATGTTTATAAGGCCAAGCCTGAAGCCTTTTCTGTAGGAAAGAAACATACTTGAAAATAAAGGTCTTTTATTAATTCGAAGGCAGCAAAGCTCACGAAGGCAAAGTAAAACCGAAACAATCATTTCCCCAGCAGTTACATAGGTATCAACCTGCATTTTAAAAGATTAAGTCTAATATGCCTCTTGGGTTTGGGCTGTTGAGCTGGACATGCCCTGAAGATGACTAACCTGCAAAAGCACTAAAGCACACATTTAGAAATGCTCAGGGAGGTACAAATTCGCCATTCACATAGTGGTGGCCTCAAAAATCAATTCTGTGCATCTTGTCTCATCGACCCTATGGCACTGAGTTCTATGCAGCTGAAGTAGTAAACAAAACAATACTTCAACAAAAGAGAGCTAAAGAGGCAAAAAGGGAATCTTGAATCCCTCTGAAAGGAGAATCACAGGCTGTCCTGCTGAATTTTTACAGTGAGAGGGTTGTTTTCAGTGCTGATCCTGCAATAGGAAAAATCTCCCATTGACAGGAAACTGAAAATAAAAATTACCCAAAGTGCAAACAACTGTTCATTTGTAACTGTGATGAAAATACATGACAGGATTTTTGTCAGTTTCTTGCTCAAAACTCTCAAATATTCTGTTAATATATAAACTCTGTCTCCCTTTTAGAAGTGAATGTCATAATGCCCTTTTGAAAGATGGATTGTAGCCTGGAGATTCTTCATGAATTTCTCAATGACAGTAATTGGTTGAACAACTTTGGCTCATCAACTTTACATAAAGCAAGACCTATTATACTTATTTATTTGAATTTACATTATTGAATTTACAGAATTGAATTTACATTAAAAAAAAGAAAAAAAGAATCCTGATGAAATAAAATAATTTACTCCTGGTATGGAAAAGAGAGTGTGTGGAAGCCTTTGGAGGACTACAAAATACCAGCATGTGTAAAATCTCATTCTGCAAGACTGGCTGAAATAACTAACCTGGTGTCTGAGAATGACTAATCTGATGGGGCATGTTCACTGATGCTGGAATTTAAAAAAAAAAAAAAATGTATAATCATAGAATCGTAGAATCAGTCAGGGTTGGAAGGGACCACAAGGATCATCTAGTTCCATCCCCCCTGCCATGGGCAGGGATGCCTCACACTAGAATAACAACTATTGATTTTTCTAGATAATTTTTTAAAAAAAATCTCATTAAAGGTACACTGTAAACTCAAAATTTCCTCTCCACCTGTTCTGCAAGAGACTACACATAATAGTTCTGTTACATGCTGTATGTGTTTTTAAAACACTTCAAAGGTCATATTCTCACAAAAGTAAAGGACTAGATAGAGGGATGATAACAACACAATATCTAAACAGCTGTGGATACATCTCTCTCTGTATCTTGTAGTGTCAATGTGGCTGACTTGTAGAATGTATGAAATACTACTCAGAGTTACTAAAACAGGCTACTTCCTTAGTTGGTTTGTGGCAATGTTACGTCATAGCAACATGACTGCAAGAAAGAACCAGAATTGCAATTGGGAAACATGAAATGAGAGATGGAAAGGTAAATTACATGAGTTCAGGATAAACTGGCCATTTTCCTTTTTTCTTTTCCCATTTGGTGTATATCAGGATCAAAAGGACAATATTATTAACTATAGCAGATTCAGTTTTCATCTCTGCAGAGCACTGACTTAAGCTAAGACTAAGAATCTTCACTGAAAGATTTTTGCAGGGTCAATGTAAGTGACAAATTGCACAGATAACTAATTTGCTTCAGAAAGTGTAAATACCAGTAGCAACAATACTTTGAATTATAGGATTTAATTTGTAAATCTAGTACTCCTATTATCATGCCATATTCAACACTACAATTTACAACACTTCCATATGCTGAAAATGTTGAAGTCTTCTGTTCCCATTAGCCTGAAGGAGACTGTAAAGGCTTTTGACAACCCAGTTATAAATGTAATTTTCCAACCTACTTTTACCCTCTCCCTGAGTAGTCTTTTAATATTCACCTGTATATCTCTTTAATTTAAATGCAATTTCTTTCTTTTTGTCTTATTTTTTATTTATTTGTATATAGTTTATGACATATTTTGTCTCATAATTGTTATCTCTTTTGTTCTCTAATGCATAGGCAAAGATTTCTAACAGACTGAGGGAGCAAACAACCAAAGAAAAACAACAATTTATTTATAGTACTCTTATCAATTGACCATTACAAACCCCTTCATATTGCCCAAAATATCTATTTATGTGCAAAAGAATGAGAACCACCTAGAACAGTCAGGGAGCACAAGTTCTTACTGGCTTGCACAGGGGTAATTAAACAGGGATACACTTTGGTTTTTTTTCTTTCCCCACTAATTACCCAACAAAAGCAACCTGACAGTTTCCTACCAATAGGTTTCCTATCTGTTTTCTAACTCCTGCTAGCCTATGTGAAATACAATTAGATACTATCAGTAGCTACTTCTTACTTTCTTTCTTTAAACTTGTATTACTAGTCTACAATATTTGCTTTGAAATACACGTGCTCTAAAACTGAGACTGCAAACATCAAGCTATTTAAGAGCAAAAATGGCTTACCCATCACCAAAACTCAGCTTTACCATTAATTGAGCCTTTTAGACAGTGCTCTGCTTTACAAAGGGTCCTGACACTGAAGTCTATGAAATCTGTTGCCCTTTGTGAGCAAACATTTGTCTGAAAAGTGAGTTCTCTCATGAGAAAAATGTATTTTGCCAAGATTCTTGCAGCACCTATGATGCTATCAAGCCAATCCATAAACCTTTGCAAAGCCTAAGATGTCTTAATTTCTCCACAGCATGACCTGGAAAAATTGCCCCAAATAGCACAAAATCCTGAGAAACCTTCCTTATTCTTTCCACTGATACCTGTAACCTCGGTTTACACATCTCATTTCACCACTGATGCCTTTGACTAAGCCTCCTGTTAGCACTAAACATAATCCTTCCTGGGTTTGGGGTTTGGAATACATTTTAGTTCAGTTGATCTAATGCAAACTCTTCTGCTGTTGAGCAAAATGCATTTATTCTATTTAACTGTTAAGCCTTAATTGTTACTTCAGACTGAAAGGAGTGGGCATCCACCTGTCTGCACTAGGCTGGATGTATACAGTATTGCACCAGCCCTGAGAGGAAAGCACAGAACACTGAATTACATCAGCTTGCCTTGCTCAGCTACACGAGTTTGTATACTTGTGATCTGAAAAAAATATTGTTTGAAATAAATGAGATTATATTTTTCTTATGGAATATATTCCCAGACTAAAACAAACAAAAAAAACCCCAAACTGCCATTTTTACTTGTTTGCTGATAAACTATACCTGAGGTAAGGAGTGCTGGTATCCACACAATAAATTATACCTATGTATTTTTTCAATCATTGCCATGTGGTTTACCTATGCTAATGACACCTTTTGACTAGCCATTTTGTGACAGAGAAAAACAAATCTCCTTTTTATCTCACTACTGAATATACAACAGCATATGCCAATTGTCTGTCCACAGCAAAGCAGTCTCTGCCAGTTTTTACAGCTTGTTTGCAACGCAAAAACATAGCTCTCTCAGTACTACTCTCCATTTGGAAATGTGTTAGAAGCAGAAGTCACATTGTGGAAAGTTAAGAGAAGAAACAAGAAAAGAAAGAGGATTATTCTGTCTTGAAACCTTGATAGTTCAATAATTCAGCTTCTAAATCAAGGGGAACTACTTTATTATTGCTAAGCAGTAAAAGTGAGTCTCTGCTTAGTCACAGTTAAAGAAGTGGTAATGAAAATCACTTTATTATTCCCTTGTACTTTAAAGTCTTACACAGTGAAATCTTAGAAATAATACAAGCATGCTTCAGAGAGATCTCCTGCCTAATTTTCTTTGTCCTAGGAAACTAGCTAAAACTAAATCAGGATCTTCTTTTCAAGTAATGCTGAATTATAAAAATTTGAAAAAACCCAGTGTCCCCAAACTTTCAGTAGAATTCTCATAAAACAGACCTGCATTAAGCAATCCAGACAGAGATCACAGAATGAACAAATAGAACACTAGAATAATTTAATCAACTATAAGTAATGAAAATAATTTCAACAAGTGAACTAATACAAAAAACAGTAAAGGAAGAAGTGGATTATTTTAGTGCTGAGGAACTGAAATCTAGAGGCTGCACAAAGTCATCATCCTGGAACTGGAGTGTTATTGATGCAACAAATCCCAAGAAGCTCTTTGAATACTCGTCAACATACACTGTAATATTAACACATACATAAAGCTACATTTCTAAATTGTCTGTTGAAGTGCTAAATACAAGTAATTTCAGAACTTAAAACTAGAGGCTTACATAAATATCCTTAGAAGCAAATAACTGAATATTCCCTAAATTCCCTAAATCTTGATGACTAAATAAAATAGCCAATTCTTAGTCAGCATAGGCTTTCCTCATCTAACTTTCTGTTAGACAGAAGTCAATATCCTATTCTAATAAAAGAAGAATGATTCATTGACTTTATCATGCTTTGGATCAGGCTTAAAAAAACAATGAATCATCCCTGAAGGCAAATTGGTTCTATTTTCCTGGTCTGGAACGAGCAGTGGCTGGGAAACTCAATATCCTAAATGCAGAAGGGGGCATGTAGGTTAACTTTTGGTCATATGAGTTTCCTTGTCCATTGTGGGCAAGGAGAAAAATTTTTCACATTGTCATTCTAAAATGAAGGATAAGTCTTCTCCTGAGGGAAGGGGGTAGAATTTTTTTCCATGATATTTACGAAAGCAGCAGCATTATATTCTCACCTTACTTTGATTTATTTTCACAAGTCTATAATTATCTCTGTGGTATGAGTAATTTCTGTCCTTGTTTTATTGATGTCACTTGCAGAAATCTCAATTAGCAGTGCCGTGCTGTAAAAAATTCATCCCTACTACTACCTGGTCTGTTTTAATTAGCAATAGAAGAAAGGAAAAAGGATTATTAAAACAGAGAAAAGTGACTGTGCAAAGTACTATGTTACTTTCTTTCTATATTTTATTTTCTTTGGTTCTGTACATCCACAGAAGAAATCTTAGAAGAAACAGGCAGACCTGATACCACAGTGCCAAGAAGATCTTCCACATTTTGATCTCTTGCACTGAGTGCTAGGACATTGCTCCCATATGGGATAATTTCAGTGTGTGTCTCAGCACACTTTAAAGCACCTCTGTGAATGCTTTATGCATGAGCTCTGCCCACGAACAGAGCTTGTGATGCTGTTTATGATGAGCTCAAACTAGTAAACAAAATAGGCTTTCAGCATCCTTTACTTTCTTCCTTGTTAATCCTGAGAATTTGTTTTGTTTCAGGTATATCCCCTATGGCAGAAAACCAAGCAAATAAGATTTCAGTAGGAGAAATCACACTGCACAACTGTGACAATTTACAATTGAGTGGATCAGGATTTGTTGCTAGTGTGTGGTTTAATTAAATAAACCCCAATTTTAAAAGGTTACTCTCTGTGCAACTGTTAATATGTAAGCATTTTGTACTGAATGTAGGGAAAAGCTGCAAGCTAATTCATTCATTTAAACATTAAAAGATAAACACCAAAAGAGAAAACTGGAATTAACCTTCTCATTTTTTTTTAATCCTAATTTTATGAGTTGGAGGCAGTACCTCAGTTAGCAGATTTAAAGTCTGTAGGCAGGAAAAGCCACTGAGAAGTCTACAAACTCTTAGGCCCATATTCAATAACAAAGGCAAAAAAAGAATAAGAGATAAAATATTTCTACACAATAAAAATTTGAGTCTGCCAAAGATGACTATAGTGGCTGCTACATTACTGCCAGCAGTGCATATGTTTCTTATGGGCAACTGGCTGCTTTCCATTCAGTGTGTAGGAATACTTTTCTCTTGTCCTGTGTTAACTGGAAATGTTCTGAAATTTTCTGAAACAGAGCCATGCAAAAATCTCTCAGGTATAATTTTCCCCCACTCCATAAGAATTCTGAAGTTTTTTAACACATGTATATATCCTAGTATCCCAATGAAGAATAAATACCTTCACTTAAACATCAGGAAAAAAAAAATCCAAATAAGTTTGGATTGCATTCTAAATGGGCTTTTTGGCAAGCCCAGACAATCCAGATGAGGTTAACGTGGGAAAATGCTAGATCTCCCTGCTGGTCTACGTGCCTGGATTTTCTCCTTGGAAACAGAGTGTGCATATGTGTGCGTGTGTGGATGGAAAACTGCAGAGACAGATTTTGTCCTACAGGGAGCCAATGTGCTAAGGGAAAGTCTCCAGATCTGGAAACTATGAAGCTTTCCCAGATCCCAAAGTACAGACACAGCCACAGAAAGCCAGGCTTTGGTTCCCCAGTTTTCATCCTCCAGTTGTCCAAAAGTGTCTGAAAATAGGATGAAAAGGCTTCACCATCATTTGCTTTTTTACAAAAGGTCACTTCAAGGAAGAAGGAGGAATTGTAAATACTGATGTGAAAAACTTCAAGTCCCAGCTCTCAGATTCTCATGGATCACTTGGATCAAAAATCAAAAGTAAGTACCAAATGATGCTGGATTGAGGCAGAAGAGAACATCTCCAGCACTAAATTATTGTACATGAGAAAACTTATTTCTGAGGAAATGGATGAGCTGTGAACTTCATGGAAGAGCTATGAATGTCACCTAGCTGGACTTCTATAAAGCATTTGACTTGGTCCCCTAGAGCATACTTGACAACATATCTCCAAAGTGGAGATATACAGATTTAATGGGTGGACTGTTTAGTAGACAAGGAATTAATTGGGTAGTTAAACCCAGAGACTAGCAGTCAATGGCTTGATGTCCAGATGGAGATCAATGACAAGTGGTGTTTTTCAGGGATCAGTATCAGAACCAGTGCTATTCAGCATCTCCATCAATGACATGGAGAATTGGATGGAATGTACCCTCAGCAAGATTGTAGATGGCAACAAGTTGAAAGGTGCAATTGACACACATGAGAAACAGGGTATGATGCCATTCAGTGGGACCTGAACAAGCTCAAGAAGCAGGTCTGTGTGAACTGTGTAAGGGCCAGCAAGGCCAAAGGCAAGGTCCTTCACACAGGCTAGGGCAAGACTAGTGTGGCAGTTTAGGCTGGGTGCCCTCTGCCACTGCTACATGAGACACGTCTTTGGTGTCCCAGGTGCCCACCCAATAGGGGTGGACACAGGAAACGGCGTATTTCTACCCATAAATCCTGCGCCCTATAAATCCATCTGCAAAGTCATTTTCTTTCTCTTTCTCCCCTCTCTGCCCCCATGGGAGATGCTCTCTCTTATAGGGTAACAGTGGGGGAGTATCTCCGGCCTCTTAGGCCTGTCCAGGCCTAATGCCAGGAGGAGAATGGAAGGGGGGTGCAGTCTCAGAGCTGGCCAGCCTGAGACTTGGCTAGCAGTGGGAGGGGGGAAGAAAGAGCCCTGGGGGTTTTGGGTAGACCCCCAGGTGGGAGGAGGGAAGGATTGGAAGCCTCTGGGTACTATGTAAAGGCTCTGTATGATTTGGCATATTTCTTTGCTACTATGCTTTGTAGTGTTTTGTAGTTTCACCAATCGCTTTTCCATTTAAACTTTCT
>VXBD01006300.1:55442-66810 GCA_013399975.1 Indicator maculatus
AAGAGAAGGCTCTGAGAAGACCTTATTGTGGCCTTCCAGTATCTTAAGGGGGCCTACAGGAAAGCTGTTGAAGGACTTTTTAGCATGTCAGTGATAGGATTAGGGGGTATGGGGCAAAAATAGAAATGGGTAGATTCAGACTGGATGTTAGGAAGAAGTTCTTCA
This sequence comes from Indicator maculatus, assembly GCA_013399975.1. Classification (NCBI taxonomy): domain Eukaryota; kingdom Metazoa; phylum Chordata; class Aves; order Piciformes; family Indicatoridae; genus Indicator; species Indicator maculatus. The sequence goes on from VXBD01006300.1 coordinate 55,608, forward strand.
CCATGAGGGTGGTGAGACACTGGAACAAGTCGCCCAGGGAGGTGGTTGAAACCCCATCCCTGGAGGTTTTTAAGGCCAGGTTGAATGTGGCTCTGAGCAATCTGATCTAGTGTGAGGTGTCCCTGCCCATGGCAGGGAGGTTGGAACTAGATGATCCTTGAGATTCCTTCCAACCCTGACAATTCCATGATTCTATGAGGAAGATGAGGCCAGCCTTGCTGAGGAGGAGGTGTGTGTACCAGCAGACAAAACCTGGCCGTGAACTGGCAATGTGCAATTGCAACCAGAAAGCAAACTATATCCTGAGCTGCATCAAAAGAAGCATGATCAGCAGGTCAAAAGAAGGGATTCTGCCCCTTTACTCCACACTGGTGAAGCCTCAACTGGAGTCTTGTGTCCAGCTCTGGTGTACTCAGCACAGGAGAGAAGTGGTTTTGTTGGAGTGGATCCAGAGAAGGACAATAAGTCAGAGGGCTGGAACACCTCCCCTGTAAAGGGCTGAGAGCAGCTTGGGGGCTGCTCAGTCTGGAGAAAAGATGTCTCCAAGGACACCTTCTTTTGTCCTTTCAACACTTAAGGGGCCTGTAAGAGTGTGGGTGAGATACCTATCATTACGGTCTGCAGCAACAGGACAAGGGGTAATGATTTTAAACTAAAATAGGGAGTAGATTCAGACTAGATATAAGGAAGAAATTTTCTACCCCAGGGGTGCTAAAACACTGGCACAGGTTACCCAGAGATGCAGTAGATGCCTCATCTCTGGAAACATTGAGAGTCAGGTTGGATGTGGTTCTGAGCAAGTTGAAGACGTCCTTACTGATTACAGGGGTGTTGGTCTGAGTGACCTTTAAGAGTCCTTTCTAATCCGAAACATCCTAGGATTGCATGAAATGTAATACAGCTCTAGAATATCATCTTGTAAGCAGAATAAACAATATAATCTCCCAGCCATTCCTTCTGTAGGATTAGGAGAGATCATTCTAAAATAATATTACATTGAAAAGAGAGAGCTACATCGGAAGACGTGACCAAGAATGTGTAAAATCCACACCTTCACTATAAAACTATAGCCACTAAGTATGTTTCCTCCAGTTGAATGGATTTGTGAACTACATACTCTATGAGAAGTTTCCTATTCTTGTAAATTGTAATTTCTGAATTTCACAGGATTTCCAAGAACTTTTGACAACAAAGATTAAATTACACCAAAACTGAAGTGCATCAACTTTGTATCAAATCGTGGTAGTTTAGGGCAATGCCTTTAAAATTTGTCACAGATCTTGAGCAGAAAGTAGTAAAAATGTAAATAAATCACTGATGGTTGTAAAAAGGAAAATAATGATTACTCTAAACAATTCCATTGGAGGGATAACTCCCATCAGATTTGGTTCTCAAAACAATCTTTAGCAGTGTGTTCTGCTCTCTTCTTGCCTCTTTGATGGGAAGATATACTAACAGGCTTTGCTGACCTTGGCTGCCTTGCTTTGTTCTGGTATTAACCTATCTTGCTTCTTTCTCTCTTCCCTTCATACAGGGGGGATCAGGGAGGGAAAGGCAGGGCGGCAACTTTCCCTGGTCTTTTGGCCAGGGGGGTACCTGTGCTGTTTTGCTAATTGTAAATACTTGTAAATATTGTAAATACTTGTAAATATTGTAGATACTGTGTATTTGTACATATTCAATGTATTCCATTGAAAATTGTAGTTTTTCTTGTAAGTATAGCTCTATTTGCTTCCAAACTCAGCTAGTCTGGTAAAGTTAATGTTGGGGGGGGGGGGGGGGGGCAGAATTTCCAACCCACCATGCAAATACAACGGAGTGTAGAAGTACTACATAAAAATAAGGACTATCACATCTCGCTGAAACTCCAGGGAGGCTGTTTTTTTTAAGGGTTCTTCGCACAAAACACTGATGAAACTTGACTTACTCTATGGAACAGACAACAAAACAACAAACAAAACTGATATAGAAGTACAACATGATATTCTTCCATTTACTTGACAGCATATGATTCAAATATTTGTAAAATTAGGTCAGACTTAGCTGCATTTGGAGTGATAACAATCTAATCCCTCCATTAAGGCTGCACTTTTCTCTCCATACTTCTGACAATCAAAACACGGTAATGTGGCTGATAGAATTAGAAATCTTGTGTGTTGATCTCCTTCAGGCTACTAGTAACTTCATCTACTTCAATGTCAGTTGCCAAGGAAACCAGCAAATTGAGTCAGCGATAAACAGGATAATCAATTTTAGTTATTTTCCTCTGCCTTTCTGTACTAAGCCAAAATGTCCTTTTATCTCAGTAAGCTGATCAAACACAGGTTTGGTCTCTTGTTCAATTAATGCAGCTCATATGAAAAACAATATTTCTGCTGCATCACAAGAGCAGAGCTTGACAGCTGGATGACTGAAAATTAGCCACATTCATAGATGTCTAATAAAAGCTTGTAAAAATGATATAGCTCTTCATAACTGACTTCAAAAGGCAGATGATCAGTGTGGGCATATATGCTGGGACTAATTTGATATTCACTTCTCACCCACAACTAGCTAGTGGACTGGGAAACATAAAAGAATCAAACCAGAAGGAAATAAAGTGCTCAGACTTAAGATAGACCTGAAAAAAAAAACCCAAAAACCAACTCTAAAGCAAGTCTGAGAGAGTAGAACAGCAATCGGATTTCATCTAGAAAAATATTTTAGCATAGATTTTTAGCGGAAGTGCTATTGTAATTGTTGTTTGGACAGCAATACGGTTACCATTTGGAGTCCCCAAAAGAAGAGATTATGACAGTCATGTCAGAACATAGGCCAAACCCCAGATCTCCTCAGCTTATGGAAGTGAAGTGTCTTTCAACTGATGTACTCCAGGCTGAAGGATGATGAAAAAAGTGATAGCTTTTGCCATGCGAGTTTTGTATTCAAATATGTGGTAAAGCATAGAGACAGTAAACATAAATTATTTATTTGTAAAGGTGGGGAAAAAGTGACAATATAAAACTTACAGAAGGAGTTACACATATAAGCATTTAATAGTTATGTAGCTATGCTCCGAATAACTGATAACTCTTTTTAAAAATAATAGAAGTAGTGCCTCAATTAACATTAGATGGGAAAAGGACTACAAAACCAAACCAAACCAAAACAAAAACCCCACAACAAAAAAAATCAAAAAACACAAACAACAACAACAAAAAAGCAGCAATAAAGAAGAAAAAGTATTCCTGACTAACACTGAAAAATGAGATTCACAGCATTATTCCCTACCCATGTTTTTTATTTCTGCCACCTCTGTCTCCCAACCATAGTCTAATATACTTAGAAATTACAGGAAATTTGACTGCACAGGCAAAATCACACTAGAATAGTTTTGAAGCACCAGCTATGAAGGAATTTGAAATCAAAGCAATATCTATTGACTTCAAAGAGGGTTTTACATTATTTCTCTTCATAGGAAAGCGATTCATTACACTATGTTGAAGGGTGAATGCAAAAAAGTACTTACGTTCTAAGAAAGCTTTCTTAGCAGTCTTACAGTCAAACTTTTGTGAGATTCTACACCCATTCAAGTAAGGATGTTGCAAATGAGATGTCTGTTGATCTTCACACTGGTGCACTTGGGTCGTGCTTGGTAATACTTTATTTCAGATGAACTGTATTTATATTTTCAGTCACTAGTGGTGTTCCTCAGATCTCAGTACTGGGGCCACTCTTTAGTATCTGTATCAATGGTCTTGATTAGATTAAAAGCACCCTCACATTTGCAAATGACAGTAAGTTAGGAGGGAGTGGTGATCTGCTGGAGGGTAGGAAGGCTCTTCAGAAGGTCCTGGACAGGCTGGATTTATGGTCCAAGGACAATCCCATGTGTTTCAATGTAGCCAAGTACTGTCTCCTGCATTTTGGCTGCAACAACCCCATGCAACGCTACAGGCTTGGAGATGAGTGGCTGGGAAGCTGCCCAGCAGAAAAGTACCTGAAGACATTGATTGATATCCAGCTGAACATGAGCCAGCTGTGTTCTCACGTGGCCAAAAAGGCCAACAGCATCGTGGGCTGCATCATGAGTAGTGTGGCCAGCAGGATGAGCAAGATGATTGTCCTACGGTACTTGCCACAGGTGAGGTCACACCTCAAATACTGTGTTCAGTTTTGGGTGCCACAGTACAAGAGAGATACTGAGGTGCTGGAGCACGACCAGAGGAGAGCAATGAAGCTTGTGAAGGATTTTAGGATTAAGTCTTGTGAGGAGTGGCTGAGGGAGCTGGGACTATTTAGCCTGAAAAGAAGCTGAGGGGAGGCCTTATCACTCTCTACAACTACCTGAAAAGAGGTTGTAGAGAGGTGGTGTGGGTCTCTTCTCACAAGTCACAACTAATAGGACAAGAGGAAATGACATCACAGGAGATTTAGTTTAGACATTAGGAAAAATTTCTATACAGAAAGAATTATCAAAGACTGGGACAGGCTGCCCAGGGAAGTGGCTGGGACAGGCTGCCCAGGGAAGTGGCTGAATCTCCATCCCTGGATGTATTTAAAAGCCATCTAGATATGGTGCTCAAGGATATAGTTTAGTAGCGACCCTGGTAGAATTAACGGTTGTACTTGATGTTCTTAGAGGTCTCTTCTAACCGTTGTAATTCTGTGATTCTGTGAGATGCTAACTGGGTCAGAAAATCTGTTCACCCATCTGTGCCATCAGGAGAGAGAGAACCTCTTCCCACTTTTACTATCTCAATGAGCGATGAGACCACCTGGGGGCATATAAAGCAATGACAAAATTAGAAACTGGGAAGGGCAAGGTCTTATCTTCCAGGTGTAATGAAGAAAAAGACACAAACATCTAGAGCAGCTGGTTCTTCCATTTATTTTGTAAAGAGCTCTGCTTCTCTTTGTACCTCTCCTACTGATATTAAAATTACAGGCAAAAGCATAGATTCTTGCATGTTGTGCCAGAAAGTCTTCAGCTCTGTCAATTTCACAAACTCTTCTGTTTCTTTTGAGGTAACTTGCATGTACTTGTTAGGCAGCCAAGCAAATTCCTTTTTCTCTTCTGCTGAATATTTGATAAGAAACCACTTTGGTTTGGAATACTGTTTTTTACTTATTTTTGAACAAGAAGCTAGATTCCACATTTTGCCTAATAGTTATGACTTGTATTGCATGACATTTAAATTTCCTCTCCAGCAAAGCACTTCAAATATCAAGCTGATCTGAAATGATTTATTTTAAAAAATATATTTTGAAAATAATAAATTTATATTATATTTGAAAATAATAAATGAAAACAAAAAATTATGTATGTGAATGCAAACATCATGTAACCTTGAGGATTCTAACCCTTGCAGGACACAAGATTACATCACCTGAATTTTCTTTCATGTTTCCATCCCCATCTCCTGCTGATGCTGTCAGTCTAGAAAGACCATTCAGAAACTGCTTCCAAAGAGAAAGGTCTGTTCTTTGGGTTTGTTCATAACAGACTTAAAGGCAGCACTAAATAGGTGATTATAACTGGTTTTTTGCTTCTATGTCTCCCCACAATGTTTAGCTTCTGAATAAGATTTTAATTATATTAAAGGTTGGTTGGATTTTTTTTTAATTAGCACAACTGGTATTTAGAAACTATACTGACTAATTTAGGAAAGAATCAAAATCCTTCTAAAAACTACCTAATCAAACCTGTGTCTAAACACTGATACTCATTAATGTTGCTTTTGTATTACATACAGAAAAACACCTCAGACAAAGAGGTAATAAATCTTTGGAAAGGTTGATTCAAGAGTGGCTTTGAATGTATATATAGTGGAAAGAATTAGAATTGAAAGATCACAACCCACTAGTTCTGGCTTGTTAAGCTCTCACTCTTGCCAAGATATTGCTGCAGGGAATGGTTTTGAAGAGTTCCTATACATCATCTCTCTGAGGTAGCTCTGCCAACATTCACCAGGCAAGGATACCGCATGACTAAGAGTGAAAAGCATTTGGCAATGTGATGAGAGCCCCAAGCACTCAGTCAAATCCTAGAAGGAAAATCTCTTCGGTGTTTAGAGTAAAAATAATGTAGCCATTTGTTTTAAACCATTATCTCATATTCAAAGCTCAAAATGTCTGTTTAGATGCTGCATTGTCAGATGTGTCCAGTTCTGGAGTCCCTATTACAAGAGGGATATGGACATGCTGGAACGTGTCCAGAGAAGGGCCACCAGGATGATCAGAGGGCTGGAGCACCTCTCCTGTGAGGAGAGACTGAAAGAGTTGGGGCTGTTCAGTCTGGAGAAGAGAAGGCTTCGAGGTGACCTTATTGTGGCCTTCCAGTACCTGAAGGGGGCCTACAAGAAAGATAGGGAGGGACTTTTTAGGATATCAGGTAGTGATAGGACTAGGGGGAATGGAATAAAGCTGGAAGTGGGGAAATTCAGGCTGGACGTGAGGAAGAAGTTCTTCCCCATGAGAGTGGTGAGAGCCTGGAATGGGTTGTCCAGGGAGGTGGTTGAGGCCCCATCCCTGGAGGTATTTAAGGCCAGGCTGGATGAGGCTCTGTCGAGCCTGATGTAGTGTGAGGTGTCCCTGCCCATGGCAGGGGGGTTGGAACTAGATGATCCTTGTGGTCCCTTCCAACCCTGACTGATTCTATGATTCTGTGATTACCTTCTGTAACATATCATCTGGATTTTGTCCAAGAAAAAAAAATATTACCACAAGTCCCTCATCCTTTCTGTAAGATTCTACTAGTCCTATAGATATTTTAGCCAATGATAAGAAATCCTGCTTGCCATTTGTCACAACGTATTTATTTCTTATTCTTTTGTGATGAGCTGTGAACATGAGATAACTGTCTATAAAAAGTGTAGGGCTTCTTCACTCTGCTTATGCTAAGGTTTGTGTGGTTTGTTTCTGATCTATGTTTTATAAGAGAGGGAAATAATTTGTGATGTTAGAGCCTGCTTACAAGGCTGTTATGAAAACATCTTAACATTTATAAGGCATGCTTAGCTTTTAACACCGCTTTCAGCGGTATTGCTAATGTTTCTTACACAGAAAGTAAAGCCATTAAGAGCCACATATACTTATATATAGACCTTAACTTTGGCACTCCGTTTAATCTATTCTTATGGTAATGAGAGAAGGAAGCAAGGTAATTTACATCTGTAATTTCTGTCATTAGAGCTGTTAAAAAAAATAAAAAAACCAAAATCCAACACTCATGTTAGTTGCACATCACAACTTCCTTTCTGCATGTGTAACTTTACAGTTATCAGTCTGTATCTAGTGCATCTCAGGTTCCTTAGAAATTCCTTTGTTTTAGCAATTCATGTTGTATAAATAAAGGAGAGAGAGAAAGTGTCGTGATTGGTGCTCTTAGATGAAATATTCATCTCTTAGATGAATATTCAGCTCTTAGATGAAAATGTAGATTCATCTACAGATGAATCTACATTTTAGTACTCAGTAGGTCTGATTAAGCTTCAGCAGTACAAGAAATTAGGAAAATAATTTTAAAGCATTTTCAAATTCTTTCAAGCCTCTTTCCTCCTGGAGTAATTTTATACTGATTATCTAGGGGCAACGACAGCCCGTTTCTCCTTTTTTCCCCTTGCATGGCAAATTGTGGGTAGCAGTAGCACTGCAGATCAGTGAACTATGATCTAACACTGAAGAGTAGTTTTCCAAGGATGTGACCTCTGAGTAGATTCATCTGCTGGGAGCCCTGGTAATGCAAGTTGGAGTGGCAGAAATTCAAGCCTCTTCAGTGATCTCTAAGCAAGTGCATCGTGAAAGATGTTGACCGCAGACATCAGACGACCATCAGAAGTATTTTACTTTAGTTCAGGAGTGCACTTTTAACGGTTGCCACTTGCTCTGCCTTGGTTCAAAATGTGGGGAGAGATCTAACTTAATTTCTTTTCAGACAATGCTCATCTGAAAGAGCTGTTCCAGATCCGACTATGTGTTCTGGCTCACTGGGAAGACAAGAGGCTGGCTGAAGTAGAATTTGTGAAACATGTATTGTGGATAATGTCCTCTTCTTCAGCAGTTCTACCATAGCAATCCTCCGCTCTTCTCTCTTCCTGCTTGCCCTCACAAAAACTGCCAGCGGCAGGATTACTTCGAAGCTTCTACTTCCTCCCTAAGGAGAACTGATTGTAGTATTGGTGACCTGCACAAAAAATGTGGAGAGTTTCAGGATCAAGACAACACTTATCTGTGCTTCTGCATAACCGCCTCTCTTTCTGCAGGTACTGCTTAACAGCTAAGTTGATATGGGAGGACGGTGGAAAACAGCATGCTGAGCATACAGACTGAACTGTGGTTTATTTAGTTTTGTTTGGTTTTGTTGGTTGTTTGTGTGTGTGCATGTGTTTGGGTTTTTTTGTTTGCTTGCTTTTTGTTTATTTTTCTTATTGTTGTTGTGTTTTTTTCCAGGGCACTGCAGTTTAATTTTATCCTTTCTTCTAGAAATAACCTTCATCTCTCTCTGTCTTCCTACATATCTTTTTCACTCTTTTAATTTGTATTTACTTCTTCATGAGGAAGAGTTGGTTCTTGCAGAAACTGTTATTTCATCTGCTTTGTAGTCCAGTTAATGCACAGTTTGAAGGACAAGTCAACAGAGAAGGACCTAGTTATATGGTTAAAAGTTTTCAAGATCCAGACCATTGTGACATAAGAGTAGCTTCAGCAACGCTTTGATGAAGATTGGCTCCAAAATAAATCTGCATTTTAAAACATTTCAAGGATGGAAAGTCAGTTCATTTTTTCCATCACCTACGCAGCCAAAGCAGAATTAGTATGATCATTTTTTTCCCAAGAGACCCATGCATTCATCAGTACACTCCTTCCTCACCCCTGATTTCCTCTCTTAAATGGCTGTTGGTATGTAGATAGACAGGAACCTAAAAAGTAAACTATTTCTCTGCAAATAATGGCAATCTTCTTAAAAGCACCGGATGTGATTACCCCTTCTTTACTGTAGATTAGATTGAAAATCCATTTGTAAGAATGATCATCATTATGAATTCTGGTTAGACTTTGAACTAATGTTTTTTATCTTCCCATAATAAGTAAACAACTTGAGCTTAATAATTTATGTTGTTGTTAGAGACTGTCATGTTTTCCAACCTAATGCAAATGAAAGTACAGCCCACATCATCAGTTTTAATACACTCAAGGTTTCAGAGCATTTTTGTTCTTAAACCCACACAAATGTTTTGTTTTCATTTTTTAATTTAATGTATGCAATATAATTCTTAAATCTTTCAGACTAATTGGCTATATTGTCTGGAAAAGAAATAGCAAGTGTTGAAACTCCACCACAATAACTTTGTAACTAATCAAACAACAAACTAAGGATCTATTTCCTGCTAGAAATTTATGTCCTCCTAAAGTTCATAAAGTCCAAAATCTGCCCTTAGCTAAATAAGTTATACTCTTTTAAAGATGTCCATGTAACGATGAATGAAATTGCAAGATCATAAGCTAACAAACAGATGCAGAATAATTTTTTTAACAGAAAACCTACAACAATTCCACCAGAACACCAGGACTGTTGTATCTATTTCAAGTGACTAATGGCCCTTGAATTTATAGGTTACGTTGCTTTTTTTTCAAATGTGCCCACTAAATCTTGCTTTAAACTCCACACTTTATTTTATTTATTTTTTAAAATACATATGTATGGTTATAAGATGGATCTATCTCCTTGGATCAAGGAACGTGTCTGTCTGGAGTGGATTAGTGTTTCCACCTTGATTTACACATGTGTGGCAAATAACAGCTGCAGGATACTTGAGAAACATTATTTTTAAGAGTCATTCTGTATCAACAAGACTTAAAATATCAAGTATCTAAAAATCACATGGACTACTATGACATTATTCATGTTTGTCAGGATAAGGCCTGAGAGCAGTATAAAGCAGTGGAAAAAAACCCAGATAATTCTCAAAAGTTGCCCATAACATCAGAAAAGTTATCAATAAAGTGATAATATTTAACATGTGGAAAGACTGTGGAATCTAGCCCTACGTAACTACAAGTTCACACAGAAAGCTCTGAAAGCTGTTGAATATACACTTATTCCTTAATCCATTTTGTGCCAATGTACACTCTGAGGCATTCTATTATGTAATGCATATGGCTACTTTCTGATAGAAATTAATGACATTTTAGAGCACTCAGTTGGAGGAGAAAAGGGAAAAGGGGGAAAGATAAAATAGAAAGAAGGCAAGTGGTATGTTTTCAGCTTGGGCAACCCCTCAGTTTCATGTACTCAGTGTACTGAAATTTTACCACCCCTTCTGCAGGATTTGTTGCTATACCTTGCTGTCAGTTGTTTTAATATTGTTTATTTTAATATTCCAGTTCATCTTTTAAAATAACTACTACAAGCAAATAGTTTTCACTGTCTGGTGAGAGACAGTGAGCTCATTTGCATGGTGAGGTTTAGCTGAAGCTTGAGACAGTTTTACTGCACCGCCTGACAGTTTGCAAAATAGAGCAGCCTCTGCAGCTTTCTGAGAATGATAATTACATAGCTCCATTTCATTTATTTGGAATGCACAGACATGGATATCTTTAAATGGTTGAAATTGGTTTGCACTGAAAAATAATTCTACTTTACTTCATTTCTAATTCATCTGGCTGGAATAATTCTGTATTTCCTACTTCGTTGTCATCTTTTTCTGTAAGTAGCTGATACGAATGGCACTAAATAATATAATCTAAAAGAGAAATAAACTTGAAATGTTGAAATTTCCACAACAGAAAAGACTGTTCATGCTCAGTACTAACAGACCTAATTCATTAAAAGTCAATCAAAACTCACAAAAAAGAAATCACTGGTAACTGTCAAACTACACAGTGTGAAGGTGACAGGTTCCCTACAATGTGGCCAGAGACAAACCTCCTCTCTGCACACTGATGTCCACATCTCTTCTGAAAAGCACGACCAAACCTGTCCTGACAATGATTTCCACTAGGCAAACTTCCACTAGCAGCCACGTTAAGGAACGTGTTGTCAAGTAATCCGCTTTCATTCCTTAATTGTCTGTTAATAATGTGAATGATCCAGTGATGAATTTTGCCCTGAGTCCTTCTGAAAGACAAAGGTCCAGTGCTAGCACTGTCTCACAGAGCAGTGAGCTAGAGAACCACAGGAGACAAGGAAATTCGACTTGGTCTTGACTGATATTCCTGAAAG
>VXBD01006300.1:66820-80343 GCA_013399975.1 Indicator maculatus
CAGGCTATTTAAGGATAACTGGGACTTCAGCATGCACTTGTTTCTCCTGGCCACTGATCTAAAAAAATTAAATATAACCTCACCAGATCACCACTGCTGATTTGTTTCCACCCTGAAAAGTGATAATTAAGTTCTAGTCTTTCCTTCCTTAACCTTAATAATTTTTCAGTCTGCGGAAGGACGTGTACTCCAAACCTGTGAAAATTTACAGAAGAAAAATACTCAGAAATTCAACTCAACTGTAATTATGATAAAGATGTTTTTCATGAGTATTAAGTGTATGCAGACTGAGAACCAAACATTAATAGGATATGCTGGGGGGAAGGAGGAAGGAATGGAGAGAGGGGAAAGAACCTCTGTGCCTTGTTTTCTGCCTCTTTTTTTTTTTTTTTTTTTTATCTTGATGATCAGGGACATCACACAGTGCTAGAACACTACACATGATCTAGTGTTAACAAGAACACATTCCAGTATTTTAGAAGCACTCTTGAGTGCAATTATGATATTCTTGACTATAAAGGATGCCAGAAAGATAGATGTAGTAAAAGAGCTAACAAAGCAGGTAAGACGTTACAGAAAAGGTAAGCTTATTAAAAATGGCTAGGGCAAATCAATGGTATCTAGAAAGCCTGAAAAAATTAAGATTAGAGCATGACCACTGAAAAATACTTGGTTTTTCACTGCTGTAATAATAGAATGGGAAAGTGTCTGGTAAATACAAGCCAGTAAGCACTACTAAACTGCAAAAAAGATGACTGAGAAAACTCAGTTTATACCAGAAGGAAAAAAAAAAAATCTTCCCAGCAGATGTCACCAACAAGACAGACCCAAGTTTGCTTCCCAAAAGACTCCCAAGAGGGATATGGACATGCTGGAACGTGTCCAGAGAAGGGCCATGAGGATGATCAGAGGGCTGCAGCACCTCTCCTATGAGGACAGACTGAAAGAGTTGGGGCTGTTCAGTCTGGAGAAAAGAAGGCTCCAAGGTGATCTTATTGTGGCCTTCCAGTATCTGAAGGGGGCCTACAAGAAAGCTGGGGAGGGACTTTTTAGGCTACCAGATAGTGACAGGACTAGGGGAAATGGAACAAAGCTGGAAGTGGGGAGATTCAGGTTGGATATGAGGAAGAAGTTCTTCCCCATGAGAGTGGTGAGAGCCTGGAATGGGTTTTCCAGGGAGGTGGTTGAGGCCCCATCCCTGGAGGTGTTTAAGGCCAGGCTGGATGAGGCTCTGTCGAGCCTGATGTAGTGTGAGGTGTCCCTGCCCATGGCAGGGGGGTTGGAACTAGATGATCCTTGTGGTCCCCTGACTGATTCTATGATTCTATGATTCTTCCAAAACTGGAAGTAGTGATGACACTCGTAAAATACCTGCATAAATACAATATGAAAGCATAGAGCAAGGTCCTTTGGAAAACAGTCATGTCTCTCTAGTCAACAGTTTTTCAATCATGACAAAAAAATAGTAGATTATAGACTTAAAAGGTTATTTGGCTTCCATAAAAGAAACGAAACAGTTGAAGAATCAGAGGAAATGGCAACATATACTAGAACTTAGAAAAGAAAATAAAAGTAGATCCCTAAAGAGTAAGAAAAAGAGGACATCATACAGAATTCATGGCATTTTATGGACCATGGCCATATTGATGTGGTGAACCCTATGTTTCTTTGTCAGAAAAATAACTTGAAAATTATAAGGTGTTTTCTTCTTTTCTACCATGCCTAAACACTGTACATGTGTTGCCTATACAAGTTTTATTTCTTACAAAAGACTGTCTGACACATTACAATACATTACATTACAGGGGAACAAGGGAATGGAAAACATAACATTGCCACACTTGGAGACTTTTATAGTCTTTTACAATCTTTTACATATATTCACGCTTACTACAGGAATCTTTGATGAAAATGTATTCTAATAGAACTTGAAAGCTGCTATTTTAAATTAAGTCCATTTGGTTTTAGGCACTGAAACTCCTATCATGTTCTATTCCTATTCAAACTAGCTGAAGCCTGCAGATTAAACACAATTCCGTCAATGAAACTTGTTTGAAAAGAGGTTAAGAATGCAACGTGGCACTGGAGAGATTGATTAAACTACCATGTTCCAAGGTAGCATGTAATGAAATTGCTAAAAGCTGCCCTGGAGTTTTCATTAACACTAATATATTTGTGCTAGAGACAGAAATGATTGTATTTTTTTTTCTTCATATCGTATAATTTGGTTAGAAACTAATTTGATTATTCTTTAATCTTGCTGCATACTAATGATTTAAAAGCAGTATCCAACATATTCAAAGTATTTATCTCACTCAGCAGTGGGGCATGGTTGACATGGCACTGCTCAGGAGAAATAAGGGCATATTTCAAGTAGTGAGCTCTCAGAACTCACTCTTCCTTGTATGTCTCTGTCTTGGCATGAACATCTTTGTGGGCCATGGAGATCTCTGTGGGGTATGGATATGCTTGGCAACACTGCTTATACTTGCTAGCATATACATTTGCCAGTGAACCCCCTGTGTGTAGATGTCATGCAACAATAGTTCCATAGCCCAACATGTGTGGATTTGTTAGCTAGATATGAATGGCTTCAATAAAAGGTCTTTTCCTTAAACATTGTATGCATGGGTTTTTTTTGGTGTGTGTGTTTGGGATTTTTTTGTTTGCTTAGTTGGGGGGGGGGGGTTGTATGAGTTTTTTGTTGTTGTTGCTGTTTTTGTTGGGGTATTTTGTTTGTTTGTTTTTTCCACAAATGAAGAAGAGGTGCTGACCTGGAATTCATATTGGAGTGTGCGTGTATAGATAGATAGATAGATAGATAGCTAGATAGATAGCTAGATAGATAGATAGATAGATAGATAGATAAGTCTAAGAATAATCTTGAGATCCATTCCATAATATCACCTGGAAGTGGTCTAATATCTACATGCATGAGGAAATTTCTAATACCAGACAGTTCCTTAATCAAACACAAAAAGCATAATAGAATTGAACAATTAGAAGCTGACACTAAAAGACCTTATTATTTTTGAGTGGATTCTCTGTTAATTGAGTAATTTAGTTTAAATTGAGTTACTTGAGTTAGTTGAGTAATTTAGTTTAAATAATTTATTGGATAGTTATCATTGTGATACAGAAAGTATTTGCTTAGAAACGTTTGTTCTGCAGGAGGCCAGGCTGAGCTGTAAGATTTGGCCTCTGCTCTTGAAATCTATGACTGTGATCATTTTATGGAAGAACATAATTTACTACAAATGCCTTCTTTTGGCGTTCCAGGTGACTTTGAATATACTTTTTTCCCTCTAGTCATTCTTACTAAGCAAATTTGGCTCTATAAGCAGATTCTCAGTGACACTGATGGCATAAAGTGAGCAAATAAGATGAATGAGAAGAAACAAATGAGTGAGACAGTGCCTTGAAGATCACATCCACCATTTGTATGGCACTTTTGACTCAAAGTACTTTGCAAAGATTTATGACATGATTATCATCATCATTTGCAATTTAGAGAGATTTGGAAGCAAACATTTAAATAATTTTTCAAATGTTATGCCATAAAACTTTTAAAAGGAATCCATCTCTCTTTCCAGTTCCCTACCCTGGGCATAGGACTGCAATGCCTCCTTTAAACACATTACAGATATCTTTGAACCATTAATAAGGATCCTGATCTGACAGAGGAGTTGATAGATCCCTTAATCCAAAACATAACTGTGAATTTCATCAATGCACAGATGTAAAATTGTAAGCACAGGAATAACACAAGTGGAAAACAAGGATTAATTGGGGAAATAAAAGCAGGTATTAAATGCAGGCAGCATCCTTACACAAGAATTTCTCTTCACACTTCATACCAGACAAACAAGGAGCACTAGTTCTGCTCAAAAACTTTGTGGTAGAAGTAAGGTAGGTACTTTGTTGCTTCTCCCTGTTGAAGACTCTATTTATACAGATTCTCAAAGTACACCCAGTAGACCTCTATGTAGGAAAATGTAATTTTCATTTGTCTAGGAGCTGTGTGTGTTGAAATGCATTTAAGTCGAATAGTATGTCATATGACCTCAGCATGCACCTTTGTCTCCCAGAAACACAAACTAATTAAGAGGTGGTCAAGAGCTCTCTGAACCCTTCCTGTGGAAGGATGTGGTAGTTAGCACAATATTACATTTTCAGATATGAAGACAAAACTACTTTGCTTCCTGCTGTTAGCAGTTCTTACAAGTGTTATTAATCTATTTCTTCAGTACTTTCTAGCCTTTTAAGGTTTTTACCTGAGGTCATTAGATTTCAACTAAAATGTGAAGCACATTTGTGTACAAGGTTAACTGAAAACAATCCACTGAGAAATCCAGACCTGACACTGAGCAAACTGGTCACATGATGTTTACATTATTAAACCTAAGTGTTGAACTGTGATAAGAAAAAGAATGTTCTTCATGATATCTTAAGGTAAATAATTATATCCCCATGGTCTAACTCAGCACTCAGCAATGGCAGTACACTCTGAGACACTTGCTTCTACTCCACCTTCCTTTTCAGAGAAGAAGCAGAAAAAACCCCCACCAACAAAAAAAAAAAAAAAAAAAAAAAAAAAAAAAAAAAAATCACAGGGGAACTGAATGTAAAACAAATACAAAAGAATAAGCTCTTGAGTCTTTATCCAGAAAGGATTATGGCCATTCCCTTAGAGTATGGAGCATTCTCACCCTTTGTTTCTGCATTTTTCGGTGTGCAGCATGTTGCAGAATTAGGTACTGCAGGTTTCCTCTAATGTCAGTAGGAAAATTCCCATTCATCTTTCATCAGTACTAAGACAAGGTCTTCAGTTGTTTTGTCTAAATCTTTTACTTGCTATGGTACAGAAATACAAGCAGCTTGGTTATTGCTTTTGAATTTGGCTCTTTCACATTATTTACTGTAATTTGTTACTGCTACTAGGAGAAACTGGTGGCAATCACTTCTGGCAAAGTGCTGCTTCCTGCAAAGAGGAAAACAATCACCATCATCATGAGGAAAAGCTCTCAGATCATAAACGTATATCATCATATAATAATTTTGTCTAGAAAAGGCTTTTAAGGTCATCAAGACCAATCTTTATCTAACTCTACCAGGTCTGGTGCTAAACCATGTCCCTCAGCACCACATCTCCGAAGCGTCTAAAACACCTCCAGGGATGGGGATTCAACCTTCTACTCGTGGCTTGGATGGACATACTCTTCGTTGGGTAAAAACTTGGCTGGATGACCAGGTTCAAAGAATGGTAGTGAATGGAGTTAAGTCCAGTTGACAGCTGGTCATTAGTAGTGTTACCCAGAGCCCAACACTGGGGTCAGGCTTGTTTAATGCCTTTATCAATGATCTGGATGAGGGGATTGAGTGCAACTTCAGCAAATTTGTGGAAGACACCAAACTGGATGGAAGTGTGGATCTGCTTGAGGGTAGGGAGGGTCTGTAATGGGATCTACAGAGAATGGATAAATAGGCTAAAAAAATTAGATGACTTTCAATAAGGCCAAATACCAGGTTCTGCGCTTTGGCCACAACAACCCCTCAGAGTGCTTCAAGTTTAGGGATGAGTGGCTGGAAAGCTGCTTGAGAGGGACTAGGATGTGTTGATTGGTCGCCAGAACTGTGCCCAGATGGCCAAGAGAGCATCCTGGCCTGCATAAGGAATGATGTGACCAGGAGGGACTAGAGATTTGATGTACTCAGCACTGGTGAGGCCACATCTCAAATACTACACTCAGTTTTGGGGTCTTATCTACAATAAGGACATTGATGTGCTGGAGTGCGTCCAAAGAAGGCAAAAAAGCTGGTGAAGGTTTTAGAGAATAAATCTTATGAGGAGTGGATGAGAGTGGTGTTTGTTTAGTATAGAGAAAAGGAGGCTCAGGGAAGGAAACTGAGAGGAGGTTGCAGAGAGGTGGGTGTTGGTCTGTTCAACCAAAGAACAAGTGATAGGACAAGAGAAAATGGCCTCAGGTTGCACTGATGGAAGTTTAGGTTATATATTAGGAAGAATTTTTTCATTGAAAGGGTTGTCTTGCATTGGAATGGCTTGCCCAGGGATGGGGTGGTGTCCCATCCCTGGAGGAATTTAAGAGGTGTGTAGATATAGTGCTTAGGGATATGGTTCAGTTGAGGACATGTAGGTGTTAGGCTAATGATTGGACTTGACGATCTTAAAAATCTTTTCCAATCTTGGCAATTCTGTGATCTCCTTGGAGAGCCTATTCCAGTGTTTAATAACTATTCAGTGATAAAGTTTCTTCTCATATTAAATCTAAGCCTTCTCTGAAGCAACTTGAGGGTATTTCCCCTCCCCCAATCAGTTTTTAGTAGGGAGAAGAGACCAACAGCCACCTTGCTACAACCTACTTTCATGGAGTTGAAGAGAGCATAAGGTCTCCCTTAAGCTTCCTTTTTTCCAGACTAAACAAATCCAGTTTTCTCAGCCACTTCTCACAAGACTTGTTCTCCTGATCCTTCACCAACTTTGTTGCACTTCTCTGGACACAATCCAGCACTTCTATGTCCTTCTTGTAGTGAGGGTCCCAAAACTGAACACAGTATTCAAGGTGTGGCCTCACAAGTGCCAATTACAGGAGCATGATCACTTCCCCACTCCTGTTGGCCACACTATTCATGATACTGTCCAGGATCCCACTGGCTTTCACTGCCACCTCAGCACACTGGTGGCTCATGTTCAGCCAGCTGTGGATCAACAACCCTAGGTCTTTCTCTGCTGGGTAGCATTTGTTCACACAATTGGGAAGCTGATATTCACTTAACATTTCAAGTACAATTCCTTCCTCTCTTTTCCCCTATGTTCCCTCAAAGCAAAACCAAGAATATCTCTATGCCTAGTGAGTCCTTAAGCCTCCTGTTATCTGTTTGCTTGTTCCTTTAAAGGAAAACTGACTTTCTTTAAAGAAGAGTAAAGTCTGCCTTTGTTTTCAAGAGTGGTGTGATTCTATATAAAGGACACTTCCTGTTTTGATTTGTTGCTTATATTAAGGATCTTAACAGCTTCCTACAGTTATTGTAAATCTAGAGAAGTGTTTACATCCTTCAAGGATATTAGATAAGATTTAGTCATGCTGAATTCACAATACACATTTTCTGGCTTTTTACAGAGAAGATACTCTACATACCTAATAACTAACACACTGTCCAAAGACCTTAAATGCACAAAAGAGTTTACTTTACTGAATGTGCAGGTGTAGATTAATTCTTTAGCCAGCAATAATCAGGCTCTTCCAAATTTGAAAGAAAGACAAGAATTAAATTAATATTTTAAAAATTATTTTCTCACTTCACTGTGTTCACTTATGTGAATTTATTAGTTAGTATCTTTCCACTAAAGTCAGGAAAAAATGCTCCTTTCGTTTAGTCAAAGCTTGTCACTAGAGATAAATTAAAAGCTGTTTGGATGCAAGAAATAGAAAAAGGTTAATGTTGTGAAAAATATAGGCAGTATTTCTCAAGTAACCTACTCTTTAAAAGTTGTTTTCTAAGTAGATTTATGCTATGGCTGAAAAATAACTCAGTGAAAAGGAATGTCTGATTCCCATTCAGAAAGATGCTGTCAGCAGTGTAGTCCTCTATTTCCCTAGCTGCAGTAAGAGATGAAAGAAGAAACATGAAGAGCCAGCAGATCAATGCCTGATGTATCCATCAGGACTTTGGGTTCTTTAATGATGGGTTGAGTTACAGGACACCAGGTCTGCTGGCAACAGATAAGACACACCTGTTGAAAAGGGATCTTAGCCCAAGAGCTGACAGGACTCTTTCAAAGAGTTTTAAGCTAGATTTGAAGTGGGTGGGGCACAAACCCAGGCTTGCTTGAAATAAGCCTGAGAACAGCACATCAGTATTAGAAGAACAGTGTGCTGGAAGCACTTTCAGACTGGCATATTAATAGAGGTAAGTAAAGATATTAAGGTTACTGATGAATTAGCAACCATGGGAGCACCTGAGAAGAACCAGGTAGGAATTAGAACTTCTCCTTACAAAAAGGTGGCAAGATCTTTAGACCAACTGAAGTACATCTGCACTAGCACAGGCAACATGGAAAACAAAGAGGAGGAGCCGGAAACCATTGTCTGTCAGTGGCCACCACAGAAACATGTTGGTATGTCTCACATGACAGGAGTGTCACAATCAATGGCTACAAACTCTTCAAAAAGGCACAGACAAGGAAGGAAAGGTGGAGAGGTGACCCTCTATGTCAGGGAGTGTTTTGATTGTACTGAAACTCATGATGGTGATGATTGTTTGAGCATTTATGGGCAAGGATCATGAGGAGGACCAACAAGGCAGATGTCCTGGTGGGATTCTGTTATAGACCACAGAACCAGGATAAAGACACAGCTGAAATGTTCTTTAGTTATCTGGGAGAAGACTCATGATCACTAGCCCTTGTTCTCATGGAGTAATACCACTTCCTTGACGTCTGCTGAAAATATAACACAGCAGAGAGGGAGCAATCCTGGAGATTCCTAGAGTGTAGGATAACTTCCTGATGCAGCTGGTGACAGAGGCAGTTGGAGAAGGTGCCTTACTGGACCTGCTGTTTGTGAGCAGAGAAGAACTTGTGGGTGATGTAATGGTTGGGGGTTGTCTTGAGCACAGCAATTCAGAAATAATAGCGTTCTCAGTTGTTGGGGAAGTAAAGAGGGGGGTGAGCAGAACTGCCACCTTGGACTTCCAGAGGGCAAACTTTGGCCTATTTCAGAGACTGGTCAACAGAGTCCTTTGGGAGGCAGTCCTGGAGGGCCAAGGAGTCCTGGAAGGCTGAACCCTGTTCAAGAGGGAAGTCTTAAAGGTGTCTTCATCACCGTCCTGGGCAGATCATTCAAATATTTGATAACCCTTTTAGTAAAGAAATGGTTCCTAATATCCAGCTTAAATATCTCCTGGTGCAGCTTGCAACCATTTCCTCTAGTCTTGTGTGGCTTGCCTGTGGCTTGCCACCAAGGACAACAGGCTGCACTCCTTGCTCCAACTCCTTCAGGTAGTCATAGAGAACGATGAGATGTCCCCTCTTCTTCTCTAGACTGAATAACCCCAGCTGCCTCAGCTGCTCCTCATAGGACATGCACTGTAGGCCCTTCACAAACTTTGTTGCCTTTCTCTGGACATGCTCTAGCACCTCAATATCCTACACCTACCTGGAAGGACATTGTAGTGAGGTGGGTGTTGGTCTCTTCATCCTAGTATCGAGAGATGGAACAGGTGGAACTGGCCTCAAATTGTGCCTGGGGAGGTTTGGATTGGATATTAGGAAAAATTTCTTTGCTGAAAGAGTAGTCAGAGATGGAACAGGCTGCCCAAGAAGGTGTTGCAGTCACTTGTCCTTGGAGGTGTTTAAGAAATGCGTGGACATGGCACTCTGGGACGTGGTTTACTGGCCATGCTGGTGTTAGGTTGATGGCTGGACTCAATGGTCTTAGAAGTCTTTTCCAACCAAAACTATTCTATGATTCTGTGATCCACCTGGAATAACATTGACTCAATTCAAACTAAATAAATATAAGATCTCACTCCTATGAGCAGAGGTGCAGGATGAGGTCCACAGTAGCACATCATAATTTCTTTAACACCTGCATTTGCCAAACACAAACCAACAGATTTAACTCTTTAATGGAACTGTTTCTTTCACACTTACCTGTGAAAGAAAAATTAGACACACATCCTAAACCAAGACAGACTTCCCTTTTTCATACATAATTTTTAATTAACGATGTTGATACATTTCTTCTTACAGGCTGAAGGGAAAAATGCACTTGGATTGGCTGTTCAAAATAAAGTAACTTATTGCCCAGGATATTTGTGCTTTCTGTCTGCCCACACAGAGTACACCCACGTCCAGAGAAGGACAACAAAGCTGGTGAGGGGTCTGGAGCACAAGCCCTGTGAGGAGCTGCTGAAGGAGCTGGGGTTGTTTAGCCTGGAGAAGAGGAGGCTCAGGGGAGACCTTATTGCCATCTACAACTACCTGAAGGGAGGCTGTAGCCAGGTGGGGGTTGGTCTCTTCTCCCAGGCAACCAGTGACAGAGCGAGAGGACACAGTCTTAAGCTGTGCCAGGGGAGGTTTAGGCTGGATGTTAGGAAGAAATTCTTCACAGAAAGAGTGATTGGCCATTGGAATGTGCTGCCCAGGGAGGTGGTGGAGTCACCGTCCCTGGAAGTGTTTAAAATAAGACTGGATGAGGAACTTAGTGCTATGGTTTAGTTGATTAGATGGTGTTGGGTGATAGGTTGGGCTTGAAGATCTTGAAGGTCTTTTCCAACCTGGTTAATTCTGTGATTCTGTGAGATACATCTATTTCTGCTAGCCACATATAAGAAAGTAATGGTAGTTTGGGGAACCAAATAATTTGAAAGCTAAGAGAAAGAAGTAAAGTGCTAAAGACTGTAGTTTGACACAATAATGAAAATTTTTATAGACTGTGAGATTTAGCAGGATAATTCTCAATGACTGTTGATTAATTCCATTTAGTTCTTTAGGGAGTCATTCCCACATCTCCCTGTCATTAGCTCAATTCACTCCTAAAGGGAAAAAAAGATGTTGCCATGACTGTGCAGAATTGTGACCAAAAGAAACAACAGATGATTTCAAGTATATTGTTATTTACACACCAATGACATCACTGATTCAGATTCAAAGTTCATTTACACTGACAAATACAAAGGGATTTCCTATAGATAAAAAGGTTTATTATGATTTATCCATACATAAATGAGAAAACTATCTGGCCCAACAGAGAACTGTAGATAAGTAAAGCGTGCAGATAAATATTTAAAGACACAAACAGCCTAAAAACATAGGGGGAAAAAATTAAAAGACAGTAAACCACCTCAAAGTCATTTCAGACATAGTTAAGAAAGTTTCAGCATAGGTGCTGTGTCCTAATTGCAGACACCAGTGTTTGTTCAGTCTTCTGACAACTTTTCAAACATAAATGAAGGATAGCAACATGGTGCATCAACATTTGCCCAGAGGTTGGCAACACGATAACCATGTCAGTTAACAAGATGGAACAATGATTGAAGGAGCTTTAAAAAGACCATTTCTGTACCTGGGAAAGGGGAATCTGTAACATGGAAACTAGCCTTATTTATGCCACTGGGAAGGAAACATAATCAATACCTTCTGTTTGTTTGTTTCTTAAAAAAAAAAAAAAGTGGAGTTTTTTGGTGGGTTTTTTTGTTTGGTTGGTTTTTAGTTTAGTTCAGATGCTGACAACAGCTGCTCAGCAGTTCTTCCACAGTGCAAAAGAATGTATCTTCTATCCTTAAATATCTCTTGCTACTGTACTATTCTAGGTAACAATAAACAGAACATAAACATCACAACTTGAAGAATTAAGCTTCAAATCAGAAGGAAAAAGAAAATCTATTCCTGTTGTTTTTCTTTGCTGCCTTTTCCAAAGTTCTGGGGGGAAAAAAAACAAAAAAACAAAACAACAGGCTGAAAGAAGTATCTTCCTGCCTGATGTAAATGCAGATTTCTTCAGTAATCTTGACTTTGGCAATAACAGATCATTTCTCAGATGGGGTTTTCTAGAGAAGAGATATTAGCAATAACATCTGCTGCCTGCCTGTGCTGGCTGGAAATTCAATTCATGCACACAATTCTATTCCAAATGGACTTTTTATGTTTTTGTTGTTTTGATTTTTTTTTTTTTTTTGCAATGGCACATTCATGTAAGTGTTTGAAAAAGCTGTATCTCCTATGACTCATACCTATTCGTGTCAAAATAGATTAATAGTCCTGTTTATCCATATAACACCATCAGTAGGAGATGGGATTTCCCACACAACTCAGACAGTGAACAGCAACATGAGGACCTAAATGTAGAATGTTAGACTGCCACTTGCCTTTTTTTAATGTACCCTTTCAGGGGAAAAACATATGAATGCCTTGGCTCAAGGATGCTGGTCTACTACTTCAGTAGTTTGGTAGTCTTTATCTAGCTTACACTCAGATGTAGCTCCTCTCAGTTACAGATGATTCAGATAAAAGTGTTAGCAACCCTCTGAAAGATGAGTAGCAAAGTCTGATTTATTCAACAGATCCTGGACATCTGCTGGGGTACAATGGAAACACCTTACAGTTCCTGTGGCTTGCGCTGGCCTTTGGGAAAAGGGATTTGAATCTGGACATTACTCCAGAAGCCTTTGGAGGGTCTCTAATACTTCACCAGAGGGGTCAACCATACCTTCAGTATTTGAAATGACCAGTCCCTGTCCTGCTGGGATTTTAAACTTCTGCTTGCAGGGAGATTCTGAATTCCACATCCTAAATTGAGACAGCAAAATGATGCTATCTAACTGTAGATATGAAAAAGACTGAACACAGATGTTTGCAGATAGTTTGCATAAATCTCCATTACATTGGACTTCCGGATCCAAGATAATTGTAGAAAAGCCAAGGATTGCAAAATTTAAGCTTCTTTTTTTGGATCTAGCCCCAGACTTATATCATGGCTAATGTGCTTCATTGTGTTTGCAAAATAAATAGCCTCACAGAAAGTTCTTCAAGATATTTTAAATATTGTGGGTAGTCCTTTTGGGACAGAAGGGTCCAGGAACTAAATACTTACTTCTTGTTGTCCTTATTAAGCACAAAGACTCTGTTTAAATACACACACAAACATTAATATTTTGCATAACTCTAATGTACCTATGAGCAGAGCCTGTTTTTTGAAGTAATTTCTGTTCCCAGCAGCATGGAATCCTACCTTCCAAGGTGGAAACACCCACAATTCTGCTTTTCAGGCAGAATTCACCTTCTTCGTTGATAGGACCTGCTGCACTGGCACAGAGTGTACGTTGGAAATGAGGTGGACAAGCAGCCTAACACAGTCTGAAGATGGAATACAAACGCCCCAGCTCCTTATTATTAAAAGCTATGGGAACCAAGACTAAGAATGTATCCCACATCCTAGACTGCAACCCAAACCCCAGTGCTGTCATGACTAAGACTTGAAGGAGCCTCATCACAAGCCCAGTATTGCTTAGGTTATGTATGTCCCCCAGTTCTGCAGAAAGTACTCTTATTTTATGTAAAACACAGACATTGTTTAAAAGTATTGAATGGAATTTCAATTCATTTCTGATTTTGTTGTTTGGCACTACTCTAGAAAAAGGTTGCTGAAGGGGTTCTAGAAAATCCCCAGTATTTGACACAAAAATTCACAAAACTTCATAGAATTATAAAATGGCTTGATTTGGAAGCGACCTTAAAGATCACAGAATCACAGAATCAATCAGGTTGGAAAAGACCTCAGAGGTCATCAAGTCCAACCTATTACCTAATACCTAACACCCTCTGACAACTAGACCATGGCTCCAAGTGCCACATCCAATCTTTTTTTGAACATCTCCAGGGACGGTGACTCCACCACCTCCCTGGGTAGCACATTCCACTGATCAATTACTCTTTCTCTGAAGAACTTTCTCCTCACCTCAGGCCTAAACTTCCCCTGGCACAGTTTGAGACTGTGTTTTCT
>VXBD01006303.1:0-16869 GCA_013399975.1 Indicator maculatus
TCAGGCCGCGTCCCGTCTCTCCATCACAGCAGGTATAGACATGACTATTACATTTTGTAGATTAT
This sequence comes from Indicator maculatus, assembly GCA_013399975.1. Lineage (NCBI taxonomy): Eukaryota > Metazoa > Chordata > Aves > Piciformes > Indicatoridae > Indicator > Indicator maculatus. Next base: position 66 of record VXBD01006303.1, read on the forward strand.
TGTAGCACTTCTGGCATGGCTGTTGTGATAATTACAGTCCAACCTGTTGGACATTAACAGACTTTGTTCAACAAAGCACTGACCAAAGAGCCTGTTATTTAGTAAGCCCTAATCTTACCTGTAAAAATGAAGTTTTAATACAAAACAAAATTTAACCCAAAGCAAAACACGACCCAAGTGAATGACCAGTCCAAAGGCCACTAAGAAAGAGGGTACCTGGAATCATCACCTGAGCACTGATATGCAGAAGCCAAGTCAACAGAAATTCAGTAAAATAATCAGTGCTGAGCCTGATCTTGGGAGCTTTTCCCCTCACCCCCATGCTCCCAATTCTGGATCTCTGTTGACACTCTGTGTGATGGCTTTAAAACTGTTGGGGTTTTTTTATTTTATTTTTCTTCACAAAATTCAAGCAGAGAAGGTGAAGGAATGTAAATAAATCACTATTGGGTGTAAGAAAGCAAAATAATGATTGTTCTAAACACTTCCATTCGAGAAATAGAAATGTTTAAGAACTACTACTCAAAACAAGGTTGGGGAGTTTGGGGCAGTCAGAGTTCTCAGCTTGCTTGCTGGGCTGTCTGGCTGCTGCTTCTTCTTTTCTGGCTGAAGATAACACACTGACCTTGGCAAGCTAAGTCTAACAGCCTCTCTGCTTCTTAACTCTCTGCCTTCTGCCAGGGGGGTCTGCAGGGATTCCTTCTGGTTGGGGAGGAGGCCCCTTGGGGAAGGCCCCTTGGGGGAAGCAAAGGGAGCTTGGTTGTGCTTTTCTGTTGATTGTACATATTTGTAAATGTTGTGAATTGTGTATATTTGTACATATTAATTGCATTTCATCATAGATTGTAGATTTGCTTGTAAATACAGCTTGCATTTGCTTCCAGACTGAGCTAGCCTGGTTATTGTTGGTGTGGGACAGGGATTTCAGCTCTCACACTGTTACACTGTGATACTCTTGGCTCCAAAGCAGACATGCTTTATGTTCATTTAGGATTATTTGTGTTGCCCAGAGAGGTGGGAGATGCCCCATTGCTGGAAACATTCCAGGTCTGGTTCTTTGGGGCTCTGAACAACTTGCTCTAGTTGCAGATGCCCCTGCTTCAGGCAGGGGGTTTGGACTAGATGACCTTTAAAGGTCTCTTGCAACTCAAGCCAGTCTGTATTCCCATGATTCTGTATCTATAGTGGATGTATTTCAAAGGGCAGCCCAAAAGTCCAGCACTTGCATTTGAAGGAGGCACTGACATTTTTCTGTGAAGAAAAATAAATCAATATCCTTACACCTTTTCTAATATCTATGGAATGTACTAAAGGGAAGGTTTCATTCTCAGTGAAAAACCTGTTTTTCTATGTTCTTCTCAGGTCACTAAAATTGAGATTTTTTTATTTAGTTTGCTAATGAGTCTATTTTCACCATTTAGGAGGACAGGATTCATTAACTTAACGCTTTGCTTTTTTATGGGATTGTTTTTCTCCTGCTGTCTTTCTGGAGTCAACAAGGGACAAGAATGAAGACAGCAGTAAAGGTATAGGCCTATGAAATCTACTTCTGATTCTCTAGCTCTTCAGTGCTCAGTGGGACAGGATCCTACAAAACACCTCAGCTCCAAAGTGCAGGACTTTTCCATCCTCCATACAAAGTTTTTAATTGACATGATGACTGATTCCTTGCTTTTTTTTTAATTAAAAAGCTGCCTGAGACATTTCACACCTACTTAAACACTTTCTTTAAACCTGCAGTATACAGAACTTGGGGGTTAATGGAATCACAGAATTGTCAGGGCTGGAAGGGACCTCAAGGATCATCCAGTTCCAAACCCCCTGCAATGGTCAGGGACACCCTCCAACAGATCAGCTTGCCCAGAGCCACATTCAGCCTGGCCTTGAAATCATTCAGGGATGAGGCTTCCACCACCTCCCTGGGCAACCTGTTCCAGGATGTCACCAACCTCATGGTGAAGAACTTCTTCCTGACATCTAATCTGAATCTCCCTTCCTCTAGCTTGGNCTGATCATCCTCAGGGCCCTTCCCTGGACACATTGCAGAGAACGTTTGTTATGTGAACAAAGTGAGTAAGAATAATCTTTTAATGTGCTAGATGGCTCAGTCAATACAAGTGACACAAAAATCACTTTATTGGCAGAAAGCTGGAACTATGATCCTGGGATATTTTTTAATTATTATTTTAATATTGCATTGTTTGGGATTGTGCAAGGAGAAATTTCCAGACAAGTTAGAAGTCACCCAGTGTTAAGCACTGCATTATTTTCTTCCAGCCCATGCTTGGCATTTTACCTATTACAAATCATTTTTATGTGCTGCTTGACAATGGAAAGGAGGGTGGCAATCCGAAAAAGAGATGTTTCCAGGAAGAGGAGGGTCTTTATGTAGATTGCACTGAAAACCATTCACCCCACAGCTCCTACTCTCCACTTTTACAGGGATTTAATGAACTAGAAGCACTAAATTTGGCTTCCACTTAGAGAACAAAACCCATTCGAAAAATAAAGTACTTGGGGCAATAGAGACTAAGAGATTGGTAGTAATGTGGTTTAATAAACTAAGCACAAACCTCAAACATAGAAGCTATTAAATTTGCTTCCTGTACAAGCAAGTACCTTGGCCCTACACAAGCCATTTATCTTCCCATGGCTTTTATTCCAGCCATCCATAAAACTGAGATGATAATATCCTTCTCAGAAAGGCACTCTGAAGATTGGCAGGCTGGTAACTCATGCTGCTGCAGGGCAGACATGACTGCTTACAGGTGAACCACAGAAAAACAGACACTAATTTAAAAATCATTTATTCTCTTCTTCATGCTTTCTATCAATCTCTCCTCTTGTGATAATTTTCACAAGCGGAAAATTACTAATCGTGAGTGCCTTGAAATTTCTTTACAACAGATGAGCTTAAAATTTATACCACATCAGTGAAAAGACTACATTTCTCACATTTATTTTCTACTTTCTCCAATTTCTGTGTGTTTGCCCAAGTACACTAGATAAGATCTGTGTTATTCTAAAATATGTTTTCCAAGAGGCAAAGCCATAAAAATTTTTGTTACTTTAAATATTCATCACATTTTGTATAGTAAAGGTACTTCCTCAGTTGTATTTCATGTGTCCTACAGGGAGGTAGGATCGTTGTGTGGGGTTTTTTTCAAGGGATTGGGATAATAACACACAAGGCTAGATTTTTGGATAAAATTACTTTTTTACTATTATAATACTGTTTACTTCTATTTCTACACTAAGTTTCAGGGGAAAACTTCAGGTGCTCAAAGAATCTCACACGAGTCCATGGCCTCACCACATCCTGTACTGCTGTAGCCTACATGAAGGACATCTACACTGTACTCATTTGCAAAGCCCTTGTGGAAATGGGGATACAGATTATTTGCTTTTCCATCTGAGATTACCTACTTCTTAGGGGGAAAAAAAATAAAGAATTCTGAGACAGTCAAGGAAATGTTGTGCTAGGTGCTAGCAGACTTTCTCTTCTCAATGTATGTGGTGACTAGATATTATATCAAATGCATGCAGAAGGGGACAAAGAAGCAGGTGTGCAAGGACAGAGATGTTTGGCTTTGGGTCTAAATCTGGAATGTGGTATCAGAGTTTAGTTGGAGGCCTGCTGCTCATGAGGTTCCCCAGTGGTCAATACTGGGTCCAGTCTTGTTCAGCATCCTCATCAAAAACTTGGAGAAGAGATAGAGCATAACCTCAGCAAGTTTGGTGATGACACAGCACTGGGAGTGGCTGACACCACTGTGCAGCAATTCTGCAGGAAAAGGAGACCAAAAGGGGATCTGAGGAGAAAGTTCTTCACAGAGATGGTTGTTAGCTGTTGGAATGTGCTGCCTAAGGAGGTGGTGGAGTCACCATCCCTGGAGGCGTTCAAGAGGGGCTTGTATGTGGCACTTGGTGACATGGTTTAGTAGTCATGAGGTCTTGGGTGACAGGTTGGACTTGATGATCTTCGAGGTCTCTTCCAACCTTATTGATTCTGTGATTCTTCTCAATGCTTATTAATAGCTAAAGGGTGGGGGCTTTTTTTCAGTGGTGCCCAGTACTAGGGCAAGAAGCAACGTGCACAAAATGGAACCCAGGAGGTCCCACCTGAACAGGAGGAGAAACTTTGCTTGCTGTGAGGGTGATGGAGCCCTGGAGCAGGCTGCACAGATAGCCTGTGGAGCTTCCCTCTCTGGAGGGATTCCGAACCTGTCTGGGCATTGTGATCGCGGGCAACCTGCTGTGGGTGTCCCTGCTTTAGCAGGAGGGTTGGACTGGATGATCTCCAGAAGTCCCTTCCAATCCTCACCATTCTGTGTTTCTGTGAAATCAGAAGCAGGAAAAAGGGACTGAATTCTTTCCAGGAGAAGTAGAGGAGAGCCTTCACTGCTTGTCGCAAACACTGCTTGTTGCTTGTGTGTGGTTTTAGTGTGGTTTCAGAGCACAGAAACAGTCTGTGTTCCTCCTTGACTTAGCTCAGTGTACTTGAGACTTATTTCAACTTACTGTCACTGCCTCTAATCCTCCCACCACACAGCACTTCAAATGGGGCAGTGCACTGCCAGTTACAGTTTTTATGGACAGTTAAATATCCAACCTGCTCACCTTCTGGTTGACCTCCTCTTAGGTGCCTGGCTGCAAAAGCTTGTTGCCTGCCTGTCATGCTGGCCTTGCTGTCTAATTGTCTGCTTGTGCTGTGAGTCCTGCATGCCCATTCCTTGCCTCAGACCAGAATTTATAAACACTTTAGGGCATGGACATAATTTTGTTCTCTGTTTGTACAGTATTCAGCACAATGAAACCCTGACCCATTCACGAACTCTGGAGCACCACAACTGACACGTAATCACAGTTTCTCCATCTAAAGAATAGCATTTACTGAGAAACAAGTATATAGGTTCCCAGCTAAGGCAAGGCAGTCCTAATCTGAGCCTGTTTCTCAAGACTCCAGTGACTGTTCATCAGCAAAAAAACAAAAAAATACTGTGATAAGGATAAAGCACTCTAGCATTACAAAGCAATCTGAAAGTAACCAGTTTCTAAGATCATTATTAATTATTTTCACTTTTTTATGTTGTTTTGTTTGTTTGTGGGTTTTTTGAGTGTGTTTTTTGTTTGGTTTTAATTTTGTTTGCTTTTCACACAACAAAGCCAATTCTATTGAATGAAACCTTACAGTATAAAGAGTCTAAATATTGACATGTAATACTAACTGAAAGCAGTAAGAAAGCAGGAACCTTACATGTGTCTGGTGAAGCATCATCTAGAATGACATTTCTCACTTTACTGATCAAAAAAAAAAAAAAGCAAGCCTTTGGAAACCAAATTAATTTAGGTGCCTAGAAGTGTTTAGATTAACTCTTTTTGGTTCACTGACAAAAATTATGTGATAGAACTTAATATTGACTAATTCCTTTCATGAATTAAAAATTTCTGTCACATTGGTTGGCCTGTTCAGCTAATAATACGTGGTTACACAAAAGACAGAGTGAAAATAGCAAAGCTTTGCAGGAAAGCAGAAGTCTTCACAGTGAGAATCACAGTTTTCCTGCTGTCTTTCAGCAGTCAGGATTGAGGAAAAGGTCCTGCAAGAGCTGCTGGCTCCACTCCACTCAGGAAAGAACCACTCTGCCCATACAAATGACAATTTTCTATTTCAAAAGATTAGTACTAGAAGTGGTGGGACACAAAAAATACTGAGCTTTCAAAATAATCTACAGGGTATGCCAAGCATCTGAGCATATTTTAGGACAAGTGTTGCAATTTTTAGCCTGCTTCCCTGTTACATGTTTTCTGAAGCACAACCACAACATTTGGAAGCCTCCAGTAGATGATGTTTTATTTTCACACACTCACACAGAGAGAAAGTAAGATGATACCCCTCCCAAAACTAAGCCTTCCACTCAACTTCCTTCAAGAAGACATAAAAAGAAGGAGCAAATATCAGTGTGGTTCCCAGTTTTGCACTGCAGATCTAAAACAACTTAGTTACTAAAACTTTTCATGACTCTGTTGTAGCAGCAAAACAACACATCTGAAGATTTAAAGAAATAAGCAGCTGACAGCACAAGCTGATTTGGTGCTTTTTAAAATCCAATTGACCTTTGTCAAGGCAAAGGCAAAAGAGCAACACTTGACATTTTGCTCAAAATAAAGACAACATCATTTAGCAATTTTTGTCCAGCTGTGGTTAGCTCCAGCTTCACAGTTGCTCAACTCTTTCCAGACACAAATGATTTTCAGTCCTCACATGCATTAGAAAGCTTCCTGAGAGAGTTGCTACTAAGTGGTTATATTCTGATCTCACATTTAACTGTTGACATGTTTCTCTTTGGAGAACAAAAAAAAACCCACCCAAAAAAAAAAAAAAAAAACCCAACCAACAAACCAAAAACAAACCAACAAAAACCTCCAACACAAGAATTCAGTACGAAAAGAAAACATTGGCAACATTATGCTTAAATACTTTCAAACAGACTGACTTTGGAACAAATGCATGACAGCACAGTTAACACACTCCTTAATCTCATGGTTCTTTTGGTAATAGAAGGAAACACTGAAAATCTCAAAGAATGCAGTGGTATGAGATCACAGCCACACTCAATGTTTATGAGAAGGGTGAATGTTTAACTGCTTGCCCATACAAATCCCAGCTGGCAGAGACCACTGTGCTGGTAGATGTAGTCAAAAGGGATTTAACTTTGAAAGCGACGCTCCGTGCCCACTTTGTGTTCTCACAACACTTCGACTCCTGAGCAGAATCAAGGTGCTGGAACTCAAAAAGTTGTTCTGAGTTAGAGCCAACTCCCTAAAAGGACTGAGGTCTCTGAAAAATGCCTGCTGAGAGACAGGACACATTATTTTGTGTTGCAGCATGACGCTGGTGTGATTGTACAGCTGCTGGACCGAGGCCAGTGCACACACACACGCTAGATGATTGCTGACATGTGAAATACTCCCAAGCTTCTGAAGTAAGGTTTTCAAATCCCTGTCCACCACTAACACTTTCTTTATACTCCTACCATATATAGAATTCATCTTTTGGACTAATGGACTCAGAAATGACCACAGGATATTAAATGATGTGTCATCAGTAACTCCTATAATGGCATTCATACTGCTGTTAGGTACAAAATTAGCAGAACACTTGCCTCTTTCAAGCCTAATCCATACTAGTGATTTGCATTTGGCCTGAGATAGATAATATACCTATCTTAGTCTGTATTTCTTTAGGATAAGTGTTGCAATTTTTAGCCTGTTACATATAACTTATGAACTTAAAGCTGCAATTCTTCCACTCTTAATGTACAATTCTACACTTAGCGTTGTCAGACCTCACACAATTCCTGTGAAGTCATTCCACAGACTAAAGAGCATCCACTTCATTGTGCAGGATATATCAGTCCTCTGAATCACAAATAACCCCTGTGTAATCAAAAGCTATATTTGCCTTTTTTTTTTCTGCCAAGGTCATAATAAAAATGCAATTAAAGATTAGTACTGAGATGCAATATTACTTACTTGTATTGTTCACGTTTTATTTTTGTGGTATTTTTCCCTCTTCTTTTGTTCCTCTGGTTTTGTTGTGCTACTGCATGAAATATCTTCCCAAGAGTGAAAAGATTTGCTGCATTTCCTGGTCTGGATTAGCAGATAATAGTTTGGACTAGTATGCCTAACTTTACTACCTCTGAGCTAGATTTTGTCTTAAAGTTTCTGATTTTAACTGTAACACTCATGTCTGACTAACAGGCTTCTGATTGACAAAATCAAAACATATTTAGAGTAAGGTATAACTGAACCCACACTGTGGCACAAAACATTTTGCTGATGTTTCCCAAGTTTATATCAAGGATTCTTTGTTTTACTCCCAAATGCTTTTGAGTAAAATGAAAAATTGTATTTTCATATCATGTCACTGTTTCAAAAAGTCTGTGTTTCTCTTGTCAGGCTGCCTCCTCTTTAGTCCTAATGTGACCTGATAGAGCCCACAACACTCCTTTGAAAGAAAGCACTTCTACAAAGAATCCACTGAACAGTTTCTTTTTGGATAACCCTGTCCTAGTTTGGACAACTTCTAACCAATTTTTCCTAGGCTAGGAAAATCATTATCAGATATACTTAGAGAACAGCTCTGTCCTCACTAGAAAGTAAGCATTTGCAGTTCATATAAATCATCTACATGTGCATATAGATTAAGAAACTCTTTTTTTTTTTAAGTATTCTAAGGAACAGCTGCCAAGCACTGGTCTCAAGGATGTTTTCAAGATCTCCATGCATTACTCTCTGAGGGCCATATGCTTAAAAGACTGGATTTTCTTTTTCCCAGCCCTGTACATGTTTTCCCTGAACTCTTCTTGCATCAGTTCAAAGAGTCATGCCATTAATGAGGCTGGTCTGGTGGGCCTTTAACTCATATTCCTTCAACACTCATCAACTGGGTGACATTATAAAAACTGAAACTTCCAACAGTGACACTTATTTAAACTGTGAAGGATAAAATATAGTACTTCAGGGGGGAAAAAAAGTTGACTGATTTTTTTACTGTATTCCTGTTATTTCAGTGTTACTTCAGACTGAAATCTTAGGTTGTCATAGTTTGTGCTAAAATTGCACAGCATGCCTATGTTGAGTAATAACAAAACTCTGAGAGGTAAAAACAGTAATGCCATTCACTCTTTCTGCAGCACTTGCTTGGAGGCCACTGAATCTGTATGTAAAATAAGATAATAAAATAAGTTTTGAGAGCCCCCCAAGAAGGCCTCCTCTGTATTTATGGTGAAGAGAACATCCTTATGGTGGTGAAACATCAGGCTTGTGCAGTATAGAAGGGTCCTGTGCAGGAAATGTGTGGGTGGAGGAAAAGGGAACAGTGCTTTTCCTAGAGGCAATTAAAACTTCATATGCATTTATTTCACAGAAACATTCAGGTCAGCCCTCACAATGTAATGATACTAAGCAGGAAGGCATGGAGTCCACTCTGCAGAAACATGGGAAACTGCATCCAATGCTCCAAAGACATTCCTTAAGATGCCTAATGTCCACATAACTGTGGGGGTTTTGGTTTTGTTTTTGTTTTTGTTTTTTTTTATCATTGGCTCTGTAGTAACTGATGCTTTCCTTAAAAATCAGGACCTCAGTGCCATGTGGCTAGTAGTATTTATCTGTCTGTCTATCTATCTATCTATCTATCTATCTATCTATCTATCTATCTATCCATCCACCCACCCATCTATCCATCCATCTATCTATCTATCTATCTATCTATCTATCTATCTATCTATCTATCTATCTATCTATCTATCTATCTATCTATCTATCTATCTATCCAATTATCTATCTATCCATCTATCTATCTATCTATCTATCTATCTATCTATCTATCTATCTATCTATCTATCTATCTATCTATCTATCTATCCATCTATCCATCTATCTATCTATCTATCTATCTATCTATCTATCTATCTATCTATCTATCTATCTATCTATCTAATCTATCACAATCAATGGTTTGGGAACAGAACTTCCCACACATCAAATAATAGAACCACAGGAAAACTGACTAGGTGGCACCTCTGAAGGTCATGCAGTCCACTCAGATGGTCAGTCCACTGATCAGGTCAGTATAGCTTTGTCTAGCTGAACTTTAAAACCCTCCAACACTGGAGATCCCAAACCTCTCTGGGAAGCAGTTCCAGCTCCTTATTTCCTTCCAGTGAATTGTTTTTCCTAATACCCAGTCTGAACATCCTATGCCACAGTTTTGTGGCCAGGTGCCCTTGTTGCTGTTACTTGGCACTAACGAGAGAGTAGAGGGGAAGAAAATTATATTTACATCATCATCATCATCAATCTTTTTATGCACCTTTCAAACGTTTGCTCCTTCAGACACTCTTCACAGGACATGTGCTCCAGGCCTCTGACCACCATGAGAGCGTTTCCTTGGACCCTCAACGCACCTCATTGTCATGGTAGGGCCATGACATGGCTCAGTACAAATCCAGACAGGCCTTAGGATGTCTAGACAAGGTCCATTTCTCTCCCCTACTTCCTGCAGAAAACTAGGGCAATATGGGGAAAAAGAACAAAGGGGACAGGACTCCTGCCTGTCTGGTAAACAAGATGTTTATCTGGGGTAAGCTGACCACAGTTCCCCTATCCAGAAGGTCCTTGCTTCTGCCTTTTATGATTATAGCCTGGCAGAATGCTTTCCACTGGGCAGCTACACATTAGCTTCAGTGCCCCATTGGACCACTTGATCTCTGGCAAGATGTATATATGCAAATTACTTGGTAGTCACCCTTGCCTTGCCTTGCTTTAAGCCTTGCTTCAAGCCTTCCATTGCTTTCACGCATACTTGGACCCGTCTAGTAGAAGCTGCCTCAAGTTGCCCTGGNTGCCCTTTGGGTTTAAAGGTTCTTATCGAGCCTCCCCCCACTGTAATCAAGCACTATTTGCTCTCGGGGACTTTCTCTTTCCAAGTTACTGCCTCCCAGTTTGCACTGAATTGTCTGTATTTTGCCCTAAGACTGTACATTCCCATTGTAAATATATATTCCAACCGTACAACAATCCTATTCAATGAGTTTGGGAAATTTTCATTAATAAAAGGTTACTATTTTTATTAATACCCATTTGCCATATCGTTTATTATTGTTGTGAGGGTAATTGTAATTCCCCCCTCGACCACAACATTCATGAACTAGAGACTCCAAAACAGGATGGAATATTCCAGGTATTGGTTTCACTAGGCCTGAGTAGACAGGCACAATAACACAGTCTGCTGGCCAAAATCCTCTTGGTATAGCCTGATATGTGCCTTGCCTAATTTCCAAGAGGAGTTCCACTTCTCCTATTCAGTCACCCACAAATTTCTTGAAGTTAAATACAGCCTTCCTAAAACTTCAGACTAACATGCTCTTTTTCCTTGCCATCACACTTATCCTCAGTCACCATGACTTCTCAAAACCAGGCTCACAACTACATGGCCAGGTCTTTCAGCAAGTTTGGATGAACTCCTTTCAGGTACAAATAAATTCCTTACTTTCAAAGACACAGAAGCCACTCTCTCCACTTGTGAATACCATGGCCATCAGTAAAGTCTTAAAATGACAGCACAGGATTTGGAAGTCTGCACTTAAAGGCAAAATACAGACTGATACTAGGTTGTGATTACACTGAGGTACTTCTTTTAGCTGAGTCATTGAAAGAAGAAAAAAGGCTATCTATGGCATCACAAAGTGATTGGCAGCAGTGTAGAATCAAAGGGTGGGTGATGTGCTACAGACATCATAGCAAGTTGGTTGCTGTTTCATTCTCCACAGGAAGAATATTCAGCTCCTATTGACAGTGGTGGAAGAAGAAAAGAACATACTTGATCCTGGAGCATTAAGGAGAGTGTGGCTAGCAGGTGGAGAGAGCTTCTCCTCCCCTTCTACTCTCACCTAGTGAGGTCACATATGGAATACTGGGCTCCCCACGTTCAAGAGAGACAGGAAAACACTGGAGAGAGCCCACAAAGATGCTGAGGGGACTGGAGCATCTCTGAGAGGTGGAAAGGATGACAGACCTGGGGCTATTTAACCTGGAGAAGAATGAGACAATCTAAGGGTTGGGGAGGAAGAGGACGGGAAAAGCTCTTTTCAGTGGTGAACACTGACAAGACAAGGTGAAACAGGCACAAACTGGTATCAAGGAGGTTCCATCTGAAAAGGAGGAAAAAATTTGCTGTGAAGGTGCTGGAGCCCTGGAGCAGGCTGCCAGAAAGGTTGTGGAATCTCCTCTGGAGAGACACTATGTATAGTAAAAAAAAAAAAAAATAAAAAAATTCTATTTTAAATGGGCAACTGATGAAATGTACCCTAAATATTCTTGACTAACTATTGGTTGAAAATCCAGTAAACCAAAGCCAAAGCTCACTGCAGTCAATTCTTTCGCTCTGTATTTTTTTCAATTTTATTATACATTATTCCATGTACCTTTCTCATCATAAGCATGGTTCCAGAAGCTAATCTCTTCTGACATTGATTTCTCCTGTGTATTTAGTTCCAACCTAACAATGCTTCTTTTGTTTATTTGACAGTGTCCAATTTTGTTTTCTCTTCAGCTGCAGACTGGTTCTGGGTCCATTACATAAGGAATTGAATAGGTAAATGAAATATTTTACCATAATTTCATAAGTCATTACATTATTCATGTATCAGTTTATGTTTGGGGCTGTAACTAGGAACAAAGATAATTTTTCTCTATGAAGGAAATAATACATATAAAGGGATATAAAAAATGGATACCATAGTGTCTTGAAACACTGAATAAACAAGTCACTGAGGTGGCCTCAGAAATTTGCACAAATTGGTACAAGGCACATCAGTGCCATTGGCCCAAGCAGGATTAAATCCCAGAAGTTTAGCTGATGTGCAAAGTCTCAAAAAGGAACTACTTTTTATTTGCTTTGTATTACTTCTTTTTTACTTTCTTTAAAATAAATGCAAATACTGAACGACCTTTCAGGGTGTTTTTTTTTAGAACAAAACAAAAACAAAACCCAAAACAACTGCCACACACACCCCACCCCCAAAAAAAACCCCCAAACAACCACACAACAAAAAACCCAAACCCCTCACAACTTTTTTCCCTCTACTTCTTCATTGTCCAAATATCAAACAAGCACTGAATTTATGACTTTCTCCCCTTCCAGGTATAGCTTGTCCAGAAGAGCATCCAAGCTTCCACAAACAGCCTTAAGAACCTACTTCATCACACAGGTATGAAGCCTGCTCTCTGTGTGTATTTTGTTTTGCTCTTGGGGTAGTGCACCAATTCTCTGAGCTGTGTTTTAACTGTGCTTGGTTTATGCACTCAGCTGACAGAAGAGTGTTTGATAGAGCTTATACTATATTTATTGGAATAGGCTTATGTGCTACTCTTGATTTTCTACTTGTAGTTCACCTACTGTGATGGAATCATTGTTTTTGTTGAGCTTATCTGAAGCACAGAATCACTTCTTTTTCGCAAAATCTTTACACAGCCTTTTGCAGCCCACAAGGCTGCCTTGCATCTCATGTCTGTCTAGAATTTGATTTCCTTTGTTTTTTTGTGGCTTTGATCATCAGATCTGCTGTATGGGAGCATCTAGTCCACCTCTGACTCATCAGGAGGAGACACTTTAGGAAGATGCCATAAGAAACAGGAAGTGAACTTGTTATAGCAGTAGCCTTCTCAGTGTCCCCTGACTGTGTCCAGGAGTTAAATAGTATGTTGCAGGAAAAAAATATGTATTTTATTTGCAGCCAGTGCTGGCATAAGCTTTATAAACCAAACACTTCTGTTTATTTTCTTTACTGCACTAATAAAATGGACTTACAAAACTGTGCAGATGTTTTCCTCTTGCTTTCTCAATATGCTGTATTTTTAAAGTTGTTTGTTTTTTTCTTTTCCTGTTTCTGAAACTGTGACATTTTGATTTCTCTTGCTACATTTATTCTCTGTCATTCCATAAAGAGAGGGACTTTTTACAAGGGCTTGTAGTGATAGGATGAGGGACAATGCCTTTAAGATGGAACAGAGGAGATTTAGACTGGAGATTAGGAAAAAATTCTTTACAGTAAGGGTGGTGAAACACTGGAATAGGTTGCCCAGGGAGGTTGTGGATGTCCCCTCCTTGAAAGTGTTTGATGCCAGGTTGGACAGAGCCTTGAGCAACCTGGGCTAGTGAAAGATGCCCCTGCTCATGACAGGTGGGTTGGAACTAGATGATTTTCTATGATCCTACATAATGTGGTTTGGTTTGATTTGGTTTGGTTTGGTTGGGTTTGGTTTGGTTTAGTTTGGTTTGGTTGGGTTTGGTTTGGTTTGGTTTGGTTTGGTTTGGTATGGTATTGTTTGGTTTAGTTTGGTTTGGAATGGTTTATTTTTTCCCCCCACACTATTTACCAGTTTTCTCTGATCTTTTATCTCCTCTGTTACTTGAGCTAGCCTTTGCTCCTCATCTGGTTTGCCTCTGATATTTTAATTACTGAAATGTGGTGAATCATGCCTGCTCCAGCCAATTTTAGGTTGGGGGTTGCACCTGCTTACTCATTTTCTGTACATCCATATTTCTTGTTAAAATAACCATGGACTTTTCAAATAATTGTATCCGGCAAGCCAACCATTTTCCCCAGTTTGGAAAACAATCAATCAACATCCAGACTTTTCCTGTGTTTCCTGGGAAGGTGTGTTGTACATGCCACACTGTGGGTGATTGTGTGGGCATGAATGATCACAGCGTGGTCAAACACAGGACAGACATTTTTACCCTTATCTGCATCACCCAAAACAACCACACAAGAGCTTCTTGAGTACTGTGGTTAATGATGGGATACCTCCAAGTTTTTATTTACTTTTCTTTGGATTTAAAATTCCTGAAAAAATGGAGTTTTGGTATTGTTGATAGGTAGAATTTAATTATTTCATAAGAGCAGTGATTTTATTTAAAATTACTCTCAGTGAATTAATTTATTGCTGGGGCTAGGGTGTGATGGGACAAGGTACAGCAAAACACACAGCTATGAGATGTCTAATACCTTACAGTTTGCCTTCACTGGATCAATTTCCTCCTCCTCCTCTCAGACATACAATCTATCATGTGTAGCTATAACTGCATCCAGACATGATACTTGGTTTCCAGTTGTTTGGTTGGTTGCTTTATTTTTAACCAGTAAGCTCTGTTCTCTTCAGCAGAACCATGTCTGGCCTTATCAATTACACAATCTTGCATCGGTTAGACAAATATTTAGATTATTTTCCAGACTGACTGAATACTAAGGGGAAAAGGGAAATACTCTCCCTGTAATACTGACAGCAGACATCACAATCTAGAGAATCCCCTTTTTAATAAAGGCATTTTAGCTTCACACAAATTCATCTACAATGAAGAAGGTCCATTTGTTCCTTCCCTGTTCAGTGAAAGAACTTTCCTTTACTACAGCCACCAGTGCTGCAAACACATTAGTTTTATATGTTCCAGAGGGAATATCTTTGAAATATATTATTGTTATTATTATTATTGCTATATCCACCATTTCCTGTGGAGTGTGCTCAGCTTGGTCCACACACCCAGATCAGAGCATACATTAAGACACCACCAAATGCTTGTTTCTACATTAGATTAGGATCGAGTTGTCTAGCACAGCTTGCTGGAAATAGAGACTAAGAAGTCAGCTGCAGGGAAGAGTACATGTCAGAAGCTTCATCCTAACCACTCTGCAAACAATGGGAAGGGATCTACCCATTGCCCTGAACTTCGGATCCCTCGTACGGTAAACACGCCACTGATGACGTCACCTAAGCAAACCAGAAACACCCCCAGGTTGCCACGAGAAGCACGGTGATCATTCAGATGAGTAGAGTGCATGCAAAACACCTTGTGAAATCCTAACCTTTAGAAAGACAGCAGCTTATTTGTTGACTCCTGAATCTAGGCAACACCTCGTGAATAATCAGGAATCACTGAAACCTGGCACGGTGGGGGTTGGAAGGGACCTCTGGAGAACATCCAGTCCAACTCCCTGCTAAAGCAGAGTCACCCACAGCAGATTGTTCAGGATCACAACGGCCAGGCAGATTTGGAATCTCTCCAGGGAAACAGACTCCACAACCTCTCTGGGCAGTCTGCTCCAGGGCTCTAGAGCAAGGTTTCTCCTCCTGTCCAGTAGGAAAACCTCCTGGTTCCAGTTCGTGCCTCTTGTCCCTTGTCCTGCCACTGGGCACCACTGACAAGAGCCTGGTCCCAGGCTGTCGCTGAGCATGGATCAGATCCCATCTCAAGTTGTTCTTCTCTAGGCTACACAGCCCAAGGTCTCTCAGCCTGTCCCCCTCACAGAGATGCTTCAGTCTCTTCAGCATCTTCACAGCCTCCACTGGGGTCACTGATGTAGTTCCCTGTTTTTTATAAACTGGGGAGCCCAGAACTGGACACAGTACTGCAGATGTGAGCTCACTAGGTTAGAGTAAAGGGAAGACACTCTCCCTCAACCTTCTGGCCACACTCTTCTTGATGCACCCCAGGAGACCATCTTTGGTCTCTCTTGGCCTTCTTTGCCAGAGGAGCACATTGCTGGCTCATGTGAATTTGTTGTCTATAAGGTGGTAGACAGGATGCTTATTCCTCCACAGATGCAGCACCCTACACTTGCCCTTGTTGAACTTCATGAGGTTTCCTCTGCACAGCTCTCCAGCCTGTCAGGTCTCACTGAATGACAGCACAGCCTGATGGGGTGTCAGTCACTCCTACCAGTTTTGTGTCACCAGCAAACTTGCTTAGGGCATGCTTTGTCCCTTCAACCAGGTCATTGATGAAGATGTTGAACAAGATTGGAGTCAGTATTGACCCCTGGAGAACACTTCAAGCTATAGTTCTCCACCTAGATAAACCCATGAAGGCAACCATATGTAAAGGAAGGAGGTGAACATTCCTCTTAGCTTTGCAAGTGAAAAGATGAGGAGATGAGGGCTTTGACATGATGCCCTGAAAGGTCAAACCCCCACACATGCCCTAGCCCAGACAATGTACTAAGCACCTGAGAATATGCTAACCTGGACACTTCCTGGGGTCCAGATAAACATATACCACCTGTAATTAACTTCATAGCACAGCTGGGAACTCTGTGTGTCCCTGGCCATGTTTGGATATGCCCCATCCCATCGAATCACAGAATCAATAAGGTTGGAAAAGACCTCTAGGATCGTCAAGTCCAACCTGTCCCCCAAGACCTCATGACTACTAAACCATGGCACCAAGTGCCAC
>VXBD01006303.1:25943-43796 GCA_013399975.1 Indicator maculatus
AAAAAAAAAAAAAAGAGGAGGGGGGCAAAGAACTGGCAACCTCAGAGGTTTTGAAGTTATAACAACAAAACTTGGCAAAATATGAATTAAGAAAACATACATCAAAATAGATGTTCACTTTGGTAAGTGTAATTTGACATCAGCCAGCAATGGGCACTTCCAGCCCTGAAGGCCAAGGACAAAGGCATCCTGGGCTGCATGGCTGAATCAAAAGAAGTGTGACCAGCAGATGGAGAGAGGTGATTCTGTCATTTTGGTCTGGTAAGATCTCACCTCTACTGTGTCCAGCTCTGGAGCCCTCAGCAGGACCTGATGGAGAGGGTCCAGAGGAGGGCCACAAAGATGATCAGGAGGGCTGGAGTAGCTCTGTTATGAGGACAGGCTGAGGGAGCTGGGGTTGTTCAACCTGGAGAACAGAAGCCTCTGGGGAGACCTAATAACAACCTTCCAGTACCTGAAGGGGGCTACAAGAAGGCTGGAGAGAGCCTGTTCACAAAGGCTGCAGTGATAAGACAAGGGGCAATGGTCTGAAAATAGAGAAGAGCAGATTTGGATTGGATATTAGGAACAAGTTCTTTACTGTCAGGGTGGTGGAACGCTGGCACAGGTTGCCCAGGGTTGAGGCCCCATCCCTGAATATATTCAAGGTCAGGCTGAACAGGGCTCTGGGCAACCTGATCTAGTGGAATGACTGCAGTGAGGTTGGACTAGATGACCTTTGGAGGTCCCTTCCAACCCAAACCATTCTATGATTCTATAATACTACGAAATTCAATAATCACCTATAGAGCAGCTCAATAATCTTTGTGCATAGACATTAACTGATTTTTTAATCTTAAAATTATGCAAAAAATGTTTTTTTTAAAGTTATCTTCTTAGGAAATTCAACTGATACAAAGGCTTGGCAACTAATGATCACTGTTCTATACAATGTTAAAGAGTTGTATAAAGCTTGTACCTAAACCAAAGTGAATGAAGAGAATTGTCTTGGAAAGCTTGATGGTTGAACACCTGTCTGCAATGGGAAGTGGTGGAAGAATTTCTTGTTTTGCTTTGCTTCACTTTTGCTTTATCTATCAAACTCTCTTCATCTCAACCCACAACTTCTTTCACTTTTACCCTTCTGATTCTCTTCCTCCAAGCAGAGGGGAGTGAGCGAGTGGCTGGAGAGGGCTGAGCTGCTGGCTGGGGTTAAACCACAACAGAACTGTGACATGAAAAAGATTCTGAAAATGCTTGCTTTTTGCCACACATTGAATGTTGGTACAGTTTATGATTCTGCTTTTAGCTTTGACAGCAACAGTTGCTCTACCATCAGTGTTGTTAATGGTTAACACAGAGTTGAAACTTGGGCAGCACTGGAAGTCTCAGCTGTTTGAATTTTCTTTGCCCATTTTGTTCAGACAATTTGTTGTATTTTGACCAAAGAAAAGCCCAATAATCAAATGTGTCAGAAAATCAGCAATAACGTCTTTTAAGTATGTGAAAGCATCACTGCATAAAGGAAAAGGATGCAATTAATGACTTGAAACAAACCAAAATAGACAGTCTAATTATCTGTGGTTTCCTTCCTATGGAATAAAACCCAACAACCTCCTCCCAGTAAAACTCAAAGGATATTTCTGGGCAGATGAGTCCTCACAAACATAAGGTTTACTCTAAATCCAAGTGCAAGCAGTTGTCTTTAGTTGTCAAGTAAACCTCAAGATAAAAGACTGCCATGAAGCAGTCAGCTCAGCATCAGTGTGATGTAACTGAGACAACACCAAGCAGCTCTGCTGGGTATTCAAACCATGCTGGTCCTCATCTTTTTCATACCATTACCACACCTTTTTTTTTTTTTTCAGTACTAGGAATGATGAAAGATTTTATTTAAGCAACAGTCAGTCCACCCACTCTTTAAATGTATATAAAAATGTATGCATGCACATATCACCATCCTGACTGTTCATGCCTCTCCCTGAAATATCTCCTATTTTTCCTAACCACAAGCCTAAGAAACATTGGCAGAGTTGATGATTTAATATAGATAAATGAAACTTATGCAGCTGTAGTTGTAGATTTTTGGAGGCTGAAAATTTACCACAGTTCAGCTTGGTATTTGACCAAGTGAAAGTACTTACATATGTTCCATTTACCAAACCACTAATGTGCCCTCTGCTTCTCACTTCTTGCCCATTGTTTTCCTTATTAGCTTATCTACAAAGGTTTTTCTTTCCTTCTGCAATGCTTACTGTTCTGCAGTACATTGTAATCATTTTTTATGGGTGGCAAAACCATAGTTTTATAATAGGAGGAGAGTTCTTAGTGTAAACACTACATTTTTTCTAGTAGGAAATGTCCTTGTCCATGGCAGGGGGTTGGAACTGGATGATCTTCAGAGTCCTTCCCAACCTAAATCATTCACTGATTCTATGATTTACATAAAAACAATGCTAGTAAGAATCTGAAAGATAGGCTGCAGTGTTTCCATGGCAGAATTAAATTAGATCACAGAAATTAATGAACCAGGAGAAGTGTTACAATTATGGAAAAACTCTATTACCTCAGTGAGAATCTAAAAGGGGCTGCACCAGCAATGAAGAAAATCTTATCTGGCCTTGCCTGGCCATAAAGCCTGGCCAGATGTCATACTTCCCCCAGCAATTCTCCCATTTAGAACTCAAGATCTTCCTGAATCAGACACATTTTTTTTTTCTATTTAGTAACCTTCAGGAGACTTGGCTGTCACAAACTAATCTCAGAATCATAGTATTGTTTCAGTTAGAAAAGACCTTTAAGATCATCAAGTCCAACTATTCTCTAACTCTGTCAATTCTGGTGCTGAACTATGTGCCTCAGCACCACATCTCTGCATATCTGAAACATCTCCAGGGATGGGGATTCAACTACCTCACTGAGGAGCCTTTCCAGTGCCTGATAACCCTTTCAGTGAAGAAGTTTTGCCTAATCCTGAATTTAAACCTCCCCTGGTGTAACTTGAGGCCATTTCCTCTCATCACTTGTTATAAAAGAGAAGATAACAAAATCCTTCTTACCCAACCTCCTTTCAGGGAGTTGTAGAGAGTGAGAGGGTCTCCATTCAGCCCAAACCTTAAACTAATTACAGTGAACTTTGCTAAGTGACAGGAACTCCACAGGAATAGCATAGGAGTCAGGTAATAAAACACAAGATTGCTCAGCTGAAACAGCTGTCATCCTTGCACTTATTCTTTGGTTTCCTTACAGCAGAAACAAGAAGAAGCAATAGAAGGAAACAGCCCAGAATATCTCCAAACAACTTTGCTTTCACCTACAGCTTTTTCAAATCTGTGACAAAATAAACCCATACAATTTTATATGTTTCTGAAATAAGCTCACAAAGAAAACAAACACAAAGGCCATTTTAGGTTTCATCTCCTGGTGCTGTCTTATAATCACCTGGACTGCCCTACATGGAGAGATAACCTGATGATGTGGCTCACCTGTCTACACCTACACCTGCTTAGATTGCAGCAGTTTACTGATGTCCACAGAGGAATTACCACCACAGGACTTTGGTCCAGTCAGCCTCTGCATGACTTCAGAAATGAAAACTGCAACACTTGCCACATCCATGTGCCTGATAGGACTGGAAAAATGTTCAAAAAAACTAAATTTTATGACACAGGATGAGGCTACCTAAAATTTATTCATAGCTGGGGCCTGAAATAGATTTTGCCAGTTGCACAGTGCTGGTTCAGACACTGCAATGAAGGGAACGAAAAAAAAAAAAAAGAGACACAATTTCTCAATGTCCAATGTGTCCTATACCCTTACTCCTTCACATGCAGGATAGACCTGTTTTGGAAAGCATGGGAAGGAGATACCTGCCAACATCTGCACCTGACAGTACTCAGAGCCATGTGGCCTCCTGGCAGTCCAAATTCAGGAGGATGAGGAGGAATAAAGAAGGAAAAAAGTGCAAAGAGGAACAAGTAGACAGTGGGCAGCCTTGCAATGTTCCCTCATGACATTTTAATTTCACCCTATGATTGGCCACTCTGGCTAAACTCTCTTACCACTGCATGGTGCTTATCACAGAATCATAGAATCAACCAGGTTGGAAGAGACCTCCAAGATCATCCAGTCCAACCTATCACCCAGCCCTAAGCAATCAACTAGACCATGGCACTAAGTGCCTCATCCAGGCCTTCCTTGAACATCTCCAGGGATGGTGACTCCACCACCTCCCTGGGCAGCACATTCCCCTGGGCAATCTCTCTCTCTGTGAAGAACTTCCTCCTAATATCCAGCATAAACCTCCCCTGGCACAACTTGAGCCTGTCTCCTCTTGTTCTGCTGCTGGTTGCCTGGGAGAAGAGACCAACCCCCACCTGGCTACAACCTCCCTTCAGGTAGTTGTAGAAAGCAATGAGGTCACCCCTGAGCATCCTCTTCTCCAGGCTCAACACCCCCAGCTCCCNATCCAGGCCAGGATGCCATTGGCTCTCCTGGCCAGCTGGGCACACTGCTGGCTCATGTTCAGTCTACAGCACTCCCAGGTTCCTTTCTGTCTGGCTGCTCTCCAGCCCTTCTGTCCCCAGCCTGTAGTACTGCTTGGGGTTGTTGTGGCCAAAGTGCATAACCTTGCACTTAGCCTTGTTCAATCTCATCCCATCGGCCTCTGCCCTCCCATCCAACCTGTCCAGATCCCTCTGCAGGGCCCTCCTACCCTCCAACAGATCCTCACCTGCTCCTAACTTGGTGTCATCTGCAAACTTACTGATGATGGACTCAGTTCCCTCATCCAGAGGGGATTATGGAATAATTTAACAGTGCCTACCACAAACTATTTTGCCTGGGAGGGAAACAGCAATGGAAATCATCCAGCACAGTTTCAGTCAATAACTGCTCATGATGCACAGTCAAAGGTTTTAAGAAAAAAAATCCCTTCTTGCTATGTATTTCATACTTCACAGTTAGGAAAAACAAGAGATGAGCACTCAGGCAGAGAGAAAACCAACTATGTGAACAAACCAAAAACTCAATTTGAACCAAGCCATCCAAACAGAGATAAGTCATGAAAACAATGCTTAGCTCATTTCTGGAGAAAATCTGTAGCATCACCAGGAAAAGTAACTGAAATGAACTATAAAAACTCCACACTGCTGTTATGTACTGCCAGCCCTGGAACCCTCTTCAGGGCACCAGCATTAGACCCTTCAGAATAGCATGTTCAGTCAAGCAGGCGGGTTTGGATGATGGTTTTGCCATTGGCACCTCCAAAAAAGTGTAACTTTTCACTTTGAACTAGGTTCTATGTGTCAGGAAATAATACTTTACTTTCTTCCTAGAATAGATACGTAATTCAAAAGAAAACAAACCCCATATTCTGAATTTGCCTTTTCTGGGGGAGGTGGGGGTTTTCTTTTGTTCTGTTTTGGTTTGTTTTTTTGGGGAGTATACATGTTTGTTTGGGCTTTGTTGGGTTGTGCTTGTTTATTTGCTTGGGTTTTTTTGCATGTTTGATTTTTTTTTCTGTATGTAGAACTAGAACTACTCCTTAACTTTGTACATTCAATCTGTTTTGTTATAAAAATGTCAGGCAGACTACCTGAAGGTTTTCTTCCTTCCTCCTGTAACCTCATACTACAGATAAAATTCTCAAGAAAACTGAGCATTTTAAAAAAAAGTTAAATCAAATAGAAATTCTTAAAAATGGAAATTTTAATGTAATAGCAAAAATCTGAAATGTAATGTTGAGTAAAGAGCTTGAAGTTGAGGGCTTGAAGTTGAGTAAAGGGCAAGGAGTGTAATGTTGAGGAAGGACATGGACCTGGTGGAATGGGCTAGAGGAGGGCCACAGAGATGATCAGAGGGCTGGAGCACCTCTGCTATGAGTCAGCTGGGGTTGTTCAGCCTGGAAAGTGAAGGCTCCAGGGACACCTAAGAGTGGCATTGCAGTGCCTGAAGTGGGCTACAAGAAGGCTGCAGAGGGACTGTTTCCAAAGGCCTGGAATATTAGGACAAGGGGCAACAGTTTGAAATTAGAAGAGATTTAGATTGGATGTTAGAAACAAGTTCTTTACCATGAGGGTGGTGGAACACTGGAAGAGGTTGTGCAGGGAGGTGGTTGAGGCCCCATCCCTGGAGATATGCAAGTTCAGGCTCAACAAAGCTCTGAGAAACCTGATCTGGTAGAGGATATCCCTGCTCCCTGCACCGAGGTTGGACTAGATGACTTTTGGAGGTCTCTTCCAACCCAAACCATTCAGTTCTACGTCTTTGCAGTAAACATCTAGGTGACCTAACTGTGGAGAATAAAGTGCTCTAAGCTTTCATCACACATCCAAATGTTTGTATTCTCACCACTCTGTTGGCCTATATTGTTGTGTCAACTTCTATTGCCTGAAGTGTTTAATTATTTTCTAAATATAAGAAGGTCAATAAAAGCAGTAATTAAATAATATGGCTTCAATGATCTTTTGAGTTTACCTATAAATATTTACTATGTGTCTTCCCCTTAGGTTGTTAAACTGATAATGCAACTTTAATTGCTTTTAATTGTTCTTGGGTAGACATGAAGACCTACTGCAAAAAAAAAAAAAAACCCAAAAGATCTTTACTAACATTTTGTTCCTAGATGGCTGGGGAGAAAATATTGCATCACAGAATTTCACTGATTTCTGGGAGACCTAAATTAGTAAAATATTTGCAGGTATTGCTTAAGAAGTCATGGGTTAAACTTAGCAAGAGAACAAAAAAAATGCCACAAACTCAGTGTTTTCAAAGGTAAGTTTGAGTAACAGTGTTCCAAATCCTGCTGGCTGTGTTTTCAATTGCTTTGCTGAACTCACAGCTTCAATGGCTTTGAGTTCAATTGCTCAGACTGCTGAGGACAAGGAGTTTGGAAACAGGATTTTGTAGCCAAAATAAAGAAGCTAACAGGTTTCTTCAGAGGGTCCAAAGGAGAGAATACCACCACCACCACGCATCAGTCACTCATGACAAAAATTCTGATTGTGGGCTGGACATGTCAAAGATGTGCAGAAATTAACAGTGGCTGATACTGAGCATCAGAAAGCTGGTACATGTCCATGAAATCCAATCAGACAAAACTGTTCATCTGTAATTTGTAAAAACAGGAAGCAGCAAACCTGGTAAAATACCATTTTGGGTTCATTTATGTCTTTTGATCCTGCTCCTTATGGCAAGGAAGAGTCTGAAATTCTCCTAAAGCAGAGGCACACCTCCCATTAAGCGTAAAGACTACATGACTGCTACAAAATTACAGAAGATTGGCCTCTCAAAGATTTCTGTTAGATCTCAGCTTTCTGGCAGACTTCTTCATGTACCTTTAAGACTCTCTATGGTATAATCAGATGAAAGACCATTCTTCTTATTACAGATAATTTTATTACTGTTATGCATATACCAAATCAACAGCAAATCAGAAAAGAAAGAAAAACGTGAACGTCTTTATCTCCACAGAATAAAATTATTCATAAGCACTATGCAAAACAGTAAATAAGTGCTAAATTCACAACTGTACAGGTACAACTCATGACAATTAACTTGCTTCTGCAGATTTCTTTAAAGGAAGAAAGCTAATCTGGGCATGTGAAGCACAGTGCAAACAATCTAAATTGCATCAATGCAGATGATGCATTTAAGTTATTATCTCATTCAGATCTTTGTTCTTTATTTCAGCTTGCAACTGTGCTTGTGCGTTTTGTTTTAAATGCATTTATAAAAGTCTCAGAGGCAAAGACTTGTTTTTTTCTCCTAATTTAAAAAAAAAAAAAAAAGACCTGAAGCACTTTTCTTTGAAGACAAAACAAAATTTAACCAATGTGTGACAGCGATAAACACTGTGCATACTGTACACAGCCCTAAGTTGAGAGGTAGCCAACATCTGGTTCTTGATTTCTAGGTGCATATTGACAACTCAAGATGAAAGCACTCCTTCAATTCACTATTCCTTCAGTTCTCTTAGATATATGATAAGTGTCTTATAATTAAAGATTTTAGCATATAGCTCACAGGACAAAGAAGACATGTAACTACAGGCTTGGATACACATTCATTTACAATCAAAAGCTCTATCCTCAGCAAAATCTCCTTGAGCAGAGAAGCATGGTTGGAATGTCCTGTACTTGTATTTTGTGTGGCTTCTTTGGATTTTGAGAGGATCAGATGGTAACAGATATAGGAGGACCATCCAACACGTTCTATCATGAACAGGAATTGCATACTGCTAAGACAATAAATTTAAAGAATTTATTTGAAGGATCAGGCAAGAAAGTAGGTAAAACCTGACAGCTAAATATCTAAGGCATTCTTCATGAAGTTCTATTTTGGCAACACAAAGTTTTAATCTTTAAATTAACTCTGGCACATTTTCAATGATGATATCTGAATCATTGCATACTTGTGTGTGGGGCATGAAAATGATGCCACTGCACATTGTTCAAGAAATGGAGGTCATCTATTCACCCAGGTATTATCAGACCAAAATGCAGGTGGCTTTTCAAGTCAGATTTTTCAGTTATATTTTCAAACATTGTTGTGAAATTATGAAAGGTTAGGAAACAGAAGGAAAATAAAATGAACTATATTGGATTGATGTCTTATCTCCTGTTTAGGACTGTCAAGAAAAAAATCTCCTATGTATGCCCATTTCAGCCTCCTGTTATTTCAGCCATATGCAGCCACCCTGCTTTACACCATCTGATTTCCTTCAAAAGCAGCCTTTCTTGTTGTGAATTTAAATATTAGCTCACCCAGAGGCTGTTTATCCAATGACTTGTCTCCTGTCAAGGCTAACTTTTGAGAAGTTAGTTTCTATATTTAGCAGAATAATCAGTCAAGAGAACGTTTGCTGAAAGGATGGCAAACTGAATCAGTTCAAACTGAAGACTCTTTTCTAGGAAATTCAGTGCATACCTTTGAAAGACCATACTAGAGGTTGAGTTGACATTGTAAATCAACTTTTGGAAGTATTTTCCAACACTCAGTTTTGAGAAGAAAGAGCTGCCTGCTGTAAGAGACCATTTCTTGACTCTTCTATTGCCCTCTCCTGTGGCCTTCCACCACTGAAGAAAATTCCCTGACCTAACCAAATTGTATCATCACCAGGTCAAACAACACGACTAATAACAGAGCAATCCTGGAGCAGTAAAGAAGAACATGAGAGGCCAACCTCAAGTAGTTGGTGCTCCAGAGAGGGCAATGAGAAGGAAAGAGTATGATGAGCTACTTGGGAAGATCATGGATCACTGCCAAAGAATTGACTATTACTAAAAGCAAGGCCACCTGTTCTCAGGCCATGATGTTGTCTTGAAAGCCTGGAATCTACCAGAACAGGGTACTCTACATGACAGCACCCAGGATAAATCTAGAGGACAGAAAGAACATATGCATAACAGAAAAAGAGGTACAAATAACAAATGAATACCTGTGTATAAATACATGCAAAAAATCCCTATTATAGCCTGTATTTTCCCAAGAAATTGTTTAACCATGCACAAACAGATCCTCTTTGCAGTTACAATTTTTTTCTCTTAGGTATGGTGAACCCATCATTGTTATTCTGCTCTTAGTAACAAAAATATGTGAGAGCCACCTTTAGTATGGGTAACAACAAACCCTCTGCTCCTACAGATGGAAGAAAAGAGTGGAACACAGTACTGCTACTTAAGTTCAGGAAGGTGTTCTTCTGCAGCAGACAGAATTTGTCCTGACAGCTGTAGAAGACTAATCTGGTGGCCCTCTACAATGGAGTGACTGCACTGGCAGATAAGGGAAGACCAAATGGTATCATTTATCTTGGCTTCTTTAAGGCCTTTGACATAGCCTCCCACAACATCCCTGTCTCTGTATTGGGGAGAGATGTTTTGATGGAAGAACTGCTTGACAGATAAGGAACTGGTCGAATGGCCATGCCTCAAAACTTGCAGGCAATGGTTCAACGGCCAAAAGATTAGTAGAATCATAGAATCATAGAATCATAGAATCAGTCAGGGTTTGAAGGGACCAGAAGGCTCATCCAGTTCCAACCCCCCTGCCATGGGCAGGGACACCTCACACTACAGCAGGCTGGCCACAGACTCATCCAGCCTGGCTGCAAACACCTCCAGGGATGGGGCCTCAACCACCTCCCTGCACAACCCATTCCAGGCTCTCATCATTCTCATGGGGAAGAACTTCTTCCTCATGTCCAGTCTGAATCTCCCCACTTCCAGCTTTATTCCATTCCCCCTAGTCCTATCACCACCTGATAGCCTAAAAAGTCCCTCCCCAGCTTTCTTGTAGCCCCCTTCAGATACTGGAAGGCCACAAGAAGGTCACCTCAGAGTCTTCTCTTCTCCAGACTGAACAGCCCCAACTCTTTCAGTCTGTCCTCATAGCAGAGGTGCTCCAGTCCTCTGNTCCAGCCTGGATTTGTGCTTGGGATTTCCTCGACCAAGATGCAGGATCCTGTACTTGGTCTTGTTGAACCTCATGAGGTTGGTTTGTGCCCACCTCTCCAGCCTGTCAAGGAACTCTGGGGCTGGAAGAGGCCACAGCTATGATGGAAGCCCTCTGCTGTGAGGACTGACTGAGAGAGTTAGGATTGCTCAGCCTGGAGAAGAGGAAGCTCTGGAGGCATCTCAGTGCAGCCTTCTGGTATTTTAAGGAAGCTTATAAAAAAAGATGGAGAAAGACAGGAGGCAAGGGTTTGAAACTGAAAGGAGGTAGTTTGAAAATGGATAAAAGGAAGACATTTTATAGATTGTGGGTGGAAAGAATTGAGAACAGGATGTCCAGAGAAGCTGTGGATGTCCCATCTTTGGAAGTATGCAAGGCCATTTCTGGCCTTGGGATGGGACTTTAAGCATGATCTGGAAGGTGTCCCTGCCCATGGCATGAAGGATGGCCTAGGGAACGTTTAAAGGTCCCTTCCAGCCCAAGCTGTTCTAGGATTCTATGAATCCAGATAGTTCAACATGAACCTTCTTTGCAAGATAAGCTTCA
Organism: Indicator maculatus; assembly: GCA_013399975.1. Classification (NCBI taxonomy): domain Eukaryota; kingdom Metazoa; phylum Chordata; class Aves; order Piciformes; family Indicatoridae; genus Indicator; species Indicator maculatus. Next base: position 36,921 of record VXBD01006303.1, read on the forward strand.
GAGTTTTCCAACAATAGGAGAAAAGAGTAAGAAAAAGATTTTTGATCAGTTTTTAACTTCACCACTTGCATATATAATTTATCTGAAAAACAAAAACCCAGTATATACTACAAATGAGGATAAACTTTATTCTTTCTATCCCTGCTAAATTTCTATTAAAGTTAGTAACAGCCTTCTTCAAGCAGAGATCACAAATAAGGAACTTCAAAATTACCTGCTGTAGTTTAAGAGGCTTTTCCTACAATCTATGAAATGACCAAAAGAATGCACACTTAAAAGCCAGACAACAATTTTTTCTCCTGTTCAAATCTGCATATTTTCTGTTTTATGGTAACATGCAAACCAATGACCTTGCTATTTTATTCCTACTGAGAACATTCAGTAATGTTTTGCATGAATTACTGCAGAATCCCCATGGGGTCATTAGTATCACACTGTAATTTTATCTATCTTCTAACTGAATGACTCCCAGAAAGACAAAGAAAAAAAAAAGTTCAAATATTCACATGCAATTAGGTGTTTGTATGAATATGTATGTGCAAATGATAATTACTTGTCTATATGTGCCACTTTTTCCTTTCTCTTTGCTCTCTGGAATTTAAATGAACAGGTGTTCACAATTACTAGTAAAAGGGTATTTTTTTTTTTTACTTTTTTTCTGTGTTTACAGCTCTCTGCATTTGATTTTTCAGAACTGTTTAAAGTGTCATTCACCTGGTATTTTATTCTCTTTTTAGAAAGGGTAAGCAATGGGGAGTGGATAGTTATTTTTTTTAATTTTTCTTTGTTTTCTTGGTTTTGTTTTCCTTACTGACTGTGCTGCTCAAACTGGGGCATTTTGGGTACTGAACTCCTGGCTGGAAACTATAAAAGTTTTTTTTTGTTTGGTTGTTTTTTTTTGCTGCAGGAATTCATTGTTGTGGGTGACGAAAAAAAGAGTGAATCAATCTCGGGACGGCAGCCAGAGGCAAGCTGAAATAAGACACTAAACATAGACAATTGTTGCCTGGTAGCTCCATCTTTCCTCTGGTTTTGGATCAAACACAGAAACCCTGACATATTCATCACCAAACAGCAAAACAATGGGTGCCTGTGCAACTTAAGGAGGCAGTGATGCCAGAAGACCTCCCTGCTCCATAGGATCCTCTAAGATGCACTGAAGCCAGAAGTCAGTCTGAGTGAGATCCAGGACACCTTCTCTGCTTCAGAAGCAAGATACCATAGAATCACAGGATCACAGAATTGTTTTGGTTGGAAAAGACCTCTAGGGATCACCGAGTCCAACCATTCTCTAACTCTGCCAGGTCTGGTGCTAAACCACATCCCTCAGCACCACATCCCTGCATCTTTGAAACACCTCCAGGGATGGTGATTCAGCCACCTCCCTGGGGAGCCTATAACTTATCTTTGACAACTTTGAAATGTGAAATGTTGTTTCCCACAGCATCCTCTGAGGTGGCTGCAATGACAGCACTGAAGCGGAAGCAGATCCCACGGAGTCTGCAAGAACAGGGAGTTGGTGAAGTGAGCTTCTGCAAAGAGTGGGTTACACAGTAAGATGAAAAGCTTTTGACACTGTCTCTCACATCATTCTCCTTCAGAAACTCATGGCACACAGCTTGGGTAAGTGCACTCTGAATTGGATAAATAACTGGATGGCTGGTCCCAAAGCATGGTGGTGAATGGAGTTGAATCTGGCTGGCACCCAGTCACTAGTGGTGTCTCCCAGGGCTCAGTACTAGGGCCTGTTCTGTTTAATATCCTTGTCAATGATCTGGATGAGGGAATTGAGTGCACCCTCATTAAGTTTGCAGATGACACCAAGAAGGATGGCTGTGTTGATCTGTTAGAGGGTAGGGAAGGTTTACAACAGGATCTGGACAGATTATGCTGATTGGACAAGGCTAATGGTATGAGGTGCAACAAAGCCAAGTGCCAGGACCTCCACCTGGGTCACAGCAACCCCATGGAAAGCTGCAGACTTGGGGATGTGTGGTTGGAAAGCTGCAACTCAGAGAGGCACCTGGGGGTACTGGTTGACAGTTGACTGGCTTGGAGTAGAAATGCAGAGCAACAAAGCTGGTGAAGGATCTGGAGCACACAGCCTGTGAGGAGCATCTGAGGGAGCTGGGGTTGTTCAGTCTGGAGAAGAGGACACTGGTAAGAGACTTCATTGCTCTCTACAACTACCTGAAGGGAGGCTGGAGTGAGGAGGAGGCCAGCTACTTCTAGATGACAAGCAACAGGACTAGAGGATACGGTTTCAAGCTGCACCAGGGGAGGTTCAGGATGGATATTAGGAAGTATTTCTTTACTGAAAAGTTTCTCAAATATTGGAAAGGTCTGTCGAAGGCAGAGGTGAAGTCACCATCCCTGGAAGTATTCAAGCAGCATGTGGACCTGGCACTTAAGGACATGGTTTAATGTTGGTCCTTCAGTGCTGGGTTGAGGGTTGGACTGGATGATCTCTGAGGTCTCTTCCAACCAGATATATTCTGTGAACCTGTGAAAAATTTTAAAGTGCTAATAGATATTAACTAATGCAAACTGTCTTTAAAAGCACAATATAGCCATAAAACATTAAAAGTAAGGTAAATATACTACCACCATCTCAAATGTATGTAGAGAAATAGAAAGGCAAAGGCCTTGATTTAAGAGTTAGAACCGTGTTATGTAGTTTTGTGCAACCTCATACACGACAGTGTCACCACCCTTTCTTTCTGGAGGCTTACACTACAAGCACAGCTACACAGAGAGCTCTTACACAACCCCAAGCACCATAAACCTCAGCAGCCAGCTCCTTTCTTGTCTCAAACAGCCTCTCTCCAAGTTGCTCACGCCCACACTGCATGAGGTACTTTCATTTCTGATTGCAAAAGCCCTGTGGTAGTACAACTGCAGTTTGCTGTGCAGGTGCAAGTAGAAGTTACAACTTGCTTTTAAAAAATAAACTATTATTGACATTTCTCTGAACATCTTCCTTCCTGATTTTTTTCCACCTTTTGTTCTGAGACCCCTAACATCCTCTGTAGCATCTTCTGGATTCTACTGGATAAAGAAATCACTTTGATTCAAGCACAAATCACGTTGATCCAAGCACAAATCCAGGCTGGGCAGGGACTGGCTGGAAAGCAGCCCTGAGGAGAGGGACTTGGGGGTGCTGGTGGATGAGAAGCTCACCAGGAGCNTTGTGGCCTTCCAGTATCTGAAGGGGGCTACAAGAAAGCTGGGGAGGGACTTTTTAGGCTATCAGGTGGTGACAGGACTAGGGGAAATGGAATAAAGCTGGAAGTGGGGAGATTCAGGCTGGACATGAGGAAGAAGTTCTTCCCCATGAGAGTGATGAGAGCCTGGAATGGGTTGTGCAGGGAGGTGGTTGAGGCCCCATCCCTGGAGGTGTTTGCAGCCAGGCTGGATGAGGCTCTGGCCAGCCTGCTGTAGTGTGAGGTGTCCCTGCCCATGGCAGGGGGGTTGGAACTGGATGACCCTTGTGGTCCCCTCCAACCCTGACTGATTCTATGATTCTATGATTCCTAAATCAAACAAAGGTTTTTTTCACCACCATTATTTCATGTTTTTATGTCATGTTGATATAGCTCCTATTGGTACTTTCTGCCATGTTGAATGCTGATTTTATTTATGGTCTTTTTTTCAATATTCAGTCTTGTTTTCCTTTGGTTTAACTGCTCTGAGACAAACCTTTACGTTCAACATAGGAATATGGAATCTCCATCCCTAGGGATGCTATAGAATAGCCACTATAAATAAATAAACTGTATTATTCAAGACTAAGTAAGAAACCATCTTTGTGATAGCTCCAGGCACTGCCTTTCTAATAAGAAATAACAGAGTAAAGTGCAGCTAAGGTCTTGAGTATCGTACTCATAAACTATGTTTATCAGACCTCATCCAAATTCACACAGCTCTTAGTCAAGCTAACATTTTGTCACTAAGAAAGAAATTAATATTTGAAGAAACGTCCAGATAATGAATATTTAAATAAAATCAGATTAAATTTAAATATTTAATATTTATTTGAATTGTCTTATAGGAGGAGTGTATTTCTATAACCCCAATGTTAAAAAAGATAAACCTCAGCTCCACATTTCATAACACAATGATCACTGCAGATCTGAGCATCTGAAGAGGACAGCTGCTCTTTATAAATCTAAACAGTTACAAGCACTGGACTGCTCAGTGGAATTTTTTAATAATCCACTGTCCCTTTTAAGTTCAGATGACATTAATTTAATGAATTGGGAAAAATGACTGAAGAATCTTTCACAAGTTTATGACACCTAACTGGATTCACGTGGTCAGGGAGAAAGCAGAGAGACTTTTATTAAAACCTGTGTATTTGCACTTGTTTATAAAACTGATTTTCTTTTTATTTTTCCCCCTCCAAAACACCATGGAAACAAATATCTCAAGCTTCCCACAGAGTGTCCTATTTATTATGGTATTGGTCTAAACTGCTGCAACTTTATTTTGGGAACATTATTGTATTTGAAACTGTTCTGACAGAGGAGACCAACCGATACTTCCTGTTTTGCACAGGACAGATCTGTTCTTTCAGGCACGTCTCACTTGTGAGCAGCCCTAGGAAACTTCAAAACTGAGGTGGTTAACTCCAAAGACTCCAACACACAGCCCCTCTGCAAGGCTGTGCAGCCACCAAATACTCTGCAAAAACACAATGGCCAGAAGCTGTGCCCAGCAACTGAGGCCAAACAGAGGAGCACAGTGTGGGTTCGTATCTCATGGCTGCCCTGCAGGCAGGCAATCAGTGCTGCAACCCCAGCCCTCCACAGGACAGGGCTGTTTGGTACCCCCAGACAAAATCAGTCTTGTACCCTTCTATGATGGAGTGACCAAGGTCAGTGGACAATGGAAAAGTTATGGGTATCACCCACCAGGGCTTCTGTCAAGATCTGACTCAGTTCCTCACAACATCCTTGTCTCTTAACTGGAGAGGCACAGATTTGGTGAGTGTACTGTTCAATGAGTAAGGAACTGGTTGGATGGTCACATATAGAGTACTGGTCAATGGCTCAATGGCCAGATTGAGACTGATGACAAGTGCTGTCCTTCAGAGGTCTGTACTGAAGCCAGTGCTCTTTAATATCTTCAACAAAAATATAGAGAGTGGGATTGAGTGCACTGTCAGCAGGTTTGCAGATGACACCAAGCTGAGTGTTGCAGCTGGGACACCTGAGAACCGAGATGCCACCCAGAGGGACCTGGACAAGCTGGAGAATTTGGGCTGTGTGAACCTCGTGAGGTTCAAAAAGGACAAAGGTGAGGACCTGCACCTGGCTCTGACTCGGGACACTCTCCATTATCAATTCAGGCTGGAGGATGAAGGGATTGAGAGCAGCCCTGAAGGGAAAGAGTTGGGGGTACTAGTGGGTAAAAGCTGGACATGAGTAGACAGTGTGCACTCATGACCCAGAGCCATCTGTGTCATGGGCTGATCCTCCAGCAGTGTCAGCAGCAGGTGAAGGGAGAAGGTTCTGCCCCTGTGCTCCACTCTGTTCAGACCACACCTGCAGTGCTGGAGCCAGCTCTGGAGTCCTCAGCACAGCAGAGAGATGGACCTGTTGGAGCAGGGCCAGAGGAGCCCACAGCAATGATGGGAGGGCTGGAAGTCCTCTGCTGTGAGGACAGGCTGAGAGAGCTGGGGTTGGAGCAAAGCAGGCTTCTTGTGGCCTTCTGGTACTTCAAGGAGCCAGTAAGAAAGCTGGGAACAGACTTTTCAGCAGAGTCTGTTGTGGCACCATAAAGGGTGATGGTTTTAACTAAAAGAGGGAGATTTAGACCAAATAGAAGGAAGAAATGTTTTATAAAAACAATGGTGAGACTGGCCCAGGATGCCCAGAGAGGTGATAGATGCCTGTCCCTGAAACCAGTCCAGGTCGAATAAGGCTCTGAGCAACTTCTCTAATTGGAGATGTCCCTACTGAGTGAAGGGGGGTTTCACTAGGTGACCTTTCAAGGGCCCTTCCACACCAAACCATTCTATGACTCTATGAAAACCAGACACAGGGACACAGTGCTCCAGCCAGGGTGGTACTGCGTTCTATCACTGTTCTCTTCGCTAGACACAACCAGTGATGCTGATGTCTTGTTCCAGGTTGAACACATCTTTATCCTCCTGAGAGAGTTAAGCATCTCCATAACTTTAATCATTTAAGTACTCTCACAGACTTCAAAGGGACCACTAGCATGCTTATTCTTATACAAGTGTGTGGGCATCTGTGGAGCTGTGGTTTCTAGTAGGGTTTCCTGAACTGGCGAGAACAGTCAGTACTGTTTTGAAAGCCCAACTTGTTTGTGTGGAGACAGCCAACAAATCATACCTGCAGCATTTGTTCTTCCTCTGAAAATATCGTCATAGGCTTTCCACTGTGGGGTCACCTGGTAGGCGTGGATGAACACCACAAAAACCACCACCAAGCACATCAATGGCACCAGAGCCGCGGTGAAAAGAGCGGCGTAGGCATTTGGGATGAAGCACCTGATGGAAAAAAAAAAAAAGAATAAATGAAAAAAAAACAATTCTGTTAAACACAAAAGGCCACCTAGAAGTGTCATGAGTGAAAATTCAAGAAGAGATGCTTTTGAAGAAGGATATGTTTAAACTCTTCAATTCTATATCCCTGACAGGTAGTACTGGGTTCTGTTCGTTCTTACCTCCTCGTCTCATCTTAGAATCATAGAATCATAGAATCAGACAGGGTTGGAAGGAACTACAAGCATCGTCCAGTTCCAACCCCCCTGCCATGGCCAGGGACACCTCACACTACATCAGGCTGGCCACAGCCTCATCCAGCCTGGCTGCAAACACCTCCAGGGATGGAGCCTCAACCACCTCCC
>VXBD01006303.1:43976-59165 GCA_013399975.1 Indicator maculatus
TCTTGTAGGAGGAATACAACATTTACACCTTAAAAGTCTGCATGTTGTATTTAAGCCCAGCTGATGCTGGAGAGCTTTAAACTGCTGTAATGGAACAATTTATATTTTAACAAAATCCATGCATGCTATATTAATTTAATGTGATCACTCTTAGTCACCAAAGTTTAAAGGGCATTATGTAATCTTCTATACTTAGCTCCCAAAACCACAAATTAAAATTTGAGAAATATATTTTTAAAATAAATGAACAAGTCTTGAAGGCAAGATAACTATTCCTCCTCGAGTTGCTGGAAACTACATGTCATTTGCACGCTGAAGCCAAATGCTCACTCCCATTTTTTTAATTAAAAAAAAAAAAAGGAAAAAAGTCCTGTCTCTCCTTACCCTTACCATTTACTAAAGTTATAGTTATTTATAAAGACATGACAGGGACAGGAGTTAATCCTGAAAAAAAAAAAATGTCAAATTACACATATGAGATGATGACTTGAAGGATATGGAGGTGGTGGTTAGAGAGAGCTGAGGATGGTATGAGAGATCAGGGCTTTCTGTGAACTCCCTGGAGAGCAGCTTGTGCTTAACAGTCACTGACCTACTCTAGAGATGACGCACAACGGAGCAGCCCAAGGGACAGCTCAGGAGTCAGGATGTCTAGAGAGTCACTGCTGTCCCTACTAAGAGGGTGTAACTTACCCAGCCCTTCTGTTTGTGAGGTCAACTCTGCTGCATCATCTTAGGGTCAATGCTGCTGTAAGACCCATCTGAGAAGAGCCTGGGTACATGTTTCACTGATACACCTGGTATACCTTCTGGTTCTGGTTAGGTGGATGACTGTAGTCTGCCCAGCAAGTCAAGGCTGCATTTTATCTCAGCTCTTTCAAAGCATCAGTCAGGAACAGTAAGCAAATCCCAAAATAATTTCCAGTAGAATCTATGTATCTTCTACAAGTCTGTCCCTTAGGTACAAGCTCAGGAAGACACCAAGTACAGATCTCCCCTGACAGATGGGTATTAGGAAGAAATTCTTTACACTGAGGGTGGTGAGACACTGAAACAGGTTGCCCAGGGAGGCTGTGGATGCCTCCTCCATAGAAGCATTCAAGGCTAGGTTAGACAGAGCCTTGAGCAACCTGGTCTAGTGGGAGGTGCCCCTGCCCAAGGCAAGGGGTTGGAATGAGGTGATCTTTAAGCTCCCTTCCAACCCAAACTATTCTGTAATTCTATGATTCTATTAGATCACAAGCAAGTAAGAAGCAACAGGGAATGTAGGAACTCTCTGTTGGAGTTAAAGGTGTTTGCTGCACAGAAGCACAGAAGGGTTGAGCTGGGAAGGGACCACTGAAGGTCATCTTGTCCAAACACCCTGCTCAAGCATGGACACATAGCACTGGTGGCAGGTCCACAATACATGTCATTGCTCTGAGTCACAAACTAGGACACAGGAAGTTCCACCTAAGCATAAAGAAAAAATTTTTTACTTTATTTTTGTATTTCAAAAGCCAGTTATGTTGTTAAAAAAGTTTTAGAAAATGTTTAGAAAGTTTTCAGAAAATGACTGAAAGCTGCATAAAAATGAAAACCCACAAGCATGGATCACTTTTACTGGTATCCCTAGGTATTTGCTCTAGAAAAGACACTGAAAAATTTTGCAGACAGGAAATGCATAAAGCTTACTTTAGACCTTTTTTCTTGAAACAAATGGTGAGCAATTCAACAACATCCAAGACTGTAAGTGTTCACATGCAGCAGTGAGATGATATCGAGAGACAGCTTTTATACCATAGGGAACAACTGAAAATATTGGTTATATTTAAGACTCATAGGCTCATGGAATCATTTTTGTTGGAAGAGGTCTTTAAGATCATCAAGTCCAACTGTTAGCCCAGCACTGCCAAATCCACTGCTAAAGGCATATCAATCAGCACCACATCTACATGTCCTTTAAATCCCTCCAGAGACGGGGACTCCACCAACTGCCCCTCAGCTTCCTTTTCCCCAGGCTAAGCAATCCCTGTTCTCTAGACTCTTCCCCATCTTTGCTGCCCTTCCCTGGACACTCCAGTGTCTCAATGTCCTTGTTATGATAGCCCCAAAACTGCATCCAGTATTAGAGGTGTGGCCTCACCAGTGTTGAGTACAGTGGGACAATCACTGCCTTAGGGGCACATAATTATTACTCCATTAGACATTTGTCACATGCAACTACCACATGTCTTGTAACCCTAGCACTGGATGGGACTGGCCCAGTGATAGGACAGGGAGCAGTGGGTACAAACTCAAACACAGAAGGTTTCACTTGAAGTTAAGGAGAAACTTTGAGGGTGACAGAGGACTGGAGCAGGCTGCCCAGAGAGGCTGTGGAGTCTCCTTCTCTGGACACTTTCAAAACCCTCACCTGCAATGTGATCTAGGCAAACCTGCTTTAGCAGTGGGGTTGGACTAGATGATTTCCAGAGGTCCCTTCCAACCCCTATCATTCTGTGATTGTGTGATAATTCCATATTAGTACAGAATGATTTTTTAATCATTCTACAACTGAAAATTAAATACCACCCCCCCAGAAACTATACTAGTTTTTTTTCCTTCAATATAAAGCAGTAAGACACTTATTTCACAGAATTTGCTTGCTAAGATTAAAATGCTGAGAAACAGCTTTAATATACATGATTTTCTTTCTCTCTTGAGAAATACTGCTGATGTTCACTCTATCTAAATTGATACTTTTAAATACCACAAACACAGAGGGATTAGGACCTACAAATTAACAGACAGTTACGATCCTCCCTTTGGAAGAGAAGAAATCTCAGAAAATCAGATAATTGACTATTAATTGACTAAAATGACCTCACTTACTGGCCAGACAAAAGCAGGGCCTCACCTTGGTTTAGCTTTATTTTCCCTTTCTAATCTATATAAAGGGATTGCTGGTTTTGCTTTCTTCTCAAGGGAGTGAAGCATGTTTATCTGACCCTCCAAGATTTTTTGTAGTCTTCTGTCATCTCCTAAACTATAACACTTCCTAAAATCTGGAGAGATGTTCCAGCTCTGTAAGATATGGAAAGCCTTATTCTATTTTTCTACTATTTTTAAAGGAAAAGGAGAAGACAATTGAAAAGATGAATACTAGACTTACTTGTTAGCACAATTTCACAATTAACATGAAAAAGGGGGAGGAAAAATTTTAAAATAAGCAACATTGTTAAGGAGAAAAGGACTGTTTTTAAAAAAAGTCAGGAAAGTATTAAATAAAAAAAACAAACTTTAATTCTCTATAGGAAAAAGAGCTTTAAAAATTATCAGTGTGTTAAAGACATCTTCATTATGTTATGCTATGTCTTGAATTCTACGGACAATATCCTTCAAATGCATCTTCAAATGAAGTTTAAGTCTGACAAAACAATGGATGTTTTCTTGTCCACCAAATACCTGCTGTTCTCATTTAATTTGGGCTGTAGGCAAGTTAATATTTTGATTTTTATTTGCTATGTGAGTTTATCTCCAGAGCTAGACATAGATTATATTTATCATAATTACTATGGTTGTTATTTTGTAGTATATTTTTATTTTCATAGAAATAAAAAAAAAAAAGCTTTGAGATGGAAGGGACTTTAAAGGCCATCTAGTCCAACTCCCCCCTCAAGCAAGGAAATCTACAGCAGGTTGCTCACAGCCCCACACAACCTAACCTGGAATGGTTCTAGGGATGGGGTACCTAGAACCCACCTGGACAACTTGTGACAGGGTCTCACTATTGTCTTGGTGAAACATTTCTTCCTTCTATCTAGCATGAATCTTTTAGTTTCAAACCATCACGGCCACCAGACAGTCTCCCTGGAGCCTTCTCTTCTCCAGCCTGAGCAACCCCAGCTCTCTCAGCCTGTCCTCACAGCAGAAGGCTTCCAGCTCTCCCATCATTGCTCTGGGCTCCTCTGGCCCTACTCCAACAGGTCCATCTCTCTGCTGTGCAGAGGACTCCAGAGCTGGTCCCTACACTGCAGGTGTGGTCTCAACAGAGTGGAGCACGGAGCAGAACCTTCTCCCTCCACCTGCTGTTCACACTGCTGGAGGATCAGCCCATGACACAGATGGGTCTGGGATGTGAATGCACATTGGTGACTCATATTGAGCTTCTCCTCACCAAGCACCCCAAAGTCCTTCTCTGCAGGGCTGCTCTTCAGCCCTTCATCCCCCATCCTCAACTGCTGCCAACCAAGGTCCCTTTCTTTGGCTTTGTTGAACCTCATGAGGTTCATCTGGTCCAGCCTCTCAGTTTTCATTATTATTTAATCCTGGACATAAAGTCTGACAACTCTTAAGCTTCTCCCTTGCTGTAGGCACAGCTGGTGTGAAAGCAGCCTAGTGCAAAGAACAGGGAAATGTGGCACCACCTGAGTTTGTTCATCTTGCACACATTACATCAGGAAAGTAAAAAGCAAAGGTCAGACACATGAATTTAAACTTGTATTTGTATTTAATCACCTCCATTTAGAGCACAAAATCACTGTCCCTAAAATAACCTAACAAAAGCCAAAGTTTGACTTACTTGTTCATGCCCACTCAGCAAAGTCTTCACATAGTAGATGAAACAATGTGGAAAATGAAAACAGGCAAGATGGATTATGATCTACATACATGCCTAGATGTTCACAAATTCTGGGCTTTCTTAAAAAGCAGCTTGCTCTGTACCAGCGCTGTAGTTGGAAATTAATATTTCTGCTCAGATCATCCTCAATAATTAAGCACAGATCAGGCCAGACATTGCAAACATTTTTTTGCAAATAATTACTTGCTCAAAAGTTATTAATCTAATTATCTGCAGCAATTTTTTATAGTCTGTATCTAAGCAGCACAGCAAAACCTAAAGTGTCTTTGTTTTATGAACTCATATTAGATGCCTATATTCATTGTCTGCTTCTGATGTTTTTTTTTGGGTGGCTTAACAGTTTGATAATCAAGCCTTTTTTGAAAAACACTGTATGTTTTTAATAGCTGCAAGCTCTGATACTTAAACTTTCATGTTGTAGTTAAGCAAAAGCCTCTGAGAAGGTCTCATCTCTTGCATCACACCTTGAAAGCACCAAAAAACTCAGTTTTCTGCTATGTGTTCCTCTGTAATTTCATCTGACAAGTTGCTCCTCTGTGGCCCTACAACCACAGCAATCATCCTTACAGGAGTTTATGTTGCTTCCACTGGCTCCTTCCAATTTTCTGCTTGTTTTGGAACACTACTGCTCCTTATATCAAAAACCTTTGCACCTTTTGGCAGTGAAATACAAACCCAAAGCTGTAAGCATCCAGGTAATTCTGTAGTGTTTTATTTCCCTTTCCACCAAGCTAGAAACCAACATCTCATGGACAACTCACACATTATTCAGGCTTGCTAACATTTTATGCACATAACCATCTACCATGATGTGTAGTGAATCAATACAGAGAAGCTCATGAACCACTAAGCAGAATAGAGCATTTAAGAGCAAAAACAAAAAGTCTCAGTTACTTTAGAATTCCATGCAGGAGAATGCTTGTTTTAGCAGCTGTTTGAGATTGAATCAGTGGCAGGCATACCCTCAGAGCAGATAACTGTGTTAAAGCTTCCTCAACATAACAAGTTCTCAACCTGAAAAGAATTACATATTTTTTCCTTCTTTCTTCTTTTTCCTTCTTTTTTATTGTAAGAGTATCCATTTTCCATAAATACATTAAGCAAGAAGATTAATGTTTGTGCTGTGTTTTGTTTTCCACTCCCCTGACAGGGAAAGAAAAATGTGGACAATTTTGCATGTGTTGTATTAAAAAAAGCTCATGCTTCTATGAACTGGTATGAAGAAAGCCAGGAAGGGAGGCTATGCTGAGCTTAAAATGGGTAACATTTAAGATGACAGCCACTAGTTCCTGAGGAAATTAAAGCCACATTCACATCAGAGAAAATTCTGCTTCTAGCATAGAAGATTCTACAGGTCTACAAGGTTACACAAAAATTCACAGTGCCAAAGGCACATGGGTTTAGACCTGTAGTCTTTACAGAATCATAGAACCACAGCATGGCATAGGTTGGAAAGGACAGTGTGCCCAGGTGGCCAAGAAAGCCAGTGGCATCCTGGCTTGGATTAGAAACACCATGGCCAGCAGGAACAGGGAGGTGATCATCCCCTGTACTCAGCACTGGGGAGGCCACACCTTGAGTATTGTGTTCATTTCTGGGCTCCTCACTACAGGAAGGACATTGAGGTGCTGGAAATGGTCCAGAGAAGGCCAAAAAGGCTGGTGAAGGGCCTGGAGCACAGGGCCTAGATGAAGCATCTGAGGGCAGTCTGGAGAAGAGGAGGCTGAGAGGAGACCTCATTGCTCTCTACAACTACCTGAAGGGAGGTTGGAGTGAGGAGGGGGCAACCTCTCCTTGGTGTCAAGTGACAGGACTAGAGGAAATGGTTTCAAGCTGCACCAGGGGCAGTTCAGGCTGGAGATTAGGAAATACTTCTTCACTGAAAGGGTTCTCAAACATTGGAATGGTCTGCCCAGGGCAGTGGTGGAGTGGCTGCCCCTGGAAGTGTTCAAGCAGNTTGGTTGGTCCTTCAGTGCTGGGTTGAGGGTTGGACTGGATGATCTTTGAAGTCTCTTCCAAAGGGATGTATTTTGTGATTCTGTGATTAAGGGAATGGAACCCTTAAGGGTTTAAGGATTAAGGGAATCTCCCTTCTGAGGAAAGGCTGAGGAATCTGAGTCTCTTTAGCTTAGAGGAGACTGAAGGGTGACCTCACTAATGTTTATAAAGATGTGAAGGGCAGTGTGGGGAGGACAACACCAGGCTCTGCTCAGTGATGTCCAGTGATAGGACAAGGGGCAGTGGGTGCAGGCTGGAGCAGAGGAGGTTCCATATGAACACAAAGGAAAACTTTTTCACTGTGAGCAGGCTGCCCAGAGAGCTTGTGGAGTCTCCTTCTCTGGAGATATTCAAAACACACCTGGAGGCATTCCTGAGTGATGTACTCTAGGTGATCCTGCTCTGGCAGGGAGGTTGGACTGGATGATCGTTTGAAATCCCTTCCAACCCCTAACATTCTGTGATTCTGTGATTTCATTTCAGCACATGACTACAGCAGGACTTTATGTGTCCTTAAGGCCAACTTGCTTTAAATATGGGCCAATACCATGTTTGGCTTTTGTGCTGTAGCACAAAATTGTTGACTCATGCTCAGTTTATCATCCACAATACACCAGAGATTGCTCATAAAGAATGGGTAAACAGGCAGTTATTCCCCATCCTATTTCTGCATAGCTAATTATTGCTGGCAAGACACAATTCTTTCCACATGTCCCCACTGAATACCACACTACCCTTCCAGAACAGATCTCAGATGTCAATAACATTATGAATTGTAACCAACATTCAATGTACTTCTTTCCCAGCTTTGAGATGTGGTAAATTTGAATGGAAACTCCTTTATCCCAGGCTTGTATTATATAAAGGCAAATGTAATATTTTCCAGTCCATTGGTAACTGAGGAACATGCTGAACAGGATCTGAAGGACACTTTAAAGTGAAGATTCCTTGAGAAGTTTCATCTAAGAACTCTGAAAAACTTATCTGAGAACCTAATTAGTCTTTTCACAGTCTCACAGTATATCAGGGGTTGGAAGGGACCTCAAGAGATCATCAGATCCAACCCCCCTGACAGAGCAGCATCACTTAGGATAGTCTGCACAGGAATGCATCCAGGTGGGGTTTCAAAGTCTCCAGAGAAGACTTCACAACTCCCCTGGGCAGCCTGCTCCTGTGCTCTGTCACCCTCACTGTAAAAAAGTTTCTCCTCATGTTGAGCTGAAATCTTCTCTGTTCAAATTTGAACCCATTGCTCCTTGTCTTATCACTGTGAACCATCAATAAGAGCCTGGCCCCCTCCACTTGACATCCAGTGTCACATATTTACACACATTGATCAGATCCCCTCTCAGTCTTCTCTTCTCAAGACCAAACAGCCCCAGGGCTCTCAGTCTCTCTTCATGGGGGAGATGCTCAAGTTCCCTAATCATCCTCGTGGCTCTCTGTTGATTCTATCCAGAAGTTTCTTGATACATCCCAGGATCCCATTGGCTCTCTTGGCCACCAGAGCACATTGTTGTTCCATGCAGAACTTGCTGTNTTTGCAATCCACCTCAATGACCAACCATCTGTGCCACATCTCCTGAGCTTTTCTATCAGGATGTTATGGGAGACAGTACCAAAAGCTTTACTGAAGTCAAGATATGACATCCACTGCTCTGCTCTCATCTAACCATTTGGTCATGGTTTCATAGAAGGCTATCACATTAGTTAATATCCATGGTAAATCCTTGGTAATCCATGTTGGCTACTCCTGATAACCTTCCTGTCTTCCACAGAGATGCCTTCCAGGATGAGCTGCTCCATCATCTTCCAGGGATAGAGGTGAGGCTGACTGGTCTGTAGTTGCCCGGGTCCTCTTTCTTGCCTTTTTGGAGTGGCATTTGTTTTCTTCCAGTCATCAGGCACCTCTCATGGAGAACACTTCTTGTTCTCTATGACTTTTCAAAGATGATGGAGAGCGGTTCAGCAACAGTATCAGCCAGTTCTCTCAGTACTCATGGATGCATCCCATCAGGGTCTATGGGTTTGTGTGTCTTCAGATGGTATAAGAGATCTCTAACCCTGCCCTGACTGACCAGCAGAATGTCCACATCTCTCCAGTTCTGCTCCCTTGCTTCTAGAGACTGAGCTTCCTGAGGGCTGGTCTTAGCAGTGAAGACTGAGGCAAAGAAGGCAGGTTGTTTTCTTTGACAGGTTGGGGTTTTTTTCAGTATGTCTTGTAACATCAAAAGACATTGTAGATGACTAGATTTGTAATAACATTGCTCCAAAGGTCAGAAACTGAACTGATACAAGACACAAAGTCATGGAATAATTCAGGTTGGGGAACATCTTCAAGATCACATTAAGCAGAGCATGAGTTGACACATTATGTTGTTCCAAAGAGGTAAATATCCTACTTGGATGCATGAACAGCAGTATATGCTGCAGCACATGTGAAGTAACTGTTCTGCTCTAGTCAACACTGCAAACACCTCAGTGGCAAGCTCTGTTTGGTTTTGGCACATTGCAAAAACATTAATACAATGAAGAAATTTCACAGCAGAGCTGTGAAAGCAGAGATCCTATAAATGTGTTCAACTACAAACAGACTAAAAAATAATAATTCGTTTTGGTTTCAGTTTTTATTTGCATTTTTAGGTTTTGGGTGGTTTTGTTTTCTTTGGTTGGTTGCTTGGATTTGGGTTTTTTTCCCATTTTTTTTTCTAAAAAGAAGGGATATCTACTGGCAAAATCCAACTATGAATCTACAATTCTATGATTATTCTGTGATTTACAAGTAGGCAAAAAAACCCACAGCAGAATATATTCTTCATGTTATAACATGTTTTTCTTGCTGGAAAAAAACAAGCTGAGGGACTTCAACTACACCAAGTTTGGCTCACAGCTATCAGAGGAGTGCCCAAGAGGATCATCAGCAATGGTGTGGCCAGCAGGAGTAGTGATCACGCCCCCACGCTTTGCGCTGGTCAGGCTACACCTTGAATGCTGGGTTCTGTTTTGGGCCCCTCTCTCTAAGAAGGACATTGAAGTGCTGGAGAGTGTCCAAAGAAGGGCAACAAACCTGGTGAAGAGTCTGGAGAACAGGGCTGGGGAGGAGCAGCTGAAAGAACTGGAGTTGTTTAGACTGGAGAAGAGGAGGCTGAGGGGAGACCTCATTGCTCTCTACAGCTCCCTGAAAGGAGGTTGGAGCCATTTGGGAGTTGGTCTCCTCCCTAGTATCAGGTGATAGAATAAGAGGAAATAGACTGAAACTGTGCCAGGGGAGGCTTAGGTTGGAGATTGGGAAAAATTTCTTTCCTGAAAGAGTGATTGGGCATTGGAACAGGCTGCCCAAGGAGGTGATGGAGTCACCATCCCTGGAGGTGTTCAAGGAACCTGTGGATGTGGTACTTTGGGACATGGTGGTCCTTAGGCTGACAGTTGGACTTGATGATCTTAGAGGTCTTTTCCAACCAAAACAACACTATGATTAGTTGTATTTAGCAGAACAAGAAGAATCAGGGCCAGGTCCTTCAAAAGAGGATCCAGACACAAAGCAGTAGGTATTTCCAGTCCCTTCTCCTTTCCTTTCTCCCTTACCCTTTCCTTCCCTTCACCATCCCTAACTACAAACCATGCACAGAACACCTGCACACATCCAAAGAACATGCCTAGCATGTCTTCCATTTAAATACTATTTGGCATTTCATTAGGATGTTTCATAGGCCTGCCAATGCCTCTGATGATAAGCAAGCTCATTTTTATCCACAATCAACTAAAATACTGCACAATCCAAACCGAGTAACAAGGAAAATAATCCTTCCTGTGCCCAAGGATGCAAATCACACACACAGCTCAAAATATAGTTTACTTTATCCATTGCCCAAAGAGATGTTTACCAAAATCTTTCCCTGCTCATATGTCTTACATCCTGCTACAGGTTAAACAATCTTTATATGTGTAAAACACTCACAAAAAATAAAAAAACAGAGAATCAGCAAAAATCTTTATAATTACCTTTGCAAAGGGCAGAGTACATTGCCACACAGTAGGCATGGAAGCATCCCAGGCATTACCTTTTTTCCCTGAGCCTTCAGAAAGCAACCACTGGTTTCAGGTGTGCTCTGAGTAATAACATGGCATGCAAATGACAGTTCTGAGTGATGCTTTGACCATCTCTACTTACTACATATTAAACACAGGCTGTATTTCCAATTAGCAGCATGGAAATACAACTCACTTATGTAAAACAGTACGGGTTTTGGGGGGGATTTTTTGGTTGTGGGTTGTTTTTATTTTTTCTTTTTAAGGATATTAGTGTCAGGTCAAAAAGTACAACACTGGGGATTACATTTGCCAGGACAGTGCTTAAACAATCTGTCTCTGTGGAGGTACTGACATGTAAACATAACTTGAGACAATATTCTCCAACCAGATGTTGACCCAGTGTTGGCACAAAATGTCTGCTGGGGTAAATGAAAAGGAAAAACAAGGACTTAGTTAGAAAAAACTGTCCTCAATCAGTAGTGATTCACTAGGGGACATCCAGAGTGGTGAGTCAATATCTAGGTCATACGGGGTCAAGCATGGATGCTCTCACCATCCAAAGTCCCTGACTCCGGATGGGTATTTTCAAAACAATGTCCTGACTGAGTCAAAAAACGTCATCACTGATGAAACTACATCAGATTTGATTCCTTCCCTCTTCTACAGTCTGTCAACTCTACTCCACCCTGCTCTAGGCCTTAGGACTCTGTAGTGGGTCGATCTTGACTGGAAGTGAGGTGCCCACCAAGTTGCTCTTTCATTCTTCTCCTCAGCGCGATGGGGTGGGGGAGTGGTGGTGTAGAAAGTAAGACAGGAAAAAAACATCAAGTGGGTCAAGATAAAGGCAGTTTAATAGAGCAAAAGCAAAGGCCATGTATGGAAACAAAGGGAAACAAAAGATAATTCTCCACTTCCCATCAGCAGGCAATGTGCTGCCACTTCCTGAGGAGTAAGACTTCAGTACGTGTAACAGTTGCTCTACAAGACAGTCGTAGTAACGAATGTTTCCCCTCCTCCTCCTTTCTCTTAGCTGTTATTATTGAGCAGATGTCATATGGTATGGAACATCCCTTTGATCAGTTGGGGTCATCTGCCTTAATCTGTGTCCCCTCCCAGGATCTTGCCCACCACCAGCCTACTGGTGAGGGAGGAATGTTGAAGAGACAATCTTGATACCGTGGAGCACTGCTCAGCAGCAGCCAAAACACTGCTGTGTTATCAATGCCTTCCCAGCTACAGAGCACAGAGCTATGAGGGATGCTATGGGGAAAATTTAACTCCATCTCAGCCAGACTCAAATACAGCTGCTCAAAAATGCCTAGAAGCCACCTTTAAGGGCACACCACACATACCCTGATTTTCATATTACAAGATGCTTCCCTTGCTGCTATTAATCCAGTCTTCATTTTGCTATGAATACTCATAAATTAATAAAACACAAGAAGAAATAAATTTTATGAAGGCTCTTTGCAAAGAACAGAGGTGATACAAACTAAGCATGGTGTAGTTCTGGCAATGGGAAAGGAGTCAAACAATGATAATGAGAATCAGTCTCTCACTCAACCTTTGGGCCAGGTATGAGTCCTTGAACTCTTTTATTTGGCATAAATGTTTGAGATTCATAGTGTAAGACAAGTAAGAATCTCCTCAATTCTAGGAGGCCTAGTGAAATTGCTGATTTTGGTGATGGCAGATTCCTGACAGTTGGAGGAAGCAGGCCCCTTGACAGTATTTCAGCTTGGTCCTATAAAGTGACCTAGCAGTATGTTTCTTTTTATTTTTGTCTTGACTTACAGTGATAAGATCATACTTCTGAAGAAAGCCCAATGGTGGTTAGGAGAATGTATCTCCTTGTCTTGTTTCAGTGTTTATAAGTAAATTAGAGTCAGCTAATAAAGCACATGGAAATAATCACAGAATCAAAGAATTGTTAGGGTTGGAAGCGACCTCCAAGATCATCCAGTTCCAATCCCCCTGCCATGGGCAGGGACACCTCACACTAGATCAGGTTGCTCAGAGTCACATCCACTATGGCCTTAAAAACCTCCAGGGATGAGGCTTCCACCACCTCCCTGGGCAACCTGTTCCAATGTCTCACCCTTATGGGGAAGAACTTCTTCCTAACATCCAATCTGAATCTACCCACTTCTAGTTTTGCTCCATTTCCCCCAGTCCTATCACTACCTGACACCCTAAAAAGTCCCTCACGAGCCTTCTTGTAGGCCCCCTTCAGATCCTGGAAGCCCACAATAAGGTCTCCTGAGAGCCTTCTCTTCATTACACCAAGTTCACAATGTGATACGCACATTTCAGTTATTAGAAAATATATAAATGAAGGCCTCAGCATAAACTGGTCTTTTTTTGCAAATTTTGATGTCATAGCTGCCCAGACAGCAAAGTGAAAGTTTGTATCTGTGCCGAAAACTGAGAGCAATGTTTGAGTGTCTTTCTCTGAAGCAGAAAACTCCAGCCAAAAATAGAATTAACAAAAGGTAAAAAAAAAACAAGAACAACAACAACAAACCAAAACCAACAACAAAAAAACCCCCACCCAATCTTCATTCAAAGGAAACAACACTCTCCATTCTTTAAAAAATACATCATGGTGATGCTAATGGTAATAATGTTAATGATAATACCATCATTTACCTAAATGCCATGCACTCAACATCAGAAGCATGATTTGACAAAAACATAATGGAGTGCAAAGAGTGGTGGTCAATGGTGCTGAGTCCAGCTGGAGACCTGTAACTAGTGGAGTGCCCCAGGGATCACTGCTGGGTCTGGTCCTGTACAACATCTTTATCAAATTACATTGATGAGGGGACAGACAGACAGTCTGCTCATCAAGTTTGCTTGATGATACCAAACTGGATGGAGGCTTGGCTGATACACCTGAAGGCTGTGTNAAGGGGCTGGAGCACTTCCTGATGAGGAAAGGCTGAGGGACCTTGGGGCTCTTTAGTCTGGAGAAGAGAAGACTGAGAAGGCATCTCATCAGTGTCTGAGGGCTGGGTGTCAGGAAGGAAGGGACAGGCTCTGCTCACTTGTGCCCTGTGACAGGACAATGGGCAATGGATATAAACTACATTGCAGCAGGTTCCACCTCAACATGAGGAGGAAATTCTTCACTGTGAGGGTCTCAGAGCACTGGAACAGTCTGCCCAGAGAGGTTTTGGAGTCTCCTTCTCTGGAGACTTTCAAGACCCATCTGGATGCATTCCTGTGTGACTTGTGCTAGATTACTATGGTCCTGCTCTGGCAGGGGGGGAGGTTGGACTTGATGACCTTTGGAGGTTCCTTCCAATCCCTAACATCCTGTGAGCCTGTGAGCCAGCATCACTACACAAGGCCACGGGTGCCTTGAAAAAAGATAAGACTCAAAAGTCCACGGCAGCTGCCCTGAAGCTGAGCATCAATGACCAGATCCACTCTGCATTTCTAACAGCTCATTGTTCACAACAACCTTGGGCCCATGGCAAGTTTAGAAGAAGTGACGCAGCTTGGGCGAACTGAACGCAGTGATACCATGACTCAGGAGGACACTTTATGCCCCCTTTCATGATTCAGTGGTTCAGAGACCTTTGTATGAGCACAATGAGCAAAGATCTTTCCTCCAACTAGGCTGATTTTTCTACAGGACTGAGCAGGCAAGAACAATTTCACACTGGTCAGCAGAAGCTACAGCTGCCTCAGAGCGCTCTAAATGACACTTGGCAGGCCAGAAAGGTTATTCAAGCAGTGCTAACCAACTGAGTTGTGGCATGGCTTCCTATTTTGATGACTGCCCATTATGTAAGGGTTTCTTTTAGCAAGAAGTTCCTCTCAGGAAATAGATTTGATTTTTTTTTCCTGGTGTGTCTACTCTGCAACAAGAGAACAGCTCAAAATATCCAGGGGAGAGTTGTCTCAATTATATTTGCATCAGGTATCTCCAATAACCAGCCTCATGGAGAGGTGAAAGCAGTACTGGTTTATAACTGAGTCAGACGCAGCCCACATGACATTGACATTGCCTTGGCAGGATGTGGTTGCCCACCTGCTCCCTGATGTTCTTTGGAAAATCCCTGCTACTGTGTTTTTGTTTGGTTTGTTTCTTTTTTTTTTTCTTAATGACTTGCAAACAAACTGCATGCTTAACCCATGTGGGCCAAATTACATGGACTGCATAAAATTTTAACCTGACTTCCTTTTCACTAGGAAAAGGTGAAGGGGGTTCATAGAATAACAGAATTGTTTTGATTGGAGGACACCTTTAAGATCACTGAGTGCAATGATTAGGTAATGTCCCTCAGCACCACATCTATACAGGTTTCAAACCCCTCCAGGGACGGTGACTCCACCACTACCTTGGACAGCCTGGTCCAGGGTTTGACAACCCTTTGGGGGAAGAAATTGTTCCTCATGTCCAACGTAAACCTCATGCAAACTGAGGCTGTAATGGGTACAGGTTGCTGCTCCCAAGGAGATTCTGACTGGACACAGGGAAAGTTTTTCTCAAGAACAGTCAGCCACTGTATTTCTCTTCATAGAATCATAGCATTGTTAGGGTTGGA
>VXBD01006305.1:572-17181 GCA_013399975.1 Indicator maculatus
TGGAAAAAGAAATTTGGTGCTAGCTGCTTCCCTTCATGTGTTAGGCCCCTATGAATTTCTTGTCTCAGTGCGGCTTGTAAAGCAACTTTTTCCCAGATGCTTAGAGATGGCTGTAACTGGTGACAGGAAAGAGCTAGGTCAGAATTGCAATCTCCATTTAGACTCTCTCCTCAAAAGAGACCAAATGGAAAAAGAAATTTGGTGCTAGTAGCTTCCACCAAAGTGTCTGGAGCATGCACGCTCACCTGCACTTAGTAGTCATATCTGCTGCACACCAACAAAAAACAGCAGCTTATGAATGAGAACAGACACTTCATTTGTCTTTAGAAATTGACTTCTGAAGTATGTTTACATTCACTGACATACCAGACACAGCAGGACTGACCTATTTTACCTAAAATTAGCCAGCAATTCGATAAAAATTCAGTTATCCATATAAAAATCCATATATTCATGACCTTTCTCTTTCCTTACCTGCCCCAAGATAAAATAAGCAAGCAAATAAAAGCCACTCAAGAAAAACATTTATTCCCATTCTGGTTGTTCCCAAAGTCATCTGAAAAAAAGTCTCCATAATGCCTGAAAAAGAGATTCCATTATTTTAATTATCTTAATTTAGAGAACCATAAAATAGTGCAATGTCCAAGCTAAAGCTGGGTGAGTATACCCAGCTCCTGTTATATCCACTTCCTCACTGTTACTTTTGCATCTTTATGTCTTTAACAGGATGATAAATGTTTTTAAGCAGTAGCCAGGATTCAAGAAGCCTGTATTCTTTAAGACAAAATACCTATGAATCCATTTGTACCTACCTTAGATATCTCTTGCTCCACTTGTTGCCTCTTGGGTGTCTCTTTTGACTCAGGCCCTTTTGGAGTACCAGTATTCTTAACAGAAGGCGATTCAACTCCTTCCCCTTCGAGTTGCAGACTAATACCTTCTGTGGGGACAGGGTGATCAATACCACTTGGATTCAGGTTGCAATGGATAGCTGGGGAAAAAAATACAAGGAAGAAAATACTGCTTAGGAAAGAAGTCCATGTTACAAACATTGGTCAAAGTACTAGGAAACATTACACAGTAACCAGAGCCACATCAGAATACTGCAAAAGAGCTCTCTTCTGCCTTAATGGGGATTCAGGGCAAAATACTAGAGAAAGAAAATTAGAGGCCATGAAACACTCTATAAAGCTATTCAGCACAGGCTACTATGTTGAAGTCTGGATTCACTACACATCCAAGACCCTCAGATTACAGTTTTACTGGGGTAGGACAGAATAGCCTATGCATTCAGTGCTCAGCCATAGCCTTTTCTCTTTTCTGGGCAAGTTCTTTTTTCCATTACACTTCCAATTACTACAACATCCTAGGTCATAAACAATGTGAGCTAAGTAAGCTGTGCACAGCAAGTCAGTAAGTCAGTCCCTGCACAGAGTAATGACTTACCCAGCTGATTATCTCTCCTTCAGCACTTTCTACCACTGCCAATTACCACCTACACTACCCTAATAAGCAGGAGGGATGCACTCTCTAGGAGCATATAATGAGGTGTGGACTAATGACAGCAGAATAAGGAAAGCAACCACAGGGAAAAATAAAACAGATGCAAACCATAGTGGAGAAATGCACATTTAGAACTATAGTAGTAGTTTCATCTGTTTCTGTTCTAAATTTCACAGTTCCAGCACTCACATAGGGAGTAGCCTTAACAACCTTCTTGGCACGTGCAGAAAATGTTAAATGTGTGGATCCTGATACAACCTCCCCTTGCTGTGACTATCTGACTTCATTAATGTTTATAAATATGTAAAGGGTGAGTGCAAAGAGGATGGAGCCAGGCTCTGCTCAGTGATGCCCAATGACAGCACAAGGAGCAATGGGTGGGCGTTGAGGCATAAGAAGTTCCATGGAAACATGAGGAAAACTTTTTTCACTGTGAGGGTGACAGAACATTGGAACAGGCTGCTCAGGGGGGCTGTGGAGTCTCCCTCTCTACAGAGATTCAAAACCTGCCTGGATGTGTTCCTGTGTGACATGGTATAGGTGATCCTGCTCTGGCAGGGGGGTTGGCCTGGATGATCTTTCAAGGTCCCTTCCAGCCCCTAACATTTTGTGATTCATCTCCTCTAAATTGTATCTACTTACCTGAAAGAAACAAGTAATTACTAAAGATTTCCTTCCTTATCCTCCAGACAGATTTTTTTTTTCCACAGCCCAGTGAGGATGGAAACTGTCCTGTTAGTAGCCAAACTAATTCTCCCTTTCATAAAAAATGGGATATATCCCAACTAACTTGTAAAAGTACTCCCAGCACATCCTGCTGCAGCAAGTGCTGGAACTTATCAGCACTTGACATGGAATGTAGTCCATAAAAATCATTCCGTTTTCTTCAAAGGTCTTTCGTAGATGAATAGAAAGACCCCTAAATATACCTTTGAAACACTAACACACCTCAGCAGCATCCAGGAACAGGCAGGTTTTGGCTGTCAGCTCCCTTCCAGTGCTCAAAAGAAGTCAAAAAGCATGGTGATATTTGACACTACCTGGAAGAACACTGCCAGCATCAATCCTCCTGTTGATTGCAACTCTTCCCTTCCCAGTCCCCCCAAACAATATGGGTTATGGAAAAGGGTTGTAGGCAATGGTCAAGGAAAGCTTTCTGGGTTACTGCACGCATTACAGGAAGCAAATGATCCAGATTTCTGATAACATAGGAGCATAAGCATCACCTGGATGGCTTTTAAAACAAAAATTACATGGCAAGATGCTGCTTGACTCTTAGCCCATCATTCTTTATTAAGTGCTGGTACTGTTTCAGCAATGCTTTACTTTGTGCTCCTTCAAGATACAAAAGAAAGAAAAAATTGGAGAGGCTGCTAGCAATTACACACATGGCCATTACTTTTTTATTGAAAAGAGGTGACAGGTTAAACATAACACAGGCTGCCTCAGGAAAGACTTTTCCACAGTTGCTGATTCTGGGGGGAGGGACATGACATTTTACTTTTTCCTAGAGGTTGAAGAAGGAAAGAGTTTATCTCTGTCCTTCACTTTCATCATAAGTCTTGGCTTACCACTTACTTGCATTCAATCTGTCCCACAAGGAAGACACACCAGAACAAGAGCTTTGGTGTGGGGAGAAGGCAGACTGAAGGGTGGGATGAGAAAAAAGCAGAGGTAGGGTAGTTATCTCAGCCACTTGGCAAAGCTAATCTTTGTCATGAGCCGTTTCTGCATAGACAGCTCTGTTGCTATCCTCTAGTGCTGCCTCCAATTCTCAGCTACACAGAGGGTAAGAAGGAAAGAGTATTTGCTCACATGTGTCTGTTATTTTCTGTTACCACACAGAAATATATATATCCATCTCTGTGGCAGGGACAGGTGGAACACTTGCCCCTTTCTAAATGTCAATATAAACCATAAGTGTTCCTTTTCAAGATTTGTTAGAAGCATGGAAAGAATTCAACCGCTGGTCAGCCATAACATTCTCTTCTTAAATCAGCACCTTACACAATTTTAGCTAGAGCAGACCAGCCCATAACTCTATGCAAAACTAAAGGCTTAGGCGTCTGACAGCACCCAGAGTTACTATCCTGTAGAACTGAGTCTAAGCAGCTCTTACAAAAGAATCACAAATCACCAACTCTACCATAGTACAACTGCTGTGACCCTCTTAGCTGACTCTTCTTAAATCTCTTTTAATGGTATTTGCCTGGAAAAGATTCTACCTACAGACAAAGCTTCGTGCTAAAATACCTGTCCAGACTCTTACTTCTCATTACCCTGTATTAGCTAATGCCAGCTCACCCCACCCTCTGCATTCACATTTTCCCACATTGCTACTTTCTCAGCACCTTTTCACCAAATTAAATCCACCTCATAATTCCCAGATTTTAGAAGTCCATCAAGTCACCAATCCCTCCTCTAAATAGACAGTATCAGTCTCATACCACTAAATATCAAAAGTATCCTTAGATTTTTAAATGGAATGCCTTCTAATATTGTTCCATACAATCTCCATATCCGTGTAACATCCCTGTCTCAGTAATACAACTCTTCATTCAGTTTCAGAGCACGTACATTCTCCTTTCCCTGCTCAAAACCCTAATTAATTCCATGTCTCTCTTCATGCTCAACAGTTGTCACTTAACTTGGACTGAAAGCTTTCTGTGGTGGGAATTTGTTTTGTTGAGGAAGGGTGGATGTTCCGTACAGCTCTGACTGCACAGCAACAAGCATATGAGGAATGGTACTGGCAGGTACTGTAACACAGATTCCCAGATTGTATTTCTGAAACAAACTATTAGTTGAAACAAAGGTACATAAGTGCTCTTGTACTCAATAGCAGAGATGAATCTATAGCACATAACCACTTTTCCAGAACTTTAGAGACTGCTGAGATCTGCCGAGTTATGACACTCAAAGTCTGCAAGAACTGACTTGATCTGGATCATCCACGATGGAAAAATGACCACGTTGGTGCTAAAAAAAAACTAGGGAATGAATGAAATTAATGCAATACACAGTGTATTATTTTTCCACATGCTACAACACAAATCCAAGTCCTTTCCATGTAACACGGAGCAAGAGAATTTGTTGCCCTGCAGAAGCTGACGCATCTGTGCCCGCACAGATCCCTCACAGCATGCATATGCAGCCCAAGAGGAGAGCTTGCAGGGCAACATGAATGCTCCTCTCCCCTCACTACTGCCTTCCCATACATGCCTGCCTCCCACGTGGCAAGCAGCCAAAGACAGCTTGTCTGAGTACGCTTGAAGGTACAGAAAAGTCATCAAGAACCATAATAAGTTACTGGCATCTGGGGGCAAGCCTTGCCTTTTACTAGAGGGTACTCTGTGGATCCTGTCTTGAGAAAAGCCTGAAGGCACTCTTCAAAACACAGCCTTGATATATCCAAAGTTTTGCATGGGCAGATGGGAAGTCCTTGTCTATCCATCTGCAGGCTCAAGGCTACATTTCATCTGCAGATCAAATCTATGATCAATTGCTAGCTTTGTGCACTCTACTGCCTACCATGTCAAACCTTTCATAACTGCTTGTTTCAATGGGAATATTGTTGGCTGCTTAAAATTTTAAGCAGATCAATTAAGACTACATTAAAGCATATTTGGCAAGTACCTGAGTTACATTCAATAACAATCGCTCTATTCTGAAAAGCAATCGAGTAAAAATAGCATCTTCTTACTCATGTGCCCTGTTCTGTGTGCATCACAGTCATATGCTAGCTTTTGCTATTCAGAGACAAAAAAGCAAACATGGGAGATACCCATCCAACCTCTAACAATCCTTAGAAAACTTTAATTTGTCAAATACTGGCAAACCTGCATTCCATTTTATGTATTCAGCTAAGGGGCAAGTCATCTGCTACTCCCACCATTAAAACGCCACATTGTTGAAAGCGACAGAAGTCAGTTCACACAGCTGCAACCTCAACAAACTCAGGCTGGACACAGCAAGGACTTTATGAAAAGGATCAGGTACTTCCAGGAAAGGATATCCTGCAAGACCTATGGACAGCAGCTCTCACTGTAGCTGTTCCTTCTACCTCCACCCAATTCTTTGTCAACAGCAAATCAAATTTTCAACCACATCAAATTTTGCAGTCAGCATTTTTAGACAAACTTCTATGACGCATTTCAGTATCAAGTAATCAAACAACTTTCTTGGGGCTTTTTCCTTGCCATCATTCACAACCCACTTAAACTGGGTTGATCAGAGCAGAGCCAATCACACTGAGAACATTTCAGACTGAGATGGTTGCTCACATTGACCAAAGGAGAAAGAAGGATCCATATTGCAAAGCCCTTCCCATATTTTCAGAAGTTTATACTTTATAAATTACTCTGACTATCCCTAGAAAGCATGGGATTATTTAAAAGGTGTCTGACCTGAGCAGTTAGTACTACTTCTAAAATATTTAAAAACAAGATGATAAACACAATAATGGCAACCTTAATTCCTACATAAACTTTTGGATTATTTTGACTACTTTATCTGGCAGAACATTTTTTCACAGTAATTGGTTTCCATAAATCCTATGGACGCTCCATCTGCCTCACCAATCAGTTTCTAGTTTTGAGAAACTCTCTGGCTTTTGCCTGTGTGAATTACTTCTCCATACAATCCAATCTCCAGCACAGTTCCCATAACCCATCACTTTGGACCAGCTGAAACTGCAGTCAAGTTTCACATGAATGCACCCTACTTTTACATTTCCACTCAGTAAATACTCTTGGCAACCTGCTAAAGAAGTAGCTTCAAGGTTTTGCCCACTCGGTTTCTTGAATCTGCCTTTCTAATAGCCACCAAATCAGCAGCATACACACAGAGCAAAGAAGCCCTTCATATCAGTCAGGACCTTTTCTACTTCAGTACAGATAACATGAATTTGTCAGAAATTTCTTCCAAGATTGAAGTCCCAAAATATTTAGTTGAAGTAATATGGGCCCCTAGCACTCTGCTTCTGTTGGTCTGCATCAAAATGAGCATTAAGCAAATACAACAAACTGTGCCAAAAGCCAGGCCAACACTGAGCTGCAGGGTGCTCTGCAAACTCCTGCTACTCATGAGCCAACCCATAGGTGTGAGTTCAAAGCTGAGACAGACACAACTGCACACTGCTGTACCTCCAGGGCCCCCCAGAGAGCTGCTTGCCTTTCTAACCTCTCTTGCCATGACATTTAATCATCTACTGGATTAATCACTTTAACAAACAATAAACTTCTTACAACAGGCAAACACTACAATGAAGAGCTTGTTCAAGCAATGGGATATGCCCTCCAGCTGGGAAGCATCTTAAAGGGAAAGAGATGAGACAACTCTGTAGCAAAGCAGCAGACACCAAACCAGGTCAAAATGGGCAGGGATGGCCGAACAGAAGGGAGAAAAGTGTAGGATGAGGATAGAGGTAGAAGGTAATAAACTGTTCAGAGGAGGCATGTTTGGTTTAGTTTTTAAATTACAGGGGGTTTGCCTTTTTTACCCCTTTAGAATTATCATCAGCAAGACAAAATTTAAAATAACTGCACTCATGATGCACCAATCCTTGAGCATCTCTAGCTGGGCCACTGGGTACTCATCCACAGTACCAAGCCAATTACTACTACAAGCTATTTGCTCTGTTCAGAAACAATGGAAAAGTAGCCAAAACTAAAGCCAAAGACAAGCACAGAAAGAGAAAAAACATAAACCAATCTACTACACTCCACATACGCTTCTTACACACAACCTCAGCTGTAAGAGGTAGCTAATGGTAGTTGAGTACCAGAAATTTATCAAGAAACAAGAATGAGTAACTTATCAATTTCACCTGCAGTCAAACTAAACTCACAACCTGGCTGAAGGCCATAAAAATCTTGAGCGCACAGAGAAAACTCCTTAGGTGCCTACAGAACAAAACACTAAATCTAGAATAAGAAATCCTCTTCTTGTATGGGTTAAGTTTTAATACTCTCATCCCACCAGATACATATGTACTTAATTCTATTCAGCTGAGAAATGTTACTTCAGCATTTTGATAGTTTTCTCACTGGAAACTACTTATTTTATATATGGTAATCCTCACTTGCTATCTCTTAGCTCACAGACTTTAGCACATGCTGTAAATATAAAGGACAATTTCTGTTACACCTTGTCTTCAGGAGACAGAGTGTGTACTACCACTATGCTAGATAGACCTTGGAGCCTCAGCAATAAAAGTTCTGCCTTTGTAACAGCACAACGGGATTTCACGATAAAAAGCAAGCACAATGACTGGACAGACAATTTCTGAACCATTTTCTCATTCCATGATAATAAATGTTCAGCTGGTACAAGCAGCTCTTGAATTCACACTGGCAATAGAGGTGCTCGCTGAAAAATGGATCAAGTCTACCACAAATCTTGTGCAGGTGTAGAGGAAGGAGAGAATACTGGCAAAGAAGGGGACTAGTGAGCAACTAGCTCAACAACTAGCTCAGAGCAAAATGGATCTTAGAGAACAAAGCAATAATGGTCTGTAAGTAAGACGCATCATATGCATAGAGGAACATAATTTGAGCAGTGGATTACAGTAAAAAAGATAACTGGTAATTTGTTTTGCAAACTAATTGCATTTTCTGTTAATAAGGAGGCTTGTGCAAGCATCTACAGAGTTTCCCCTGAAAGGGGAAGCACCTCCTCCTGATTCCAAGTTTGTGAGTTGCACAGAGTTGCAAAAAGGGTGCTACAGGAGGTTAGTATTGGGGGGAGGGAGAATAAATAAATAAAATAAATCAATGGTGGATAGAGGAAGAGACCTAAAACAATGCTCTCACTGAAGGAAAAGTATCCACCACACATTGCAATTGTCAGTTGCCAACCGACTTCGGCAAACTCCAGATCAGTTACCTCTGCTGCCTCTGAGGATTTCACAGTGCATAAGGAGAGGAAGTAGATAGAAAAGATAAAGAACATATCTGGATAAGAAACAAGTCTTCATTAGTTCCACTGTTGCTGGAAGAAACTTGTCTTGCAGTCACTGCTTAGGAGATTAGCTAGTCACGCTCTGCCACAGATTATATTTCTAAGAATGCCTGATCTCAAGTCCTTCAATTCTATCATCAGGCAGCATTACATCAGAAACCTCTTCTAAGCACTGCTGAGCCTACCTGGCATAGAAAGAATAGCTCAGACACACGGGTTGTCTTTATTACAGCATTAGAGGTGCAATGTCACAGACATGCATCACAGACCTCTGCCTTTGCCCTACTCATGAAAGCTGGTGTCTGCTGAACATGTGGCACAGAAATGGCTGCAATCCAGCTGTGGATCTTCTTGTCCCTGAATGATGCACAAAGGCATTAAAACGTAAAGAAAAAAAGATATTTATTCACCCTCACTAGCATAATTAGTTCTGGTTTCAGTCCCAGCCTCCTCTCAACAGCTTAAAAGTTACCTCCTTTTTCTATTGTTCAAGGCTACTCCTTCCCTTGTACATTTAACTGAAGAGCCTGGAAATGCCTTCTTTCATTCCCCCAATGAAATTTTTTACCTCCCACTGCTTACTCATACCACTGTATCCTACCCACTCTGGCACCCCAAATAAGTTGTATAGTGACAAACTATTAGCCAAGAGCATGCAATTATTTTGCTAGAGGAAAATCTAGGAGAAAGCTTCTATTTACACCCATTACAATTCTTTATGTTTCTGAAACAGCATTATTAAAAGTCTCTTTCTTGCTTTTACTAGGTTATTTGCAGAGAAGAGAATCAACTCTGAGCCTGAACTAAAATCCCCTTGGGGGGAGAGAGAAGAAGAACAACCAAAAAAAAAATTGCCACCACACCACAACAAAAAAAAAAACACAAAAACAGGGCAAAGGAGAACAAATGAGTGGGGAAATGAAATGAAGTAATGACCTGAATGTTTGGCTGAAGAGCATGAGGCAGCAAGGTTTCACATTATGTAGAGACTAATAGGACTAATTAGAAGCCACAGTCCACACCAAATTTCATCCTCACGCCCTTTTCCTGTCCAGTCACATACTCCCTGCAAGCATATGAGATCTTGTAATTGAACACTAAATTCACTTCAGCCCCAGTTCAGTCTCCCTGCCCAGCTGCTTGCTTCCTCCAGGAGCAGCACACATTAGGGTGAATTCTTGCTGCTCTTTAATGCCAAGTTTAGCTGATGCTGCACTGAGAGGGCACAGTTATTGATGGCAGCTCCCTCATTGTTCTCTTTGTAACCCTTCTGCCATAGAATGATTTTGGCAAGAAAAGGAGGACCCTATACAAAGATGAGGGAAAGTGCAACCTACCCAAAGTAGAAGTTACTAAGGATGAGACCTGTCAATTTAATCTGCTTCAGGCTTTCCTGAAGGTCTCTCAGAAGAGAAGACTTCATGTAAGAAGGTCAGTACAGCAGTTTCCAACCCTGCCTGCTGTGGGGAACTGGTATTTTCCAGGAGCATATTTCTACAGCTGCAACCTAATGTGGGGCCCCTCCTTCCCCACAATTCTACTGACCTGACACAGCAGACAACTTCTCTTACAAGAGCTGATAGCGTTCAGTACACTTGAAAAAGGTTGCTAAATATCTTCTACACGACAGCCCTGTCTGGTAATGCGTTTATAGCTCAGTGCACAATTACTCAGTCCGTCTCTGTGTTTCTGGGTCGTCCTGGCCAAATTCTCCTCGCAGTTACTTGGCCTAAATCAAGCTCTTGTGGTGAGTGGATGCACACAAGATGAGCAAGTCTTTGTCATAAAAGCCATCAAGCTGGGCCAGACCAAAAGTCCAGCCCTTTATGCCATTGCCTAAGGAAATGAAGTGAAAGCAAGACATACATGAATCGATCCTTCCTTAGCAGGTAAGGAATGGCTCAAGGTTGAAAGTTGCGCCTGGGGAACTGTTGTTATACGGAAAATGGTTTTGGTTTTGCTTCTTTTTAAACATTTTAAGTACAGTTTCACTGTTCTGCATTGTGACCTGCGTCCTTTTTCTTCAAACTATTCATTAATATCTAAGGATTCTCTCCATGGTCATCTCTTTTTCAAGCTGAAGAATCAGAATCTTTGTAGCCTGCCTCAGAGAACACACCATGTTTCTGATCAGCCAACTGCTTTCTCTGTATTTTTTCCAGATCTGTCCCTTTTCTGAGGTGTAGCAAGCAAAATTCCCCAAACTTCAGGGATCATCCAAAATACAAGAGCAACAGAACAGGAAATGATACAGAAATGAAGTGTTCTGAGCTCTTCCTCATACTTTCTGAAATCCTATTTGCTGTTTTGACCACCACCACTAGACAGTTTCAGAAGATGCCAATATTACTCAATTTTCTAGCCTTTTCTCCACCTTTGCCTTCGGCATCTTCCAGAACTACTCCCTCTACATTCTCTGCATGCTTTGAGCAAATAATTAAGGGCCGAGTTGTTCAACTGTTAATCTGCAAGGGTAGATACCTGTATGCATCCAAAGGCCATAGCTTTCATAATAAATAGCCTACAATAAGATTCTCAGCTCCAAACTCTTGAGCATCTCTTGTGCACAGAAAGAGGAATCCTTGCCTTAGAGATCATCCAGTTTGAACAAAGAGAGACACTGGAGAGATGGGACAGGATACAAGACAGTAAAGCTGTCTCAGACAGGACAGCAGAAAAAGTCAGCCCCAGAACCAGACAGTATCCCTAACAAATGCAGAAACTCAACACTCGAGGCAGTGCAGAAAGAAAGCAGTAGACCCACAGCAGCAGTACCACCTCTGCAAACTAATCAAGTCCAACGGGCAAAACAAAAACTTTGTGCCGTCCAGATACCTTGGTCTGCACCCACTAGCAAGGCTGCACAGGAGATGTTTTGGACAGAAACCTCTCCAGTTACCAGCTGAACAACCTGCACCTTCCTGCAACTTTGACACCCCCTGGCTACCCTGCTTACTCTGAGCTTCTGACTGCTGCTCTCCAGCCATAACCCTCACGACAGCAGTATTGTTTCCTGCCTAACACGAGTTCATTTCTAAAAGCAGAAAAGCAAACATGACCACATAACCTGCAATCATATCCACTCCCCTCAGTTTGAATACACCCAAAGGAGGCTTCAGTGCAGTGACATTATCTCTTACCACAGCTTCGTCTTGGGATCTCATAATCTCACCTTCAGCATTTCAGCTCAGTCTTCCTGTATGATGCCTGGAGAACATTCAAAATAAGAACTTGCAGTCTGAAACAGCCTCCTAGCCTTAGACAGCTACATTATTCCTTTGGAGAAGAATCACTGACTCTCTTGTTAAGGAAAGACATAATGAACTGTGACTTTTTCAAATATAGCAACCTAGACAGGAGAGCTCTAAGCAGTGGTTCAAAACAGAGGATCACGCACTGCCACCAAGATGTAGGCATACTATGAAAGGGAGATGGAAGCGGGGTTTGGAGGGGTGTCAAGAAAGGAAGCCCCATCTTCTGAAGTTGTGCCTTTGCTGGGCAAAAAAGGCAGCTAGAGATTTAACATCCCAACCAGAAGGCTACCACATGAAGATGAATGGGTGAAGACCTATGTTCCTGCCTGGAATCCCACGATCACTGACACATTTTTGAAGCAAATGGTTACTAAACATACAGAACTGGTACCACGACCAAAAACTACTTACTCTTACTACTTACTACTTACAGGTCTTACTCTTCTGCGGCTTATCTGCCCCNCACTAAACATACAGAACTGGTACAACGACCAAAAACTACAGTTCAGGTCTTACTCTTCTGCGGCTTATCTGCCCCACCACCACTGGTCTTCCCCATCTCTTCTGCTATGACCCCACGTGCCACTTTAAGCTGCAGAGGGAGATGTGTAAGTCATCCCTGCTGCCAAATGGCAGCTCTTTCTGAGCCACATGTCTGAGTGCCTCAGGCAAAGGAGTGGCTGGAAACTACTGAAGAAAACAAGACCATTGATGGATGCACATTTCTTTTGAGCGACAGGGTTTGTTACTTCTTTGCTTCACAGGCAATTAAGTGTGCTGAAAACCCACCTATTAGATCACATTCCCTGGAAACTTAGTTGTGGAGACACCCAGTCTGAGCCTGGAGTGGATGCAGGAACAAGATAAAGTTGAGTAACTGAAAACCTGTCCAAAGAGTTGTATTTTTGGGCACACCCTAGAACAGCATCATAGGTACCTGTATTGAAACCTGTTCCAAACTTGTCCTTCAGATGGTCCTGAACTCACTTTAGCTTTGCTGACAGAAGCACATCTGTGAGTTCACTGTATCTCAAGTCTCTAAGGAAACACATTGTAGCATTCAGTATCCCTTGGAGCTGGCTTGGCACTGAAGGCTTTCCAACTGGGTACATCACATTGATGAAATTCAGAGGATCACTTTGATAAAATTTGGTCAGAAGCTGCAAATACCCTCACACTTGTGGCAGCTAACCTTGATGCCACACCCCAGAATGTTCTAACGTGCTCCGAGTATTGAGGATTCCCGAGAGATAAGACCAGGGTCATTGTCAATTTATGTCAGAAAGGTTCCACTTCTTAGGAAAAAAATATTCTCCCATAAGTAGCTTCAGGGTCTCAGAAGCAGGAACCACAGGACAGCAGAAGTTCATATAAATTTTAAGGAAGAGACCAGCAACAGAAGTATCTATGCATTTTCCAAAGCCTACACAGAGCAGGAAAGATGTTAGACCAAACTTCATTAAACACTCATTATGAAAGGAGTCTGTGATGTAATTATCACTTTTTTTGCTCAGGAATCTCAAAGACACCACAGGTCAGAGCTGCAGGGGATCTGACAGAACTGTGTGGGATTACCTGCATGCATACATTATCTGGTGGGTGCTGTCAGCCTCTCACTTTCCTGTGCAATAAACACTGTGGGGAGGGGAGGGAGAAATCACCATTTCTCTCTTCCCCTTTACCTCTGCTGCACATGAGCAAAATGAAAAAAAAGAAATCTTGAGAACACTGTTGCAGAGATCAAAAGCCTTTTTCTACTGGCTCTGACCTAGTTCTTTCATTCTTACTAGAGAAAAAAAATTACAAAAAACCGAACAGCAAACCCACTTAAAGGAACATTGTCAAAACTGTTAGGTCTAAAAATAGACTCACCTTGGCAGTGTTCCCATCTAGACGGGCTCATATCAAGGAGTGCAAACTCACTTTCCCCATACACACACCAATCCTTTCATCAGTTAGGGAGCTCTGGTACCACACCACCCAAAGTCCATATAACCTCTTCTGGGACACTCAGGTATGTACTATATGCAACTAGCAAGGAACTTTAGTATCTTTCAAATGCCTGTTTCATACTTGCAAATCCATCCCTGTCAGCTATCCCAGTTAAAAAAAAAAAAAAAAATTGGTCTTTTTTTTGAAGCAAACCACTGGACATTTGTTGCCATAACTCTAGCACTTCACCCTAAGACAATATTAGAATAATCAAATTTGAGGAAGGTTTCAACAGTTTGTCATTTAAAATAAAATTTAAAAAAATCAGAATTTCTCAGATTCTCCACAAACTAAAAGTTACAAAAACTTTTTGCGTTATCTACGCAGAGCGTTTTTGAAAAGAGAAAGAAGTGGTGGCCAAGGCAGACAAATGGGCGGTTTCCACAGAACAATAGCTGTGGCAGAGCTGGTAGGGCAGCGGATGTTGGCTCTAGCCAGGAACTCCCATGCTCTAGGATCTGTGGTTCCATTGTGCCCCAGGGACTTCTCCACTCCCTGACAATTGCAGTCCAGAGCCAGCCGCTTGTGAGTTCACACAAGAAGCCAGTTGGACCAACTGTCCAGAAGCCTTGCTATGCTCTACAAGAAGGTCTGAAGACCCAGCAACTTATCCTAGCTAAACTCCAACTACCACAGAGCCCAGACAGACAACTCATCTTAAGGCAGGTTTTCAGGGCCTTCCTTATTTTAAAGCTTCTAGAACTGATGTACAGCTGGTGATGCTTTCAAGATCCCAAGCAGCAAACCAGAAAACTGGTTTTCCAGTGAAAACAAATCAATTAAAAACTAGGAAAAAAATAAAAGAAAAAAAAGCAGCCTATTACCTGAATCTAAGACATTTTGAGTTCAATACATTGGCTTTTTTCTACAAAACTATCAATTTAGAAGACTCAACAGCAACTTTACTTTTTACTTTTGACTAGAATAGGATTCACTAGAGTGGTGATTAGAGCTATGAGGGACATAAAACCTCTAAGCTTCCCAAACAGAAGCTCTAATGCCACATTACCTTCCAAAGTCACAAGTCATGAACAGCACACGACTCACACCCAGGGCTCCAATACGGCAGAAAATGCATTAAGATAAAAGAATGCTTTTAAGCATAGCCACACAAAGAAACATAGTTCCAAAAGCAAATGATGGATACAATAATAAAGGACCTTAAATGTCCAGGCACTACATTCACACAAAGCAGTCACAGCCACATGACTACTCATGCTGAAGCAGTAATAGCTATCTAGCTATCCTAGTGTGAGAAGACCAAAATTATGCAAAGGCAAGAAAATTGAGGAAGAAAAATCCAAAATGGAAGGAAAGCAGAACATACAGACAAGAAAACCTACTCTGAGAGACCACAGCAGAGATGCATCCTAGTAGAATGAAATGGGAAGGAGTTAAAGTAAAAAAAATCCCATCTCAGAAGGGAAAGGCACTGCTTCCCAAAGCTTTAGCAGAGCTTTCCTTCATTAATATTTACAAAGCTTTTAGAGATTCTCAGATGGAAGGCACTGCAGCTATGACAGGAATTATTACAGACCTGAAAATATCTAGCAAATAAACTGAAAAGGACTTCAAGTGAATAAAGGAGGCTGACATTAGAGAGCACACTGAAATAGGGGTTGCTGCTGGCATGTGAACCATCTGGTGCATGGCAGTCTTGTTTCACTGACTTACTTACCCACTACTGGGCACGCATGCCTAGTCCACATTGCTAAGTTTTTGCCACTGAAGAAGCAATGGTTTTATTCAGGGCCACTATCTTCCCTCTTCATGTCATCAGTCTTCAAAACTGCCATTCAATAAATCAGTTTCTGCCTAAGAAATCTGACTCATGAAGAGGCTTCTAGCTTAGAGTGGACAACTTTAGATGTACACAGGCAGCTTTTGAGACATAGTGGGTTTGTTTGAATTTGCCTAGGAAGCTAGTTTTCAGGGATGTTAAGCTGCCCTTTCTTCAAGGCCAAGAATTTACTGGACTATCATTCGCACTGCTCACTTAGGTACTCTAAAAATGACAGCTTCGGCATGATTTTCTGCAGTAAAGCAAGTGGTTGTTGACAGGACTGTAGATCTCAGCGTATCTGAGAAACGAAGCTCAAGACAGCCTCAAGATGAGCACCTCAAAAAGTAAACATACTCCAAATTAAGCATAAGAGAGGGGCCAGAGGCTTTTCAAATCCAGGACTTCTGAAACTTTCCCAAGGGCACAGAAGAAAGCAAGATCACAGACGAATCCCAGGATTCTCAATGCCTCACTCTACAGTGCTAAAAGAACAAGTGAATTTTGGAAGCTGGCAACAGGAACGTGGATTTGCCTTTTCTCATAATCCTCACCACATCTCCTCCAACTTCCCAAAAGCCCCATGAAAAGGGAACACACAGCCAACATCTGACTGTCGCAGGGGCCCAGCACCTATTGGAAGACCTCTACATAGCGCCCACCTTTCCAGCTCTTGGTAGGCTCCACCTCAATTATTAGGTACTTCCCCAGGAGCTGGACACTTCAGTAACACTTCACAGCTCCCGGCACCTCGGCCCTTGGGCTTCTGCATCTCCTACAGAGAGCAAGTGAGGGGCCGAGCACACCCCGGCGCTCACAGCGCAGCGCCCATGCGGCCCCCCAGCCGGGGGCTGCTTGAGCTTCGTGGGCATCACAGGCTCAGGGATCTGGGCAGCACCAAGGGATGGTGGCGTCTCAGCTCCTGCGGGGAACCTGCGGCGGGGCGTAGAAGCCGCCCGGCGGGCTGCGCGAGGCCGCCGGGGCCACTTCGGAGAGAAGTGGCGCAGGTCTGCGCCCCCGCCGGGAGAGGCGGCACCTCCGGGCCCGCCGGGAAGTTGCCGGACTAAAGCCTCCGGCTGCCGCAGGCTGCATGGGCAGTCCCCGCTGCCCTCCCCCGCAG
>VXBD01006305.1:17359-132304 GCA_013399975.1 Indicator maculatus
CAGGCCCGCCCCGGGGGGCTGCGGCGCGCCTGGCCGCGCACCCGCGACCCCTGCCGCCGTAGGAGTTTCCGGAGTGGTGGTGACAGCGTCCGTATTTACCTGCCGAGCGCGGAGAGCAGCGCAGGGACAGGCTGCTGTCAGTGGCGTCGTCCGGGCTGTGAGGGGCTGGAGTGATGGTGACCACCACGAGGTGTGGGGAAAAAGGGGCTGAGCAGGGACCCTGCCGACTGAAGACGTCACTTCACAGGTGCGCTGGGAGATTTATGTCGTGATATTTAGGTCACTGCGACTTCCAGCCTAACGGCTCCAGGCGGCTGAGGTATTAGCCCATTCCATGCCAGTCCCATCCCGCTGCACTCCCTGATGCAGGTAGAGGGGAGGAGAAAGGCGCACAGCCATCATTGGGAACCTCCTGTCAGCACCCCAGCCTGGAGTGAGACCCACAGCCTTTCTCTATTCACCATCTTTATCCTGTCCAATTCTGACGGGTCATCCAACAAATTTAGGCAATGAAATTGTGAAGACCTGATGTCTGTTACCACATCCCTAATCGAGAGCCTTTACTTGAGGTATTCGCAAATCTTATGCCAAACAACCTGGCACCCTCGAGATCTGTCCAGAAATGTTGCCTGTCTGAAAAACAGCTGTGGGTTTGTAATATTTCCAGTTTCATTTGGAGAGATCAAAAAGGTTTTGAAGATTTCTCTCCATCAGGAATACCCATCTTTTTTTGAGTGTCTCAATGAGTATTAACCTTCACTCACCAAAGTTACATCATTACTAAAATCAAGAGGACAACAGCAGAGGGACTGAGTATGCAAGAGCAAGTACAGATAGGGTGTGAAAACACTTTCATATGTTCTTTTTTGATTGCTAGCTGTGGCTATTGCAGCTAATAACTGTTATTCCTGAGAGGCTATTTTTGCAAAACAAGCCTCCAGGAGTTCAAATTAAAGTGCAAGACCATACAGTGTGCAAATGAATAAGGTCTTCGTAAACCCCAGGAATTTTGACATTCTTGAAATATCTAATTAAAATAAAATTGTGCTTTCATTTTTTATTTTAAAGGAAAATCAGAGCCTATACGGAATGGCCTTAAAGCCCAACTCTTTCCTGAAGCCTTCTATTACCATCTTTGTCTGGAAAACCTCACTTGTTCTTTGCTCTCATACACATTTGAAGTGTTAGCAACATATGCAACTTGTGTTAAGACACAAGCTTCCTGGACCAGCAGCCTTGTCGGCCGTGTGGTCTGAGAGGATATGCTGGTGCTCTCAAGTGGCATACAATCACACACCTGATCCCATACAGAGAGAGAAATGGGCTGATACTTTATGTCCCGAAAATAGGATGTTCCTAGATTTCACACTTTTCAAATATATGCAGTACACACATACCGCCTTCAGCAGTTCCTTCTCAACATCACTATGTAAGTTTTTGTGACTTTGATGACATTTTGCATATAAAATTAAGTATTTGATTAATAATTATTTATTGAATTGTGACAATATTTGGAGGCGTGTTAATTACCTGGTTAATGCGTATATGAAGCAGTACTTTCTTAGTTACAATGAGTTGGAAGCCGTAGAGTGAATAAATCCAGGTCCAGAGTTCAAGTGGCATGGACATAAAGAGCTAGAGCTCATCCCTGTTAGTATACTGAATTTCTGACTAGTAACTACAGTTCAGCTGTGGGCCATGAAGACATCCCCAGTGAGTACAATTTTACTAAGCCCTTTAAACAGCCCTGTAGATCTTAATTACAACTTTGTGTCTGCTGAAGAACAGAAAATTATGGCTGTGACTAGATAGCAAATTGGGCACGACATGTTAGAAGGTGTAGTGTTCAATACCTAATGTTACATGATAGCTAGTAAAACCTAGTATTTAACAGTATCTAAGAACAGCAGGAATTTCTCAAATTCTGGCCAAGACAAGGCAAATTGTAATTTAATGTATGTCACTCAGAGAAAAGAGGCTGTAAACTGATTCAATTAATCTATGGTAAACCACAATGTCTTGAGCAGGGCTTTCAAAAACAGCAGCGAAAGCAAGCTCACTTTCTAAAAACACCCTGCTAAATTATAGAGTAGAAGACTACCATCTTACTCAGCTTAGGAGGAGCTATCTCATCATGCTTCCTTGCTTTCTTGCTTCTCTTTTTCCCTTGCCTCTCTCCAGACAGGTTTCTTCTAAACTTTCTCTAAAAAGTGTGGCAAACTCCCTTTACACAGACTTGCTTTTTCACGAAGTCAGTTTGCTGTGT
Source organism: Indicator maculatus (assembly GCA_013399975.1). NCBI lineage: Eukaryota > Metazoa > Chordata > Aves > Piciformes > Indicatoridae > Indicator > Indicator maculatus. The sequence continues at coordinate 19,626 of VXBD01006305.1, forward strand.
GCTTTGCCTTGGGTCCCCAGATGAAATAAGCAATACTAACCACAGGCTCCTTAGCCATTTGAATTATTTCTAGGTAGGACTTCTGCCAGCTAACATTAAATGAAAGTACATCCATCAACAGCGTTGCTCTACTAGAAGAGTTCTGAAATCTAAACAAGCAGTTAGGCTTGTATACTTCATTACACTATCATCCATCACAATTTTTCCCTTTTTATTCCCCTTTCACCTTGCAGAAATTCAACAAGCTTTAAGCATTCCTTTGTGCTCTTAAGTCCGTTCTGTAAAACACAGTGAAATTCTCACTCGTCTTCATCTGGTGATTTGTTAGCAAGGAGAATCTCCCATACCGTTGTGACCCAGGATTTTAAAACATGATTCAATATTTTGGGGCTCAAACATGTGCACAGAGCCATCTTTCAGGAACAGTAGAAGAAACATCTGAAAATTATTGACCTCAAGTCAGGCACCAAGTGTCTCTGACATGAACAGCATCACATCCATGACAGAACATTTTAGACTTGATTCACTTAGCTCCATGGGCCTAAATTGTGATGAAATCCATTCAAAATTTGGCAGCAAACTCAGGTGAGACAGAAATAACCTTATCACAGGACCATCCCACCTGCCTACCAGCTCAGTATCTGGACTCTTACATTACCTTGCATGTTTCTGGGACAGAGTACATGGGCGAGTTCTTTTCAAAGGTAACTTTTGATTAGTGTGTTTAGACTGGAGGAAGGTATGGGAGGAGCATGCACAGGACCATAAAGATTTGATATTGATGGGGAAGGAAGTGAGGTTTTCCACTTCAGTTCCTCTGCCAGTACTGAGGGCTGGAAGAGGGAAGGGCTGTACAGTGGTTCAGGTACATGCTTGGCATACGCCCTAGGCTGCGAGCTGCACTCATTTGATAACGAAAAGTAAAAAGTTTCAGCAGGAATTTTTTGTACACTACAGTGTAGGGGGTAGCTGGAAATTCAGGTGTGGAAGTGGTAAGTAGAGGTTTGCCATCCAATTTCACTCCCTTTGTCAGAACCCACCACATGGCTGGAAAAATAGCCTGAAGGTGCCAGATCTGGAGTGAGAAGAGGAGGGTGGGGAGTTCCTATACATTCCTTTTTGCTGTAAGAAGTGGCATTTCCTTAGAAGCCCTGCTGAGTCTCATGCAAATACCTGAAAGGTGCTGGGAGAAAATGCTAGGTGTGTTGCTGATTTCTTTCAATACCCAACTTTGTGTTGCTAATGTTCTGCGAGGGTTTGATAATCAAAGAAAAAGGTGCCTGTGCCACAACTGAGCATTCTTCACTCGTCCTTCAAAACAAAGCACCCAGTTTCCCCAGGCAGCAAGCCATCTGTTTTTTAGGTACTACATCAGGCTAAGCTAAGCCTGAAGCATCATCATTTTGTATCTCTAAGTTTCCTGTTCAGGCACAGGTCCCACTGGCATTATAACACTTCCAGGAGCACCCAGCCCTCGCTGACCCTCCCTTAACATTGAAATTGTTAACTCGCAGCTGGAAAACACTTAAGAAAAACATGAGCTTATTTACAAAGTCCACAACCCCAAAGACGTTTTAGGTACTTTCACTGTTTTGGAAAACATTTACACACAACCTCCAGCACAATAGCTGTTTTGGGTTTTTTAAGTTTCAATCTTGAACATACTGAAGAATCTTCTGGCAGCACTCAGCTCCCTCAGACCAGACTACGGCACAAGCAGGAACTTCTTCCTGCTCCTGGGGCCTCTGAAATATTCAAAGTCCTGAAACAAAATTATAAAACATGGGAGTGTAAGTCTTAGAAAACAAGTTTATAAGCATGAGATTATTTTTTAAAAAGGACGATTCCTATTTAAGTTCATATGCTGTCTTAGAAACATTTTGCATGAGTATGTTTCTCAGCTTTTTATTGCAAGGATAAAGTCAATCATTTGACTTTATTTACATACTTTATTACTACATTTATTTGCATATAGGCATCCAGCGACATGGTAGGTGTCCCATCCCTGGAAACATTCCAGGCCAGGTTGGACAGGACTCTGAGCAACCTGATCTAGTTGAAAATGTCCCTGCTCACTCCAGGAAAGGTGGACTAGATGATCTTTAAAGGTCCTTTTCAACCCAAACCATTCTTATGATTCCATGATTCCATGATTCTGTAAACTGTGTGCTCATATGAGACCTTTTAAACTCCATGCCCTCCTTCTCTCTAAGAACCCAAGTGTTAATCCCATTTCCAGTGTTCAGCTCTCATATAGTCCCCTAAGATTCAAAGTTCAGATGGAGATGAGCCAAGGGTGGATGCATTTCGTCAGCACTCAGCTTTGCTCAGCTTGGCAGGCAGGTTTGGTTGGGATGAAACCAAGGGGAGTAGGTGCACCCTTATTTTGCAAAAGTCCCTCCACTTCCACATGCCAATTTAGTGTTTAAAACATCCAGAGCATGATACTCAGAATCATCATTTCCAAATCCATGAAACAAAGACAGCTGCCTCTGCTTGGCACACAGAGAGCCCTAAACAGCCAGGACCACATTTTACCTGGCTTTGCCAGCAGAAGGAAATCCCTTGCAAAATGTTGTAACAGCACACTGTTGACTCAGAGAGAACATCTTCCATCCAGGCACCTACATGACCTGAAGCTGCTTAGTCTGCAGAGCAAAAAAATTATCTATATTCTCTTGTTGGAGTGGAGATTGTGACAAGTTGTCGACCTCAGAAAAATATGTATCTAAAGTGTATTTAATATACTAAGTTATATACAGGAGTTCTGTGAGTGAGAGCATGCTGAGTCTCTTGGTTGTATTAAGAAAAGTGTGACCAGCAGGTCGAGGGAGGTTCTTCTCCCCCTCTACTGTGCCCTAGTGAGACCACATTTGGGGTATTGTGTCCAGCTCTGGGTTCCCCCATTCAAGAGAGATGGGAAACTACTGGGGAGAGTCCAGCAGAGGTTGCAAAGATGCTGAGAGGCCTGGAGCATCTCTGTGAGAAGGAAAGGCTGAGAGAGCTAGGGCTGTTTAGCCTGGAGAAGAGCAAACTGAAAGGGGATCTTCTCAGTGCTCAGCAATATCTAAAGAAGAATTTAAGAGGACTTTGCTCTAGGTGACCCTGCCTTAGCAAGGAGGGGGTGGACTAGATGATCCCTAAAGGTCCCTCCCAACCCCTACCATTCTGTGGTTATGCACAGAAGTTGCAATGAAGCAATTTTCATGCCAACTTGTGTTAGATATATGACCTGAATATAAGTTGCATCACAAGAAATAGAGCTTATTTTCCAGTGACATGCATGTCTACATTTATGTTAGGGCTGTGAAAATGATACCAGCAATGCTGGGACTGATATTAAATATCCCAAGACATAATCCACACCAGTCTGTCAGCAGTGAAATGGCAGGTAGGGAAAAGGCAGTCTTTTTCACTGGGAAAAATGTTGTGCAAAATTATTTTTTCTCTTTTGCAACACTCAGTGGAGCTGTGCTCAGAGAAACCATTAAAACTCCATTTGCAGGGCTGAAATGACTTGAGCAAGAAGAAAAAGAAGAAACATAGAGATGTCAACAGAATAAAAAGATTTTGTTACAAGCTGAGATGGGAAAACAAGTCTCAAAATGAAAATTCAGTATGACCCCAGTCACTTCTGTGCCTCTGGAGGATTCCTGACCCACAGCTTTTTTTTCGTTATTTTGTATTTTTAACTCATTTTGGGATAAGCAAAATGTAAAATCATGACATTTCTTTTGTGGTAGGGAGCCGGTGGTTTTGTTGTAGTAACTGAGATATTTATGCATGACTTGGAAGTTCTGGTCATGGTTGGACTCATGATATCGTAAGATCCCTTCCAAACAAAATGACTCCATGATTCTGCACATGAGTTTACCTGCAAACACAATTACACAAGGAATCACAGAGTCACAGAATGGTAGGGCTTGAAAGGAACCTTTAAAGATCATCTGTCCCAACCCATATGCTAAAGCAGGGTCACCCAGAGCAGATGGCTTGGGTTCACGATGTCCAGATGAGTTTGGAATCTCTCCAGACTCCATAACCTCTCTGGATGGCCTGCTCCAGGTCTCCAGTACCTCAAAGTAAAGAAATTTTTCCTCATGTTCATATGGAACTTCCTCTGTCCCAGCTTGTGTCTGTTGCCTGGTCATTGGGCACTACTGAACGGTCTGACCCCGTTCTCTTGACTCAACCCTTTAGCTCTTGCTGAGCATTGAGAAGATCCCCTCTCAGACTGCTCTTCTCAGGGCTAAACAGCCTCAGGACTCTCAGCCTTTCCTCCTCACAGAGGTGCTCCAGTCCCCTCAGTATCTTCATTGCTTCATTGGACTCTCTCCAGTGGTTCCCTGTTTCTCTTGAACTGGGGAGTCAAGGACTGGACACAATACTCCATATATGGCCTCACCATGGCAGAGTAGACAGGAAAGAGAATCTCCCTCAACCTGCTGGTCACACAGTCCTTAATGCACCCCAGGAGACCATTGGCCTTTTTAGTCACAAGAGCACATTGCTGGCTATGGTTAATTTAGTGTTCACCAGCATTCCCAGGTCCTTCTTTGTGGAGCTGCTTTCCAGCAAGTCAACCCCTAACCTTTACTTTCTCTATAGAAGTATAGAGTCATTAAGGTTAGAAAAGACCTTTAAGATCATCAAGTCCCAGTGTCAATCCAATACCACCCAACCATGTCCCAGAGTGCCATGTTTGCATGTTTTTTGAACATCTCTAGGGATGGTGACTCCACCATTTTCCTAGGCAGCTTGTTCCAATGTCTGACTGCCCTTTCAGTGAAGAGTTTGTTCCTAATACCCAACCTCCATTGTGGTTGTTAGAGTTTCACTGGAATGAAGTCATGCATCAAGCCTTTTCTTTGCCTAGAAGAGCTGTTGGAAGCATTTGTCACTGGCCATAAGTGTGCTGAGCAAAGCAGACTTTCTTGAGTTTCATGGCATCATCTCTCTATGTAAGGCAAAACACTGCCCCATGCTCTGTACACGTCCAATCAGGTAATGTTGTCTTCTGTGAAAGGTAGCAGCTTTTAAAAATTAATCCATCCAAGGTTTTAATCTCTTGTGTAGATGTAAATTAGATTTTAATTGCTCACCAGCTGAACTGATTGTTGAGCTACCCATCAAACTGGATGTATCAAGGAGGTACAAATGATTCTGCAGTAGATCTGTGCCTCATTTCTGCTAATGGCAGATGAAATATTCTTCAACAAAGTAATTTTCTGCCCATCAGTCCCCTGCAGGGGATTGGTTAAGTCCTTCTCGTTTAAACTCTTCCAAACCTCTTAACTCTTTGATTCCCAGTGTGTGATTTTTTAGAGGGCACTTGATCTTTGCTATACTACCTCCTGTTTTGAATGAATCTCCACCTGGTGCTGTAGATGATCTTTGTTAATTACCCCTCCTTGACATGAAGCAAAGCAGTTGTTGCAATGTTATGAGTCACAAACTGTGCTGGTAATAACAATAATTCTGCCACTAAGCCTTAACTTTGTATCGTAATTGGAGAGAATGCTGTTTGATGGAGAGGAATGGTAGGATGGGTGAAGAGAAGAGACATGGGGAAGACTGATGTCCATATAAAACTTCTACAGGCTCCTTACAGTTCCTGAGGTCCACGGTGTGACATGAAGAGAAGACTTCCTCTGAAAGACTTAGTGAAATTTAATCTTTTCAGCAGTGGCCAGTGATAGGACAAGAAGCAATGGGTGCAAACTAGAACGTAAAAGAGGTTTCATTTGAACTGTGTGTGCTGAGCACTGGACCAGGCTGCCCAGGGAAACTGTGAAGTCTCCTCCTCTGGAGAGATTCCGAACCCACCTGGACACAGACACAGCAATCCTGGGCATTTCGCTCTGGGTCACCCTGCTTTACCATGAGGGATGGATTAGATGATCTTTAGAACTCCATTCCAGACCCTACCACTCTGATTCTGTGATTCTGTACGTGGACTTGGAAAGTAAAAGTGGACCTGGGCATTCATTTTTAGCTACCTCCAAGCACCTAGATGAGGACTGTGATTGCCACAGACTCCATCTCTGCATGGTTGAGAGAAAGGGTTACCCAAGTGGCTACTCATTCTCCAAATCACTTCTACTGAGGAGCTACTTAGCTACTTAGCTCCTCAGTGCCTGTAGAAGTGGCCTTATCTCATTCAAATGTCCTAGACAGGTGCACAAAGTGCCATGAGGTGAAACTAGGCTTGAAACTGAGGCATGAATTTATCTACATGCCACTGAAAAAGTGCTTTTCCATCTCTACCATTTTCCTACTGATTTGCCCCACCATGATCATCTCATCTTGGGAAGTACAATCTTTGAGGGTGACAGATCCAGCACAAGATGATTGTGTTCCCTGTCAGGTCTTCAGATGATGCTGATTCTAATAGTGGAATCTGTGAAGGTTTCATTAGAAACATGGAAGAGGAGAAGAGTTCCTCGTTGACTAATTGCAATGCAAATAAAGGACATTTTTGTTCCTAACACCTGAAGTCCAAAGTCTATGTGAGATGCCGTTTAGACAGTTGAAGTGTGAATCCGGTATGACAGGGTTACAACCAGTATAGTCCACCTGTCCTTACTCCACCCAGCAGTGTGAAAACACTTTTTCTCCATGGCTACAGGATTAAGGAACATCAAGAGACATTGTGAAGCCCTGAGGGTCCCTTACCAGCCTTTCATGGCCTTGCATGGCTATGCCAGCTGCAGCCTTCCTCCTGGATGAATCTCTTCCACCTTTTCTAATTCTCCCCCCTGAAACCTCTCCTCCAGGTACCTTTTAAAGCCTTGTTTCCCATCTTATGAAGATCAAGGCAGAGCGCTCCCTATGCTTTCATCTTCCTTTCCTTGGCAGCAGTCTATCAGCTGTCTACAAGCTCCACTTCTCCCTTCTTAGAAGCAGATGCTCTTCTGAGAGACGCTGGTGCCCTTATCGCAGGTTTCCCATTCACTGGCAGGTTTCCAAGGACAAGTTAGGAAGAAGCTCATAATTTTCTTGGCTTAGCTGAAACATGCATAGTAATGGCTTGGAAATAAAAACTATAAGGAGGAGTTAATGGCACTTTTACACAGCCACAATGACAAACCATTAACCTGCCACTTAGCTCCACTGCATGCAAGTGTTGCTCACATTGACCTTCAGATGGCTTCAGCAGGCTGCTTTACTCTTCCTGAAGGCTTGGGGAAGAGTGGCTGGAAAGCTGCCCAGCAGAAAGGGACCTGGGGGTTCTGCTGGACAGCCAGCAGAACATGAGCCAGCAGTGTGCTCAGGTAGCCAAGAAAGCCAACAGCATTCTGGCCTGTATCATCAATAGTGTGGGCAGCAGGACCAAGACTGGGATCACCCCCCTCGTATTGGGCTCTGGTGAGGTCACACCTCAAATACTGGATTTAGTTTTGGGTTACTCACTCCAAAACCAATATAGAGGTGATGGAGTGTGTCTGGAGAAGAACAAGGAAGCTGGCAAGGGTCTGGAAAACTTGTGAGCAGCAGTTGAAGGAACTGGGATTGTTTAGTCTGGAGAAAAGGAGCACGAGGTGAGACCTTATTGCTTTCTACCACTCCCTGAACGGAGGCTGAACCCATGTGGGGTTTGGTCTCTTTTCTCAAATAACAAGTGGTAGTGTGAGAGGAAGTAGCCACAAGATGCACCAAGAGAAGTTTAGATTGGATATTAAGAACAATTTCTTTACTGAAAGAATGGTGGTGTTGGGTTCACAGTTGGACTTGATGGTCTTAGAGGTCTGTAGTTGTTTGCCCTAGTCCCTAGCTAGTCCCTAGTCTCTCAAAATAAGTGGATGAAAAGAGAGAATTGGGTCAAGGGAGAGAGAGAGAAGGAATGGCAGGAGTTTCAGAATTTTTTTTTTTTAAATGAGAAATCAATTACTGCTGGAACTCTTCAAATTAACAAAGTGGCTGAAATGGGAAGTACTGTCAGGGATGACTTTGCAAAGAACTGAAAAGAGTCTGGCCCATCCTCTTGACACTTCCCCTTTAGGTATTGGTAAGCACTGCTCAGATCCCCTATCAGTCTGCTCTTCTCCAGGCTAAACAGCCCCATGTCTCTCAGCCTTCCTCATCACAGAGATGCTCCAGTCCCATCAGCATCTTTGTACCCTCCACTGGACTCTCTTCAGTACTTCCATGTTTCTCTTGAACTGGGGAGCCAAGAACTGGATCTGGGACTCCAGATGTGGCCTCACCATTGCAGAGTAGACAGGAAGGAGAACATCCTTGACCTGCTGGTCACACTGTCCTTAATGCACCCCAGGAGACCATTGGCTTTCCTGGTCATAAGGGCGCTTGGTGGCTATGGTTAATTTAGTGTCCACCAACACTCCCATATCCTTCTCCATGTAGCTGCTTTCCAGGAGGTCAATCCCTCACCTATACTGGTGCATGTAAAATGCATAAACCCAAGATCTTTATTCTACATGGCAAGAAGAGAGAAGTAGTACATCATAAGAGTGATTCAGGCACCTAATATTTGGAGCAAAAGATAACAGGAAACACCTGTCTAGAAATCAGCTGGAGTAGGTCCCCATGTTTCATCAGATGGTTCACAGTCTCAGCTCATGACTTACATACTGCGTAATGTGGGCAGCAATAACCAAGACATCTTGCTCAGGTGGACACCCTACTCTGTAGATACCTGAAGTAGGGAAGGGGAATTCCAGGCAAAGCATGAAAAACTTGCTACACTGTGGTTTCTCTTGCTAACACTATGGTGATTTGGTCTCTCTCAGAAACACATCATGCATCAGCTTGAGCAGTATCCAGTGCAAGATGCCAGTGCTGTCTCACACGTGTCACAGGGACTGGTCACTGGTGTCCATAAGGTGCTCTGATGTGATAGAGATGAGATCCCTCAACAGTTCAAACATCAATGTCCCTTACAGCCAGAAAAGAACATGCAAAAACAAAGCTGAAATTCAGCATTACTGATCCACAGGAAATTGCAGTTTTCTTGGGAAGGAAAATCAATTTCAGAGCAAAATGCAGAATTTTGAAGAACTGCTGTCAGAAGGGAGAACTCCATCTGCTGCCCCAACCTACTCTTCCCTCATGCATTTTCAAGCTCAGATTTAAGAACTGGAGTCTACAGGACTTCACAAGCCCACCTAGCCTGCCCCAGCATTACCTTTGTGTAATCTGATCACTGATTTTATAAAAATAAAATAAAATCACATTAGTTTGTCTAGAACTACCTTTGACCTAAACCACATTGCAATTTGATCTACTTTCTGTTGTCTCTCTTCTCTTACTAACACATTCCTCAAAAATCTGTCTAAAATCTTAGCAGGGGCAAAGTGATATTAAAATGTCTAGTGTTGTTCAGAATTGTTTTCCTCCTTCTCTGAAGAGAGGTGATGCATTTACAACCTAACAATTAACACTTACAGTTTCATTAAGTCCCTCCTATTGGACTTGCCATTCCACGTTCCAGTTCTTTTAATGGCTTGCTGCAGGAATTTCTTACATCCTGGATCTTATCTTGAGTTTCGTTTCCATCATAGAAATTTTAAGCCCTAATACTCTAATTTCATTATGATTTGCATTTGCTCATGTTGCCGTTTAACATGAAGAACTCAACCTGTTCATAGTTATTCTTACAGCCATTTTTTCTGCAAGGACTTCACACCCACAGAAACGTAGCCCAGATGACCATCGCTTGCTATTGATTCATTGACCATTTAGTAAATAAATCATTGTTCCATACTGTCCAGACCTTTACTGATAGCAGTTTCTAATCCAGTGGTGCTGGGAAATTCAAGAATTATATGATTATACGCAATTTGCATTCTTTCACCTGTTGTTTTGTAAAGATTATAATCCACACAGCTGTCAAAAGCTGCATTTTCATAAGCAGTAGTTATTCCTTTACCATAGTGATTTTCTCAAAGATATTCAAGTTTGACCATACTGTTGCACCTTTTTTTTTTTACAGTCAAAATTCCACTAATTTTACAGAACTTTCCTATCCCTGCAGCTAGGGAAAAAAAAAAAAAAAAACCAAAACAAAACCAAAAGTCTGTATTAGGCTGTTGTAGATAATTAGCCTTTAATTTAATTTTGTAGCTCATATAACAAAAGGGAATTGGGCACTGATTGCTTACTAAGTTTGCATTTTCTCAGGCTTCAACATAAATGTTGTTTGGTATAAAATGCCATCCTCTTGGATTTTTATGATAAGATGCCATGTTTTTTTCTATTAGGATTTCCCTAGGGGTTTTATAAGATCTATTCTTTATTTGTTCTCACACAGGATTTTTTTCTATATCGAGATATGTATAACTTCCTCTAGTAACAAATGGTTTCAGATGGAGCAGTCATTTTAATTCATGCTCATGCAGCTCTGAGCAAATCAAACGGTCAGCTTTGATTGTGGGTTTTGTGATATAGACACCAGCCTAGTGAAACACATCCTGAACCCTTCTCACATTGCATGTTGACCGTGGGTCCTTGTGTGGAAAGGACATTTAGCCATGTGCTCACTAGCATGAACCTAGGTGCATAGTGCAGATTTCAAAGGAAAGCTTTATTTCCAGCACCCAGCATAGTACCTGAATTTTCAGAAGGGCTTCTTCACTCTTGGGAGCTCACTGAAGGGCTAGCTTGGGTGCAGCGAGGAGGATCTTTACCTACAAACCATGCCTTCTTAGATCTTTATTTTAGGTGTTTAAAAAAATTCTTTGTTAGCTTAAATTGCATTAAACAATGCCCCAAAGATAGAGATGATGATTCAGCCCCTCCCTGTGAGCAGTAGAAGTGGGTTTCAATTCATGGATACAGAAGACAAATATTTAGCTTTCGACCGTTCTCTGATCTCTCCTCATTTTGAACTCCCTTTGCTGTCCTAAACATGTTTGCCACTAAATATTTCCATGTAAGAGTGGGAAACATGATTTCAGGTACTACTCAACTTTCCCACAGTAAGTCATCCAACCCTTAGTTTTTAACTTTTTGCTGTCTCCTTGCCTGCCTGAGTGCTGAACTGTGTATCATGTTCCAGTTACCCAGCTGCAAAACACCCTTCACCTCCTGGTTTCTTGACCACATGCTTTGTGTGTCTTCTTCAGGGAAAAAGAGAAGGACAAGAATGGGACAAAGGCTGAAAGTGCTGATCACAAGATTATCTCTAGCCTAAAACTACATTTAGAGCAGTTGTTATTCATAGATTCACAGAATACCAGGTTGGAAGGGACCCCAAGGACCATCTAGTCCAACCTTATTCCTGAAGATGCCTCATGCTATGGACATCTGCAATATTCCCAAATTCCTGGAGTTGCATGTATGGATTCTTCATTCAACTAATAACAACTATTGGATTTGTTTAGAGCTCTCCAGAAAAAAAGATTTTTCTCCAAATGAAAATGATGACTTTACAAAAAAAAAAAAAAAAAAAAGAAGGGGATAACACAAATCTCTTTGGCTAAGAATCAATTTTCAACCTCAAATTCTTTAAGGAAAAAAAATAATATGGATGTAAAAACAGTGAGCCAAAGTTTTATATTCTTTCTGATGCTTCCTTGTGAACCACATTCCTTGGCTGAACCTTGGCTCTCTAGCACCAGTCTCCTTCCTGTTGAACCCTGTAGTATGTATGAGGAGACTGTCACAGACTGAAGTGTTCAACCTAGGGTGGCTGTGGATGCCCCTAAACTGCTCATCCTGTCTCCAGGGACAACTCCAAATACAGTGTGGGTGTTGGGTCACAAACCGAAACTTTTTCAGGCGTTGGAGATTAGGATGCAGGAGTGTGTGTGCATGCATGCTATGTGTGGGAGTTAGATTATTCTGATTGTTCATTATTTTTCAGCTGAGTATCAGAAATACTCAAGATTAATTTGTCTATGATTGGAACAAGATTGAAATTACTTCTCATTATTAAATAACTCTGCTTGATCTCCACAAGAATTGTGTATTGTCTATCTTTCTTACATTAATAGTAATAGCTATTTTCTCTGGCTATGAATATTGCATGTCAGAGATAATCTTCAATCTCATTTGCTTACTTCAATATTTCTTTGCTGCTCCTTTAAAATAATAGCAAAATTCTTTTCAGCATGCTAAGTGTCGGCCACCTCTTGCAGGCAGAGTTAATGTCTTCTTGTTAATACCACAGAAGTAGAGTTTCATTCCTTTTGTTTGTAAAATTTTCTTTCTTTCTGCCAGAACTATGTGAACAATCTGCAATGAAAATCATTCTTTCTCAGGTACGCATCTTCTGCTGTAAGAAATGATCTTCTGCAAGTGTTCTTCTAGTGGCTGGCTTGTTCAAAAATATTTCCTGACTTTTCACCTCCAACTCCTCCCATGTGTCATCCTGGATCAGAAATACCTCAGAAAGAGGGAAGAATATTAACCAAAGGGAAAAACCCTCTTATCATTAAACATATTAGCTCCATGGCCAAGAGATTCAACAACTGGAGCCTGGGTTTTGGGGCACAGGCTGTCATGAAGAGTGCCACATAAGCATCTCTTCAGGTGGACATTGCTCTTGTTGGCAGCATTTTTAAGAGCCAGATCACTCTGACCATGGATCTCCAATGTGCCTGCCCTTAAAAGTCAGGGGTAGCTTCATCCTAAACTTTTGATTTCTAATTGTATAGCAAATTACAGGATCAGGAAACTATATTATCACGTAAGTATGACTTTAGGAGAGTTTAAAAATAAACCTTAATTTTGTATGCCTTAGAAAAATGTGGGCTCTGTCTTCAACAGCAGTGGCATAGCTAGAATGAAGAATCCTTTAATGTTATCCCAAATTGACATGTCCTACTGAAAACATGTTAAGAAAGCAAGCTGAAGTCAAAAAGAAACAAACCACAGCTTCAGAGTACAGTTGTCTTAGACACCATGAGAGAAGAGCCAAGTATACCCACGTGTATTCCCATGCTGTGTCTTAGTGCATGATCTAAGCCCATTGGAGCTCAGTGACATTTTGTGACAAGCAGGAATGGAGGAGAAGGTCCTAATGGCTTATGAGAACCATTAAGAAAATTGGATAGGTGGAACTAGTGCCTCAGAGAAAAATGTTGTAGCACTGTGTGACAGGTCCTGAAATTGCCACCACTGCTCGCTTATTAAAGATGCAGCACGCTTACTCCAGCCCATGAAGCACTTGCTAGCACTGTCCATTTCAGGCCAATTGTCACTAAATTCCTTAGTTCTCATTCTGTTCTGTTAATGAGGCTCTCCTGTGTTTCTACATCTGGGATCCCTAATTAATCAAACAAATTACCTAAGGGCAAATTGCCATCTTTGAGAGGGGAAGATACAATCAAGGACAAAAAAGGTCCAATCATTTTTGCCATCTTCCTCTTTAAGTGTTAATAGAAGAGAAAGCAGAATGTAAATGCAATGTCATTTTGCTATAATTAAGAAAAATGAAAATAATTGTAGATTCTATTTCCACTTGTGACACCTTGTTGGATGCTTAAAGTAAATTACATTGAGGTCAGACAATTTCAGAAGTGAAGATTCTTGGTGCCTCTGCTGAAGAAAAGACTGCTGTCTGTAATGATCTTCTGGTGTTAGAGCATTCACCACCTTAGCATTTTGTGCTTGTCCACTTCTTTTAGGCTTGAATTTTTACGTATGTATCCAATTTTTAATTCCAAGTTAACATTGATATAGTTAGCTTTTTTGGTTTTCCTCCTTCATTTTCCCTTTTTATTTCATAGGCTCTCTTATTTCTTTGCCTGTTTCACCTCTCTTTTTGCTTGTCTCACATGCGTCTTTGAAAGACCACTGGTGAGACCTTGTGAATAATCACATCTGATTTTCATTAAAATATTTAGGTGCAGTGCTAGGTGATGCTGGATAATGATCACACCTCCTTTTTGCATGGAAGGAGATCAAGCAGTGTGAAAGATTTGACCTCGGCCTTGCTACCTGAGTGGTGGTGATTATACACAGATACTGCTTGCTCTGAGAATCGTGCTAAATACTTCTGCTGGACCGTGTTCTCTCTCACCATTCAGTAGCTGTCTGGGTATAATTTATTCTTGAGATGACAGAATGCAGTTTACAACTTGTATCCTGTATACCTAATGAGACAATTATTCCAAGAAAGCCTGAGCTGTTCAGCAAAATTGACACAGAGCAAACAGAAAGACTGTGCTGGAAATGAGGATTATGTTTATTTAACCCAAGGGGCTCCTGGTTAGGCTGTCATTTGTTTGCATGTAACTTCAATTCATGGAAAATGAGGTCTCACAAATTTGCCCTGAAAGATGATTCAAGCCAGGCTTTGCAAGACTGTGTACAAAATATTTGGACTTTCAGAAGATGTTGCTCTTCTCTGAATGCTAACTACGAAAGTAATGGTGAGTAAAGCGGGAAGAAGTGAGAGAGGGATGAGTCTTTCTTTCCAACTGGCAGAGCCAGCATGCTGTCTACCAAAGGAGGGAGACAGCCAAGATGCAAAATTCAAGTTGTAAGCAGAGATGGCTCAATGTCTTCCAAAGCACTGTAACATAGTACATATATTTAACACAATATTTTTAGTTTACAAATGTATGTTGACAGGAGTGACAAATATAATGTGCATATGGGAGGGAGGAGCAGGAATGAAACATTCTGTCCCCACTTGAAATAGTCTTCTTGTAATCCAAACAAACACACACCTGCAAATTCGTTGCAAGTCAGCCAGATGAAGCTCAGAAGATGACTCACAATGCACTTGGCTGGAACACTTGCTAAGGTAGGCCTGTGTGGACACAGCATTTCATGCAGTGGGATGTTGAGTAGCTGGGAGTAGTGATGTAGCAATGCAGCAATTTGAAGCAAGGGCTTTCTTCTTTACAAGCAGCTCAAAAAGGATCTGCCAGCAGAGGTTTTGGGGGGAAAAAAACAACCTACAGATAGTTTGGCATGGTCTGGGGAGGAGGGAGAACTTAAATGCAGCTACAGGTCTGAATGTAATGTTTACTACTTCAGCTGATCCTCTCAGGGTCTCCTCAGTTGCCCCGTGGGTCAAGTTGGCAGCCCTTAATGGGGAAATGCTCCTGATAGGTTCACCACAGATTCTGATCATAATGCACAAGTATCATAGAATCATAGAATTGTCAGGGACCTCAAGGATCATCCAGTTCCAACCCTTCTGCCATGGGCAGGGACACCTCACACTAGAGCAGGTTGCTCAGAGCCACATCCAGCCTGGCCTTAAAAACCTCCAGGGATGAGGCTTCCACCACCTCCCTTGGCAACCTGTTCCAGTGTCTTGCCACCCTCATGGGGAAGAACTTCTTCCTAACATCCAATCTGAATCTACCTGCTTCTAGTTTTGCTCCATTCCCCCCAGTCCTATCACTACCCTACACCCTAAAAAGTCCCTCCCCAGCTTTCTTGTAGCCCCCTTCAGATACTGGAAGGCCACAAGAAGGTCTTCTCGGAGCCTTCTCTTCTCCAGACTGAACAGCCCCAACTCTTTCAGTCTGTCCTCATAGGAGAGGAGCTCCAGCCCTCTGGTCATCCTCATGGCCCTTCTCTGGACATGTTTCAGCACCTTCAGATCCTTCTTGTAATAGGGGCTCCATAACTGGACACAGTACTCCAGGTGGGGTCTCTCCAGAGTGGAGTAGAGGGGGAGAATCACCTCCCTGTATTAATAAGCTCAAATAATGGGTATTAGCCTTTAGACAGCCAGCTTCCAAGATGTGCCTGGCTGACATTTCTGCATGGAAGCGGAACTGGAGAAGTAACCACAATGTATTGTACCACAATTTACTATTGGGTACAGACCCCAGTGCTTGTGGAAATGTTTACCTCAAAAACATAGCAGTAAAAGCTTAAGAAGGAACTCATAGTTCTCTATCTTTGTCCTTTTTTATTACAGTATGAATATACTTAGTTTCAAAGGATAATAGTAGTCTGTAATTAGTCTTAACAATGACATGTATTTTTAGTGCATTTGAATTATTCAGAACATCAGAATGGTTTGAGGACACGTTGTTCAGTGAGTGGGCAGGGCAGTGCTGGGTTTTCAGGTAGGAGTGGAGTGGGAGGTGCCTTTGCACCACTCTCTGTGGGGTGCAAAGCTGCCCAGGCAGACACTGCCATTTTGAAAGAGCAGAAACCAACATCAGTCCGACACTGAGACTCTAACAGGGGCACAAAATCCCAACCATCCTAAATCTGGTCCTCTGACTAAGAGTTCCTTCTGGATGGCAACATGTCCCAAGTCTTGGAAACCATGTTGAACCTGTGTTTCAATTAAAAAAAAAAATATTTAAATAGGTGCTAATTTTTGCATTGACTCAGTGAGGACTAGAATTGAACCAGAGTTTGCTTTTAACCAGAATCTGCCTTTTATCAGAATGACACTGTGTAGGCCAGCACACAGTCATTACCTTCTCAAATATGTTCTTTGATTTCTTTGGTGGTGTTATGCTCTTCAAAGAAAAGAAGGAAGGATGGTGGTCTTGTCACTGGTACTTTTTGCTGGAAATGAATTCAAATCTATACTGAAGTTTGGAGCTGATGCTCTACTCGATCTTTCTTTTTCTTCAGAAGCATAGAAGAGCAGCAAATAGTTTTGTGTTGCCCATGGTGCCAGGTGCTTTGTAAATATCTGAGATGCTCTGTGCTGTGAGGGGGAAGTTTCAAAATTCACAAGATTCAGAGGGGAGTCCTGCTCTTTTTGTCCCTTCTACACAGACAAAATGTATCTCAGAAATTGAGCCAAAGTTTCTAAAAAACATATACCTGTCAATCTTACTGACATTTTATGTGCTGTCTTTGACTGGATTTTGAAGTTCTAAGCAGATGATTATATTAAAGAAAAACAAAATCTAGCTAAGTAAAACTGAGGTTTCAAATTTGATCTTGTCTGCATGACAGAAAAAAAAATATCATCAACATCAAACAATAAAAAGGTAACACACTAAAGAAAAAGGAAATCCAGTCTGATTTCCCTAAATGGAATATTGTTATATCTGTGTTTTGGAACTGGAATAAAAATGTTATCCTTCACTTCTGTTTCTGCAACAAAGGTGCACATGAGACAGGGACAAAGAGGAAAATCTACTCCAGCTGTCTAATTGGACAGAGCTGTTGCTGAATGTCAGCCTGATCCAAATGGAAGTGAAGGAATTTCATCATCCTTTCATCTTTTTGTATTTTCTGATGTTAATCTTCCTTCCTTTGTGTTTCTGTCACCAGGCTGCAGCTAAGAAGACAAGAAGTATAGCTGAACTTGGAGTGTCTTTCCATGTCCAGCTGATAAGGTGGTTTGCTTGAGGCTAGAGCTAAATGGCCTATTCATAAGAAATGTTTTTCAGTTAACTTAATCTTCTCTCTTGTACATCAGTTTGTCATGGAGGGGCCAGCTTTTATAAATACATTCCTCATCTAATTTCATTTGGTGAATGCTTCAAGAGAAAATAAAGTAACCACATTTGTATTTCTTGGACACTGTCACTCCAAGGCTATTTGCCCCTCATTTTGGCATCACTGCTGCAAGTACAAATAAGCAGATGGCTTGCCAGGACCAGTCTAAAGTTTTCCTCTGGAGGCATCAGAGCAGTGATTAGTAACTTTGGAAGTAAGTTTTTAAGTTTTGGTCACTACAGCCAAGATCATTCAAATTTTCTTTACAACTCCAAACTAATGATGGATGATGCACAGCCTGTTGTATTTTACATGTATGTGTGATAGCATGCAACACAGATAGAGCAGAGATGCATTTTCCCTGGGATGGCTGCAGTTCTCCCTTTTCTCAACAAACTGACAAAGTAGGGATGTTAAAATTGTCATCTGGAGGAACAAAGTGCTGTAGATCGTCTCCCAGCCTGCCCATACAATCAGACCTGCTGCACAGAAGCAGATTGTCAAGAGAAGAAAGATCTGAGGATCCTCAACTCTCATCTGAAAGAGTTGTGGTATGTGAAGTTTTGATGAAGAGTGGCTGCAGCATTCCCATAACTCAGGGTTTAACAGCAGGCATGATATATGTACAACAGGTTGTTCCATACCAGTTAAACAGATAAAATAATAACTGTCAACAGGACAGCAAAAATCCTGAAAACAGAGTGCAGTGAGTCTTGGTTAGCTATGCTGGCCCATGGATTTCCCCTGTTATCTGCTGAGAGGCTTTGCTGCTTCCTCCCAGTCTCTACTCCTCAGATTAAAAGCCTGAACTCTCTAACATATGGCTGCTCCAATTGCAGTGGGTCTCTGGGCTTGTTTCCAACACACTATAACTCCAATTTACCAGAATAGCACTTATAGATGTCCAGCTAAAATGTCCTCTTTTATCAGGGAAAATGCTTTCCCAATGGTACTGTTTGCCATTGAATAGAATTCAAGATTCATTTTGTTTATGATGACTCTTATTTTCATAAAGAATGTTGACATGAAATACTTAATGTGATGGCCTAATTAATGCAAATATACCAAAACCCTTTCTTTTCCAGAGAAAACTATGCTACACTGTTACATTTCCACATTTTGTGGCTGCATATTTTATATACTGTCACCATGGTTACTGTGTCATTAAAGTCTACTCAGAGGGAGTTGGGCATAGCATAGAGCTATCATATCATAGGGAATGATTGCTTCTTTAAAAGAAGCTCTGCAGTTAATTAGTGTGAGTTTGTGTAAATGGGACCAATGGAGAGCATGAAATTTGGAACAAATTACTGTAGGGTCTGAAGCAAATGGAGAAAATTTTTATTTGATTTAGAAACTTTCCTTCTGTTTGACGAGCCTGTTAAACTTTTAATTGTGTAAGGCTGAAGCCATACACTGGCATACTGCTGACAGAATGCAGACAGCCCTTCCTGAGAAGGGAGATGAGTGGTCTTAAATGGGAGGTACTTGTGATGGGCAGAAAGCTAGGCAAAAGGCAGGGCATGCCTGGCCTGTTCTGGTTTTGCTTGACAGCTTGGACATTATAGAACCAAATTCAGCTACTCAGGAACTTTTCAAGCTGTCCAATTAAGTGTATGTTTCCTCCTCATGGTGCACTGTGTATTTGAAGAGTAGGGCTCTCTCTTCTCTCATTTAATGCCTGGCACTGTAGTAGCAGATGCAAAGCAGGATCTTGCAATCACACGTTTCCTTAATCTTTCTTCAAATACTGATGTTCTCATCAGAAAACAACATATCCACAGCCATGTAGATGCCTATCTGCCTTTGTATTGTATGGGAAGCTGACTATAATGACTGAATATCCTCCTGCCTTGGACACAGCCAATCACTTCTCCAGCATGCCTCCTATTAACTGCATGCATTATGGCATCCTTATATGTTAATATGAGTTTCCCCTTTGTCCCTGTAACTGTGCTGAGTGAACACAGATGTGTGTTTTGTTTCACCAGCCTTTGAAACATTTGCGTTGCCCACTGCCAGCAGCAAGTTTGAGTGACTGCGCAGAAGTGAGGGTATGTAGGGTGATGGATCCTAGCAGCAAAGCTGTTAATGGACTGTCCTTGTCCTGTCTCTACCCCTGCGCTGCCACACACCCTCCATGTGCCAACAGCCAGGGGCAGGGACTGACAACCCTGCTTTTGGCAAGTTTTCTGAGTTTCATCTCATAATGTTTGGCAGATATTAACAACTAACTGTTCCTCATGGACTCAGAAAACCTAACACTGTCCTCATCTGAGATGATCAGGCTCAGCTTTTTGTGTTCCTTGTGTGACACTAGGATACAGCAGGTGTTTTCCCTTTTCTGTATAACAAATAGCATATTCTTCAGGTGCTGGGAAGCACAAACTGTGTGCAAAAAAACCTCTTGTCCCAATCACTCACCTTTCCCATACTTTGAATCCTAGCAAGGATGTGTGGACAGAATCACTTTTGTCCCAGCAGCTTCACAGGACACACTTCTCCTGACAACCAAGGCAAGGAACTTAATACGAAATCTTGAGCAGTCACCAACCATCCCTGTCTCCTCACAGTCATGCATTTTGATCCCAAAATAAGTTCTACACAGCCTGGTTGTCAGTGCTCAGCATGAGAGTCTTGACCAGAGAATATGCAAAATTTGAGTAATCCCAGTAACCACCACCAGTTTGACCAGTTGCAGGCTGTTGCAAGCAGCCCTTAGACAAACAGTTGCTAAAGGAGAGGGGGGGAAAAATGCCAAAATGACAGTGCTAAAAACCACTTACTCCTGTCTAGTGTTTTTGTATGAACACATCTGTAACAAATAATTAGGCTGTTTTGATTGCAGGACTGTTAATTGAATAAATAGGACCAGTAACACAGCACAGGACTGTGTGCATGAATCTGTTCTCCCTAACGTGATCACCAACAGAGCTGCAATTTTGATGTTGCAAACCTTTTCTCCACCAGTGCTGCTGCCTTTTTGTCTGCATCTGTTCACTTATCAAGTTTATCTGCAGGATATCTGAACCCTTACCCTGTCAGACAGTAGGTAATGGCAGGTATTGCTGCAGTACAACATTGCTAGGTAGTTATGCTATGATGAAATATCTAGGGAGAGTCAGGAACATTGTATTTATCTTTCTGTGGGGTTTTTGCATCATTTTGTGAGAGGTCAAGTGTGCCTGTGATGATGTGACCTTATCAGAGGACATTTCAACAACTATCTGATCGAGTGTGAGGTGTCCCTGCCCATGGCAGGGGGGGTTGGAACTAGATGATCCTTGTGGTCCCTTCCAATCCTGACTGATTCTGTGATTCTATGATTTTGCAGTCAGAGAATTAACACTGGGGGAGACAAGGACTTTTAACTCCAACATCACCTGCAGCAGGTGATCCTGCACCTCCTTATTTGCACTAGTTCAGCCTCCAACCTTGTTGAGAAAAGTGTGAACATCACCAATATGCTTAGGACGAGCTCTGTTTACCTCTCTTGTATTGCTCCCTGGCAGAGTACTAGCTGCTCCGTGGCTATTCAGTGTGGAAACACTCCATCTCAGTTAAAAGCATTAGGGGCATACATGAGACATGCATTTGTGTGGGGAAAAATAGAAAAACTGCCCTCCTGGCAAATGCAGTAAGCACATAATCCTCCACATGATGGTGGCTTGCAGCAAGCACAGTGCAACAGAACTCTGGGCACTCCACTTGCAGCCTCAGTCTGCTGCTTTTGTTCATGGCTTCTGCTAAATCCACATCACATTTCCCATTAACTTAGTAAATGTTCATTTCACTTGTCCTTGCATTTTTTTTCTCCTAGCATTCCCAAAAATAAAGTATAACCAGAGGGTTCCTCTTATGTAACATAAATATTTTATTATCTTCCACATTACTGACTTGCAGGGGGGGAAAATTGACACACTTTCAGCCTTTTTCATTAGATAGCCTTGAAAAATGTGATGTCATATTGTACAGGTTGTCCCTCTGCATAACCATGGAATACTGCATTAAGTATACCTCATCCTTTACCAGATTGCTACGTGAAAAGACAGGAAAAACCAAGGTCTACAGCTTACAACAACCTGCTTTGCTTTTTATCTAAAAGTGTATTCTTTCTGGATCACAGCCACTGTTTGAGATAGATTAGGTAGGTAGGTAGGTAGGTAGATAGATAGATAGATAGATAGATAGATAGATAGATAGATAGATAGATAGATAGATAGAGGTAAAAATAAATGTATGTATACATCTGGGGAGAAATAACAACAGGCACCAGTACAGGTTAGGGGCTGCCCTGCTGGGAAGCAGCTCCACAGAGAAAGACCTTGGAGTGCTGGTGGACAGCAGGTTCTCCATGGGACAGCAATGTGCTCTTGTGGCCAAGAGAGCCAGTGGGATCCTGGGATGTATCAAGAAAGGTGCGTCCAGCAGGTCTAGGGAAGTTCTTCTACCTCTCTACTCTGCCTTGCTGAGACCACACCTGGAATACTGTGTCCAGTTTTGGGCTCCCCAGTTCAAGAGAGACAGAGACCTGCTGGAGAGAATTCCACGGAGAGTCACGAGGATGATTAGGGGAGTTGAGCATCTCCCCTATGAAGAGAGACTGAGATCCCTGGGGCTGTTTAGTCTTGAGAAGACTGAGAGGGGATCTGATCAATGTCCATAAATATCTGAGGGGTGGGTGTCAGGTGGAGGGGGCCAGGCTCTTTTGGGTGGTTCACAGTGATAAGGAACAATGTATATGTATAAATAAATCAGTGTGTATCTCTAGAAATAAATCTGTATATATATGTATAAATAAATGTATGTATGTGTGTATTTATGTCTATATATAAACAATACAAAATTGTGATTTTTGCTAGATGCATCATTCCATATCACAGAGTAAAATATTACATTGCAAATCCTGCAGGTCTTGGTCTACCCAGGCTAAGTTCTGTGCCATGGAGAGTTCTGCTGGGGTTTGCCAGGTTGCTGCACAGATAGAGCTGTTTGCCTGGGACTCCCAGTCTTTGAGTGTATGTAATGAGCTACATTGCCTTTAGACAATGGCAGAGTGGACATCACTATACTTTTATTAACTTAGTAGTTCTCAGTTCCAGATTGATCATGTAATGTGTGTATGAGCATGCTTGTGCTTAAGGCAAGCACGTGGGCTAATCTGGGAGGTTTTAGGGCAGGGAAAAAGAAGGAACCCAGGTAGACAATTGCCTTAGCATGAACCTGAACTCTTTTTCATGCAGTCAGGCAGATTTGGGGCTGCTGAGGGCATGCACATCACAGCCCAGCCTGCTAGCAGCCATCAGCTTTTCTGGTTTACCTCCCCACTGCATGGAAGATGTGGGAAGCAGCTGCCAAACAGTGTTTTACAGTTTGTTCTTAATGTCAGACTAAAGAACACGACCTGTGCTCTAATTAACAAACTGCCCTCCTTGCAAACTTACCAGGCTTAATCAGTACAAACAAAGGCAACAAGCAAGGCACTCTTAGCTTTGGCTGCAGGAAATGCATTATCTGGGAATCAGGCTCTTCCAAAACTCATCTTCCTCAAATCTTCTCCAAGTATACTTCGGGCAGCTGCTTCATTTCTGTAGTATTTCCAGTTGCAAGGTAGTTCAGTTCTGTGCTCTACCTATGCAGGGACCAGTTGCAAAAAGTGCTCCCACAAGAGCCAAGACACTTCTACATCAAGGACCACTGCAAATCCAGAAAGCCTCTGTGCACCCACAGCACATGTGCTGCCAGGCTGACCTTCTCCAGAGGGCCCAGGGTATTTGGCACAGGTGCTGTTTGGCCCCTCACTTTCAGAAAGATGTCGAGTTGCTCAAACATGTCCAGAGAAGGGCAACACAGCTGCTGAGGGGCCTGGAGCACAGCCCTGTGAGGAGAGGCTGAGGGAGCTGGGGGTGTTTAGCCTGGAGAAGAGGAGGCTCAGGGGTGACCTCATTGCTGTCTACAACTGCTTGAAGGGAGGTTGTAGCCAGGTGGGGGTTAGTCTCTTCTCCCAGGCAACCAGTGACAGAAGGAGAGGACACATTCTCAAGCTGTGCCAGGGGAGGTTTAGGCTGGATGTTAGGAAGAAATTCTTAATGGAAGGAGAGATTTGCCATTGGAATGGGTTGCCCAGGGAGGTGGTAGAGTCATTGCCCCTGGAAGTGTTTAAAATAAGACCGGATAAAGAATTTAGTGCCATGGTTTAGTTAATTAGATGGTGCTGGGTGATAGGTTGGACTTGATGATCTTGAAGGTCTTTTCCAACCTGGTTAATTCTGTGAGTCTGTAATTAAATATTCACTTGGTCGTATGCAAAAGGCTCAGGAGGCCTCAAGCATCAGGGACTAGACTAAGGAAAAGCCTAGCTAGGTGATGCAGCAGTCCAGCCTGGGGAGCCAAGGGGGAAGAGCTTATCACTGCAGAGTCAGCAACATCAAAGGACAGGTACCAAGTTGTATAAGCAAAGATGCATCTTATTAAAACAATTCATGTACATATCAGGGAATCACCCAACACAGCCCTTGTTGCTCAAGCACTAGGTGAGGTTATATCAGCCTGGATGATGAAGCTCTGCATTTAGTAGATATCAGGACTATTTAAAGTTTGTGATAACATTTACAGTTGACTTCATTTTTATTTGAATGACATGCCAGAGATACCAGTAATGTTTTGGTATTCATGCCAAAGAAAAGCTTTTAATATTTACAGACAGACTTTGAACACGCCAGCTGGCTGATGCTAAGAGTTCTCTTCAAAACAAAATTATTAGAGTCATTTACGTAAGTCTCACTGACAGTTTACTTTAGCTTTTCTTACAAGGTTTCAACATTAGCAACTACAATTATCTTTCAGCCTTCTGTGGAGAGAAGGAAAGCTCTCACCTCTGTATTCATATCAACATTTGTATAAATCAGCCAGTAAATAAACCTGGATTTAAGAGGTGCATGCCATGTTTTAAACAAGATGCAGCTGAACTCCCAGGAGCACAGCCAGGAGATTGGGCCAGCCAGGAGATGCACACGACAGGCAATGCACACGACAGGCCAGATGATCCTCCAAAAAGTTTTGGTTCATGGGTTAGGCAATGCTAGCTAGGTCCCATTAAATATTTATATTGGGAAATGACATCTGTTGATATTAGATCCGTGCTTCTTTTCCCTGAAGGAATAATGGCATAACTTCTTTTCTCTTAATCCTTTTCACCAGTTTTTAACCCCAAATCTTGTTCCTTCTTTTTTTTTTCTTTTTTTTACAAAATCAAGCATTAACCCTGACTCTGTGTCTAGCTTCCTCAACTGTGCTGTGCCACTTTGTGTTTTCTTTTCTCCTGCTCCTTGCTACACACACTTCTGCAGAACCACCTCCACACTTGCTCACGTTTTGAACAGAGCACGGTTTTGAATGGTGGCACAAGCTTGTGTGGGTTCCTCTAATGCTGGTCAAAAAACCTGTTTGTCATGGAAGGCAGCTTTGAGAGAGGAGGTTGCTCTTTTGGTCTGTTTGCAATTCTGTCACAGTCAACACAATTGTTATAAATTAGGATGAAAGAATTGACTTGTTTGCAAACTACCATGTATGATGCTGCTTTAAGAAGGGAGTCATGCAGATGGTGCCTTCACAGCCAATGGCAGGTATGGGCCAGTGGGATAAATCTCCAGACCACATAGTCTTATAATAGATTTCCTTTTCTGGATCTTCGTGGTACTCCAGATGACTAGTTCCTGCTGTGGTCCTATAACAGGACTCTATATATTGCACAGCAAGGACAGTGCCATGAGGTTCAGCTGACCTCACAGGACTGGGGCCAAGCACTCCCTCCCTGTCAGGACCCACGCTCCTGCTGCCAGTGGAGCTGGAGTGTCCACATTGGCATTAGCAGCTGCTGAGCTGCAGCTGGGTGTAAGGGGGCTTTACCTCCTTTCCAAGAAGTGATGTATTGTGGGAGAGGTGTTGGTTGACCTCACACTTAGGATGACAGTGCTGCTTTCAGCAGAGCACAACCAACTGTCTCCTCCTCCCACCCACTCGGAACAGCACAGTAATATAGGCAAATTCTTTTTTCTTGGGGGTTGTGAGGAGGATAATGCTGGTTAGCCCAAAGCAACATCAAGTCACACCTGAGAGAAGCCAGCTTCAGGTCCAGCAGGTCCTAGCTAGAGCACCTCACGTCTTAGGAAGTGCCATTTGCAAAAGGTGTCTTCCAGTCCATGGTGGCTGTTAGGTGGTCAAAGGATATGCACCATGGCCTTACAGGCCAGAAAGACTTAGGGGTATGAAAATCAGAGGGTGCAGAGATGGGCACAGGTAGCTGATTGCACAGGAGACCAAATTCTGCCAGTGCACATCATGCAACTGATCAGGAGCAAACGTGACACTGCTGTTTTACCTGAATCTGACCTGCCCCTGTGCATTTGCTTTCTTTTCTTTTGTTCTTGTGTGCCACATAACATGGATTTCACTTTATCCAACCCTGCTGCATTTTTAGCAGGTGTTTACAGTGTTATCAGGACAGTGTGCATGGCTCCTTTAGCTTGCAAATAGTTTTCCAAATTGCTTCAACTACCTACTTCTGCTGGTTTTGTGGTGATCGTCAGAATGAATTAACCAGAGTAGCACATCCTGGGTAAATAAGGACAGTCATCTTCAAATCATTGCATATGTCCCACATTAAGACATTTTTATGTTTTGCAACGTGAAAATAAAAGAGCATCTCACTTACCTTAATGTTGCTAATGGAAGACAAAATGAGTTCTTAGTCGTTAACTACAAAGTTTTTGACATTTCGGACCAAATCCAGTACAGGACTTCATTTCCACTGCAGTAATACAGCTGCTAGCAATTGCCTGTATCTAATCAAGCAAGAAGTTAACCTTGAATACCAAAAAAAAAATATAAATCTGTAAGCTAAAAGCTCAAACTAACTTAATTCCCTGAAGATGATAGAATTTAAATAGAATGGAGCAAACCCATCTGAAAAGAAAACATTCTGCATTATTCCAGGCATATTGCCACATGTCTTTGACACAGGATTTTCAAACTGCTTATTAACCCTTTCCAGAAAATTGTTGTAAGTGGTAAAAGCTTTAAGACAAATCTAGCTGTGCTTATTCAGGGTTTAATCAAGCCAGGCCAGCACCCTGTGGCGAGGATGTCATTGGACCTGTGCAGCAGGGAAGAAGAGAAACAACAAAAGCCTTCCCCTCCTCCTGTCCATGAGCAGAGAGGTTAACGTCATCTGATTCCTTGTGCTCCAGTAAATGGCAAAAAGGAGGCAGAAAAGAGCTGGAATTGCAGAGTGGGGAGGAGAGAACAGATTCCCCTTGGCCAGAGGGAGTGTGGAGGCCCAGCTCACTGCATAGATGGAGCGTGGTGCTTGCTGGGTTTGCTCCATGTCTGTGGGAAGAGCTCACCTCTGCTCCTTCCCACTCTGCCCCAAACGGTGCCTACAGCCACAGTCCACCATCCCGTGTGCAGCAGTGGGAATTCTGACTGAGAAAAGGCTGCAGACTCAGGTCTGCTGAGATTCACAGGATAAGAATGAAAGGATGTATTTAGTCACACTGTCATTTCTTTTTCCAGAACTTCATTTACAGACCAAATATTTACTGTTCCTCTTCATAAAAATTTGAGGACGTTTTAGATCCTGCACTTTGGTTTGCAAGGACTTAGTATGTAACCAGCCTATATCCTTTAATTACAGAGCAGTTAACACTCAGCCACTGATAATAGTACAGGGTCCATTTTTGTCTCTAGACAATGACTCCTGCATCTAAATCCTGGTGTCTGAGCTCCCATTTTGGAGCTCTGAAGCTCAGTCTGGGTGCCCCGGAGTATTGGGCTCCAGGGATGTTTAATGGAGCACCTGAGACATCTGCCTGGGACTGGTGGATGTGGCCCAAAACTTGCACTCTCTGAGGAGGCAGCCAGGTCTTCTTTAGGTTTCAGAAATGGCATCGGACACTGCAGCAAGCCTCCATCTGCCTTTCTCATATGCAGTTTTGGAGGATTCAGAGAAAAGCACAGCCTTTGTTAGGGAGCTGCTTCAATTTTCCACTTCTGCTGTGCTAAATGGGAGAGGAGAATTTCTTTCTTAACCCACTTGGCAATCAATTTAACACCCTGAAATACAATGTTTTGTGGCCCATTGAACTTCTTCCTTGGAGCCCTACCTGTTGACCTTGCTTTTATTCTCATGTAGTCTCATCTTTCACTGGAGCTTCCTGTGCTTCTTGTTGCAATTTCATTTCCCAGGCAGCTCCACAGTAAACCTTCTGCTAAAAAACTAATCTCTGGGATTTATTATAATGCTGTTATCATAGAGGAAATATGAAACTGGAGTTCAAGTTAATTAGAAGCACAACAGGATCCTGGGCATTGGTGAGGAATTGTATCCATGTGTGAAGCCAATGGATCAAGAGCTACAAATGAGACCAGGTCTCACAGACGCCTCCCATTCAGAATGTTCTTGTTTGTAATCTTCATTAGTAGTCCCTCTACTTGGAATCATAACTCTACACAGAGCTAGCAGAAATATTTCACTGGAATTTTCCATTCTAAAATCCATTTAATTTTTTTCATGCCTGAGGGTACTGTGGTTTGGTCAATTCATAGAATCTTGAAATCAAAGAAAGGTTTGGGTTGGAAGTCACCTTAAAGAGTATCTAGTTCTAACCTCCCTGTAACAGACAGGGGCACTTTCCACTAGATCATGTTGCTCAAAACCCCAACCAACCTGACCCATCAATGCTTCCAGGAAGGAGACATCCACAACCTCTCTGGGCAACCTGTTCCAGTGCCTCACCAGTCTGACAGTCTAAAGCCTTTGTCATATCACTACATGCCTTTGTAAAAAGTCCCTCTCCAGCTTTGTTCATGTTTAAGTACTGAAAGGCTCTGTCCCCAGGTCCTTCTCTTTTCCAGGCTGAATAAGCTCCCGCTGCCTTAGAGTCCCTTCACAGGTGTTCCAGCCCTCTGATCATCTTTGTGGCCTTCTTCTGGATCTCCACCAACAAGTCTACACCATTCTTATGTCTGGGATTCCAGAGCTGAACACAATATTCCGAGTGAGGTCTCAGCAGACCAGAGTAGAGGTGGAGAACCACTTCCCTTGACCAGCTGGTTGTAGTTTTTAGGTTTTGGGTTTTTTCCCAAGCAGCACAGGATGTAGCTGTCTTTCTGGGCTGCAAGCACTCATTCTCAAGTTTTTTTATTGAGATTATTTTCATCTTTTCCCTGTGCCTCTTTATTATAGAATCATAGAATTGTCAGGGTTTGTAGGGACCTCAAGGATCATCCAGTTCCAAACCCCTGTCATGGGCAGGGACACCTCACACTACATCAGATTGCCCAAAGCCACATCCAGCCTGGCCTTAAACACCTCCAGGGATGAGGCTTCCACCACCTCCCTGGGCAACCTGTGCCAGTGAATCACCACCCTCATGATGAAAAACTTCTTCCTAACATCCAATCTGAATCTACCTGCTTCTAGTTTTGCTCCATTCCCCCCAGTCCTATTGCTACCTGACACCCTAAAAGATCCCTCCCCTTGTAGCCCCCTTCAGATACTGGAAGGCCACAAGAAGGTCTCCTTGGAGCCTTCTCTTCTCCAGACTGAACAGCCCCAACTCTTTCAGTCTGTCCTCATAGGAGAGGAGCTCCAGCCCTCTGATCATCCTCGTGGCCCTTCTCTGGACATGTTTCAGCACCTTCAGATCCTTCTTGTAATAGGGGCTCCAGAACTGGACGCAGTATTCCAGGTGGGGTCTCTCCAGAGTGGAGTAGAGGGGGAGAATCACCTCCCTCACCCTGCTGTCTATGCTTCTCTTACTGCAGCCCAGGCTCTGGTTGGCTCTCTGGGCTGCAAGTGCACACTGGTGGCTCATGTTGAGCTTCTCATCCACCAGCACCCCCAAGTCCTTGTTTTCATTGCTGCTCTCATGCCAGTCACTGCCCAGCCTATATCGGTGCTTGGGATTGCCCTGACTCAGATGCAGGACCTTGCATTTGGTCTTGTTGAGCTTCATGAGGCTGGCTTGGGCCCAGCTCTGCAGTCTGTCCAGCTCCTTCTGGATGGATCCCTTCCCTCCAGCATGTCTGCTGCACCACACAGCTTGGTGCTGAGGGTGCACTCAATGCCACTGTCGATGATGAAGATGTTAACCAAGATTGGTCCTGATACTGATCCTTGAGGGACTCCACTTGTTCCTGGCCTCCACTTGGACATGGACCTATTGACAGACACACTTTGGGTGCAGCCATCAAGCCAGTTCTTTATCCACCCAGTGATCCATCCATCAATCCCATATTTTACTAGCTTGGAGATTAGGATGTCATGTGGGACAGTGTTGAAGGCTTTGCTCAGGTCCAGGTAAATGATGTCAGTTGCTCATCCCTTGTCTATTGATGTTGTGACCTTGTCACAGAAGGCCACCAGATTTGTCAGGCAGGATTTGCCCTTGGTGAACCTGTGGTGATTGTATCCAATCACCTCTTCAATATTCTTCTGCCTCCAAACCCCTGTCAATGACACCAGCCCCAGAGCCAACAACTGACCTGTTGGCTCTTCCTAAATGTTCCCTTGTCCATTGCTGATGTCAGAGGGATGGAGGAGAACACAACTTGAGCTCCTAATCACTTTAGCAGTTGCCCCAAGGTCCTGAAGTTTCTTTTGATTGTGAGCCTCTCACTTCTGCATCATCACTACCCACCTGAAAACCACAAGTGGGTAATACTCTGAAGCACTTGCAAGAGTTGGAAGTTTACTTACAACAATCTATACCTGGGCACCAGAGAGACAGTAGACCTCTCTATGAAGGGGGTTTGGTCTGCATATTGGGCCGTCTGCTCCCCTCAGCAGGGAGTCACCTGCAACAATGACCCTTCTATTTTTCTTTTCAGGGTCAGTTTTTATGGCTGGCCTGAGGTGAGTCAGCGTGGGTAGCACTTCTGGCCCTTGTGGCACTTTTGGCCTTTGTGAGCCCTCATCCTTGCTCATAACCAGTTCCTCCTGCAGAGCCTCGTACCTGTTCTGCAAGGGCACTGTGGGTGGTGTGCTTCTTAAAGGAGCAGGTTTGCTCCACTTGTGTCATTTGTTTCATGGGGTAGCTACCTGTTCCCATGGACCCTGCACATGTGAGTGACTACAGTTACTGCAGGAGGGCTGGGGACCTGCTGATGAGAGGATATCGAATCCTCTGCCCCACTCAGAGTCAACTCCTGTTCCGTATTTGTAAAGATCAGTTTGTGAAAGTTATCAATTTACCTCTCACTCTCCCTACTCACCTCTTCCCTGAGCTCCATCACTTCATCCTGGAGCTGTGCCAACCGGATCAGCAGGTCAAAAACCTGCNACCTGCTGATGAGAGGATATCGAATCCTCTGCCCCACTCAGAGTCAACTCCTGTTCCGTATTTGTAAAGATCAGTTTGTGAAAGTTATCAATTTACCTCTCACTCTCCCTACTCACCTCTTCCCTGAGCTCCATCACTTCATCCTGGAGCTGTGCCAACCGGATCAGCAGGTCAAAAACCTGCTCACACCACACACACCTATAGTCAGTGTTGCCCCTGTTGTCTGTGAAAGGCCATGGCATTCCTCACAACCTAATGGCCTGGATGCCAGTATCCATTTGTGTGGGTGCAGAGAGCACAGTCTTCCTCCTCCTAGTGGCCACCATCGTGCCCTCAGTAAAACTGAAGCACCTTGTGTCCTACCCACACGCCCTGCTCGTGCCAACCACTGAGCTGACTCAAAAGGAGCCCCTGGGGCACACTCAGTCTCTATTTGCTCTCCCTGTGCCTGTTAGCCTGCTTGTACCAATGGCCACTTGCTCCCAGCTGTCTGACCAGGTCCCCCTGTCTCACTCCCCACTCGCTGTGTTCCACCAAGCAGGAAGGCTGCTGCCTGCAGCTCGCAGTCTGAAAGCCTCTGCCGGGTTCGCATCTTCCGCGGCTTCTCCGGAACGCCCCCAGCCTCGCTGCCCTTCGGAGAGACGCCGAGTCGCGTCGGGTCGCCTCTCCCCCTCTATCTCTCGGTCTCCCTGTCTCCGGGAGCCCTCTTTTCTAAAGATCTCGGCACAGCACGGAGCTAGCCGGTGCTGATGCAGTTGCATCGCAGCTTGCAGTCTCTTCCTCTTCTTCTTTTTTTTTTTTAATTAAAAAATAATGAATATTATTTTAATATCCATTCTTTCTCAATAACACTGGTTTCACAGTCTGTCCCTTTTCCACCCCATTTCCCCCCTTTTCCCCCTCACATCTCAGAGCACCTGGACTCTGTTGGAGTCTCCTCCCACCCCAGGTGTGGACACTTTGCCCTCCCCACCCACTCCCCTTTTTAATCCCCCCAGGAAAGGCAGAGCCCTAAGCTGAGCCCATCTGGGCTCCTCTTCTCATCACTGGTGTAGTCCTCATGGTGCACACTGGGTGATTAGTGATGGTGAACAAAGGCTGGGGGGCCTGGTGGCTCCCTGGTTACATAGCAATAGGTTTGATGATTTCTCCAATATCATTCATGGATCCTGGCTGGGCCTCCTTGCTGGGGCTGAGCTCCTTTGTGTGGTGTCTTGGTTGGTTGAGGGTCTTGCCTCTGGCTCTGGGGTGGTTGCAAAAATGGTGGTGGTGAAGCAGGAGCTGTTTAGGCAGGGTGGAGGCTGGTCCTGGGGCTGCTGCTTTTCCAGAAGGACAGTCTGGACCTGGCTCGCCTGCGGTTGTATCTTGCACGGTAACCACAGCAGCACCCCCAGCTCCTGTCTTTTTTTTTTTTTTTTTTTTTTTGNACCCCATTTCCCCCCTTTTCCCCCTCACATCTCAGAGCACCTGGACTCTGTTGGAGTCTCCTCCCACCCCAGGTGTGGACACTTTGCCCTCCCCACCCACTCCCCTTTTTAATCCCCCCAGGAAAGGCAGAGCCCTAAGCTGAGCCCATCTGGGCTCCTCTTCTCATCACTGGTGTAGTCCTCATGGTGCACACTGGGTGATTAGTGATGGTGAACAAAGGCTGGGGGGCCTGGTGGNTCCCTCCAGCCACTTTTCCATCCACAAAAACACGTCTCTTGACTTCCTCCAGTAATGACAGTCCCAGTCCTCAGGCTCTTTTCTGTTTGTGAACCTCCACAGCTTTCAGAGGTTCTTCCATCTCCTTTAGATGCCAACATGAAGGCTGAGCTTCTCTGAAATGAGAGGCTCTGAGCAACAGCAATGGTGTCCTGGACCAGCACCTGCAGGGTGCAAGCGCTGCCCCTTTACCTGCCCCTACTGCTTTGTGTTGCTGTGAGTGGCAATTAGAGTCCATCTCTCCACAGCTCTTTCTATGTGTAAAGTTCCACAGATTACTGCTTTAATTTCTATTTCCATAGAAACAAATCATGGTTTATGACAATCTGGAGCAGAATATTGTGGGGTTTTTTTTTCTGATGAATCCAACTTCTTATGGGCAACAGTATAAGATGATAAAGAACAATTTGTCTTTATGTCTTCAGACACTTGAATATCCTCTCTCTGCCCACACTGTTTGTCCCACCCTTTGCCAGAGGTTACCCACTTAGTTTGACCTTGTTCAGCATAAAATGGCAACAAAATGGGTAGTACAATAAATGGAGGTGATTTCCTGGTCATGCTGGAGTCTTTTTCACTTTGTTACCATTAATTTTGATGGAATTGGCTGTACACTGGTGGACTGTTGGCCTGGTTATTTTATTAGGGAGCTTGCTCCTGGCAGAGGGAGGGCACATCAGGAAACCCAGTGGTGAGCACTTGCAGCATAACCTGCCAAAGGTAAAACTCTTGTTAAGTAGGAATTCTTAGTGCCTGAAGCAGAGAGGTTGTGTTTTACCTGCAATTTTTTCCCCCCATTCTGTTTTAGTGTTTCCTTATGATATGTAATCTTTCTTTAAATGCTGCTGCACTCTTGACCTCAATGTTTTGTAAAAATGAATTTCACAGCTTAATTATGCAGTGTGAAAGACAAGAGATTAATTTCTACTCTTTTTCTTTTTGGATAAAAGTGTTCCTGGCTGACTTGAGCATGCATAAAAACATTACGTGAGCATTTCTTGAGTAGCCATATCTCAAAATTTATACCAACAGCTGTTCCTCTGTATTTCACCTCTGTGTTCATTAGAAAGTATCCAGACACTGCAGTATTGCTCAGAGACAATGTACCNCCACCAAGCAGGAAGGCTGCTGCCTGCAGCTCGCAGTCTGAAAGCCTCTGCCGGGTTCGCATCTTCCGCGGCTTCTCCGGAACGCCCCCAGCCTCGCTGCCCTTCGGAGAGACGCCGAGTCGCGTCGGGTCGCCTCTCCCCCTCTATCTCTCGGTCTCCCTGTCTCCGGGAGCCCTCTTTTCTAAAGATCTCGGCACAGCACGGAGCTAGCCGGTGCTGATGCAGTTGCATCGCAGCTTGCAGTCTCTTCCTCTTCTTCTTTTTTTTTTTTAATTTAAAAAATAATGAATATTATTTTAATATCCATTCTTTCTCAATAACACTGGTTTCACAGTCTGTCCCTTTTCCACCCCATTTCCCCCCTTTTCCCCCTCACATCTCAGAGCACCTGGACTCTGTTGGAGTCTCCTCCCACCCCAGGTGTGGACACTTTGCCCTCCCCACCCACTCCCCTTTTTAATCCCCCCAGGAAAGGCAGAGCCCTAAGCTGAGCCCATCTGGGCTCCTCTTCTCATCACTGGTGTAGTCCTCATGGTGCACACTGGGTGATTAGTGATGGTGAACAAAGGCTGGGGGGCCTGGTGGCTCCCTGGTTACATAGCAATAGGTTTGATGATTTCTCCAATATCATTCATGGATCCTGGCTGGGCCTCCTTGCTGGGGCTGAGCTCCTTTGTGTGGTGTCTTGGTTGGTTGAGGGTCTTGCCTCTGGCTCTGGGGTGGTTGCAAAAATGGTGGTGGTGAAGCAGGAGCTGTTTAGGCAGGGTGGAGGCTGGTCCTGGGGCTGCTGCTTTTCCAGAAGGACAGTCTGGACCTGGCTCGCCTGCGGTTGTATCTTGCACGGTAACCACAGCAGCACCCCCAGCCCCTGTCTTTTTTTTNCCTGCTTGGCTCTTTATTCTTGCATCTCTGAAACAAAAATAGATTTACTAGCCTTTTTTTTTTTTTTTTTTTTTTTTTTTTTACTAAGCAACTCCTTTACTTTAAAGCCAATGTCACTATGCCTAAGTTTACAGCAGCATCAAAACTGCAACACTTTCAATAGCCCTGGCTCTGGGGTTTGTCACAGCTCTTTATGAGGGACCATCTCCTGAGCTCCCTCCAGCCACTTTTCCATCCACAAAAACACGTCTCTTGACTTCCTCCAGTAATGACAGTCCCAGTCCTCAGGCTCTTTTCTGTTTGTGAACCTCCACAGCTTTCAGAAGTTCTTCCATCTCCTTTAGATGCCAACCTGAAGGCTGAGCATCTCTGAAATGAGAGGCTCTGAGCAACAGCAATGGTGTCCTGGACCAGCACCTGCAGGGTGCAAGCGCTGCCCCTTTACCTGCCCCTACTGCTTTGTGTTGCTGTGAGTGGCAATTAGAGTCCATCTCTCCACAGCTCTTTCTATGTGTAAAGTTCCACAGATTACTGCTTTAATTTCTATTTCCATAGAAACAAATCATGGTTTATGACAATCTGGAGCAGAATATTGTGGGGTTTTTTTTTCTGATGAATCCAACTTCTTATGGGCAACAGTATAAGATGATAAAGAACAATTTGTCTTTATGTCTTCAGACACTTGAATATCCTCTCTCTGCCCACACTGTTTGTCCCACCCTTTGCCAGAGGTTACCCACTTAGTTTGACCTTGTTCAGCATAAAATGGCAACAAAATGGGTAGTACAATAAATGGAGGTGATTTCCTGGTCATGCTGGAGTCTTTTTCACTTTGTTACCATTAATTTTGATGGAATTGGCTGTACACTGGTGGACTGTTGGCCTGGTTATTTTATTAGGGAGCTTGCTCCTGGCAGAGGGAGGGCACATCAGGAAACCCAGTGGTGAGCACTTGCAGCATAACCTGCCAAAGGTAAAACTCTTGTTAAGTAGGAATTCTTAGTGCCTGAAGCAGAGAGGTTGTGTTTTACCTGCAATTTTTTCCCCCCATTCTGTTTTAGTGTTTCCTTATGATATGTAATCTTTCTTTAAATGCTGCTGCACTCTTGACCTCAATGTTTTGTAAAAATGAATTTCACAGCTTAATTATGCAGTGTGAAAGACAAGAGATTAATTTCTACTCTTTTTCTTTTTGGATAAAAGTGTTCCTGGCTGACTTGAGCATGCATAAAAACATTACGTGAGCATTTCTTGAGTAGCCATATCTCAAAATTTATACCAACAGCTGTTCCTCTGTATTTCACCTCTGTGTTCATTAGAAAGTATCCAGACACTGCAGTATTGCTCAGAGACAATGTACCACCTCCCCAGGTAGCATCAATTTGCATCTGCTAAGACTTTTGAAATTTTATCTTCACCCAGCCTTGACTGAAGTGTTAACTGCTCAGACCCTGGTTTCCTCTAACCTTCCCACAACTATTGAAACATTCATTCACAGTTTTAAAAAGAGGTTAGAGAAAAGATAAACTAAAACCAAAGGATAAAACTGACAAATTGGGTGGTCAATTGCATTTTCTATCCTTTACTATCCGAGTTTCATGTGGTTTGTGGTGTAAGCAAATTTTAATTGAGTGACAGACAGTTTTTTCAGTACTGAAAAATCCTCTCCAGACTTCAGAGGGGGGAAAAAAGGCTCTGGTAATTTTTATTAAAATCAGTCTATAAGCCATCCAGGGCAGAGGTCTTTTTTGACTGCTTTTTTTTGAATAGCCATATGGACTTCCTCTGGAGATCTGAGCTTAAGCATGGGCTCTGTTTTCTGTAGGCACTTTGCAGAAGCCCTGTCCAGAAAATCCAAGACCTCAGGTGCAACTGAACTAATGAATTGCATGTAGTGATGGGCTTTAAAGGTCTCTCAGGAACACCTTGTTAAAATTCTACCACCAGCCCAGAGGTGGGTGGGATAATATTCCTTGTCTGCTGAGCTGTACTGGATTCCTGCCAAATCATCTCTGCCAGAGTTGAC
Source organism: Indicator maculatus (assembly GCA_013399975.1). Lineage (NCBI taxonomy): Eukaryota > Metazoa > Chordata > Aves > Piciformes > Indicatoridae > Indicator > Indicator maculatus. Next base: position 56,030 of record VXBD01006305.1, read on the forward strand.
TTATCCCTCATGCTCCTAAACACCATCTGAAGGAGAAATTGTTTTTCTCTGTAATTACTCTACTTAGAATGGACCTGGAACTTACCATGTGCAGATATGATTTATGTATTTTGTGATGTGTTCTTGACCAGTATGGGCAGCACAGTGCTTGCAGTGCAGAAGAGTGCACAAGTCATTTAGTGATGCTAGTCATGTTAGCATCTCAAACAGCCTTCAGTCCCGGTGACTTCTTATTTGGAATAGGAACATAAGAAGTATTCTGGCAAAAGGATAATTAGCCAGAAACTGATTTCTTTTGTCAGTATGAGAATGATCCTGGGGACTACTCATATAATGAAAAAAAACTCCCATTTGGTCCTGGCCCCTCTGAAAGATAGCAAGTGTATCCAAGGAAATGGTGTACCATGGGGTAATGCAGTCCATGCCTGCCTCATCAGAGCACCTGTGTGTTTCAACCAATCATAAATGCAAAGCAACTGGAATTAGATTAGCCTCAATGAAGATGGTTAGACTAGTTCTTCATTGTTTCCCTTCCTATGCTGTCAGATCTCTCTCTGTAAGAGTCTCCCTTCCTGTAAGGTCTGACAGGTTGAAACCTAGCTTCAGTTACCCAGGGATTAGCATTGCTAGCTAGACTGCTTCCATTGTGTACTGATGACCTGGAGGAAGGCAGGTGCATGCTGGGGATAAAGCTTTTCAATTCTACCAAACTCTGCAGGATTGTCAATAGCAAGAAGAAAACATCTATGCTCAGAAGGCATTTAATAGAATACCAACCATGGGAGGAGCAGAAGCACAAGCAGGAAATTGAGCAACAGAAAACATGATAGGTTAAACCCTGGGGTAAGTAAATAGGGTGGAAAGATCAGGAGATTTGGATGCAGACTGGCAAGGAAAGCCCCATTCAGAGAATGGAATTCATAAACCCAAAGGAGCTGTCTGAGCACCAGACACTTGGTCTGGGAAGAACCCAGCAGCCCAGAATAAGATTGGACAGAGCACTGGACAGAGAAGGAAGGAGGTGGAGAGACCACAAGCTAGCCAGAAGAAACAACATGGAGAACACTGTGTCTGACACCACACTTCCTCTGTGGAATTAAACACTTCCCTTCTGCCCTGGGACAGGGCACTGGTGTCTGCAGCCTGAACTGCTGCCTGCATGTCCTGGGCATGGCTGCTGGAACACACTGCTGGTCAACAAAACAACTTTGTCCTAGCCAGTCTGAAATCCAGTATTTCATTGTCATTTTTCCTTAGCAGAAAAACAACTCTATTTTTTTAGGGAAGTGGACGTTTTCACCATAAAATGCTTCTATTTTGCCAAGAAAATATTTGTTACGAGATCATTCCAACTGGAAGTTCTCTCTCTGCTACGACCCAAGTTGTTATAACAGACATCCATTTGTTAGGCTATGGATTAGTTGTATCAGAGTTACAAATAAATATAGACTTTCAACTCAGTATTTTTCTTGAGAACCAAATCCTCTAACACAGTCCTTTCCTACAGTGTATCTCAATTAATCTAGATTAGGATGGACAGCAAAGTATAATACATGTTACTATAACCTCAATGGCTTTGAGTTCCTTGAGTGTCCAGGTGTGTTACCTCTTGAGATCCATCTAGCATCTTCCCAGTGATCTAAAAAGATCTATATTACCAAGTTCTTAACTGTGGTAAATCAACCTTGAAACAAATCATACCCAAACTGGGGGCAGCAGGTTTTATATGCTTGTCTAGAAAAAAATAATGGCTGTGGCCAGCACAGGCTACAGCCTGGAATCAGTGAGCGGTGAAGGGTGTGCATGAGGAGCAGACTCATGGAAGACTCATGCAACTAGATTAAACCCTCCTTTGGAGCATTTGATCCAGTTGCATGAGTTGTTGCAAATGATCTATAGGTCACAGTTCTTTTTCAGGTCTATAAGTGAACATGGTGCTGCACAGCTTTGAGGGAGTCTATGCACATTGTAGCTCATCCTGTTTCCTAGGCCTTAGCCTCTGTGGTTTTTAATCAGTGTCCCCTCCCACCCCCCATCCTCCTCCCACCATGTCTGGCTATGTCACACTCTATACTTACTGATTGAAAGCTATGTCATATCAGATAAAGGGCAAATAACTTTGGCAAGATCAAATTTAATTAAACAACATAGATTAGCTGTAGGTTGGCTGTTCTGGAGAGGTAATGATGTCACCAATTTTTTTGCCTTCACTATGGACATTAAAAGGAATTCTATTTTTAAAGTATTTCCTCCAAACTACTGCATTCATTATTGATTTTTCTTTCTACAGTTGTTTAAACATCGATATTTTTCTAACCAACTGCTTCATGAAAATGCAGTTTACCAGAAGTTATTTTATGTTACTATTCTTAAGTAATTTATTTTATATCTCAACTGCATAGAAAGGTAAAAAGTTCAGGGAGGGGAGGGAAAAAAAGGTAAATATTTGTGTCCTTGAATGTCTAACCTTTAAGATTTGAATTAGTTAAAATGTCTTTTATCTTTTTTTTTTTCCCTCTATTGATATGAGCAACACAGTCTCAGATTTACTGCAGGATATTTTGGAATTAAGAACAAATATTGAGTGTTTGTTGAAGAGAGGACAGCGTTCAAAATTCAATCTACAAAAGCCAAATGTTAACAAAGGTATTTCCAAAATGGTTGGTCCCTGGCTTCAGACTAACCTTTTGCATAAATGTTTTGTTCTGTGTTCTTCTGCACAGCAAAGACATTATTCCTGAAGAGCTTTTCACTCTGTAATCTATAGTTTACATATTGACATTTAGTCTTACAAGTCCTAATTAGCACAAATTATTTTCTTCTGGGAGTTAATATAAATGATAGCAGAAAAAAAAAAAAAAAAAAGTGCTGCTGTATCTCAGTGTTGCAGTTGCTCTATCACAGAGGTATCTCAGTAAATCTTTTAATTGTGGACAAGCTGTCAGGTTGCTTAATGCTTCCAAGTAGTACAAGATGCAAAGTTCAGTATCAGAAGGGTTCCTTCCTCCCAGAACCCTGCCTCACCCTAACAGGAGTTACCACCTGCCCCAATACTGGCAGCTCCAGGCATGATCAGCTTGTGATCAGCTTCATCAAAAGATATTGAAAGATGAAATACATCCAATTTAGATCAAACTCTCTGAGTCAATGTATGTGCTATGTGCATACAGGATGAAGACAATTAGAAAGGTTGAAGGACTGCTGTTCACAACCATCCACAATAAACCTGGTAGACTGCTCCAACACACACAAAAGGGAAGAGGCAGAGATGTGGTTTCTTGAGGAAAAGTGTAATCACACCATAAAAGCAGAATTACCCTCAGCCCCACAGGACAATATTAAAAGGTTGCTGGTAATGAAGAAATGTTAATGAGCTGATGGCAGCAGTGTGGAGAAACAAGATGACTGTTTCCTGGAGGTCAGTGGCTGTTTTGCTACTTTCCTAAATGGAATGATGTTTTCTCCTCAAAACTGATCTTACAGGAAGCTGTAGAGAGTTCTCTTGTACCTAGCAATGAAGTCAGAGCATGCTCAACAGAATCAAGGAATGTGTTGCTGCCCTTACTCTCACCTGTGCTTGTAGGCTTGGGCTGACTGTAGCAAAGTTGACAAAACTGCCAAGCAGCTGGATTACTGTAATAAGAAATTCTAGTCATACCAAGAAATAACAGATCTAGTTCTCCCCAAGGAGAAAAACCAAGTTCATTCACCCTGCTTATTTGGATAATGTCTTCTATATCAGACTTCAGAATTGACACATTTTGAAATAGAAGACCAACCTTTGGCTTCAGTCTTTTTACATCAGTTTGTAAAGTTTCCTACTTTCATATTCCTAGGGGTGCAGATTCACTGAAGGCAGGGATAGGAATGATAGGACTCAGAATGTAGCTAAGAGAGAGTCGTCTTAGCCACATGACTGTAATTTGGAAAGGGGCAAATTGGGAGCAAGCAGTTTTTAGCACTGTTTATACTCTAAGCCTAGTCCATTATTGTGCTAGCTGTACCAACAATGGCTAAATAGTTATTTAAGAAAAAAAAAATAAAGGCAAACATGCATATGCCAGCTTTAATTTCTGTTACTGGGAAGGAATGTCCTCCCAAGGTGAGCACCAGAGTGTATCCTTTGTTCCAAGCTCTCAGTTTCACCTCTGCTGCCTTGTTTTATTTACAAGTGATTTGCAACACATTTGTTATCTCAAAGTATGGTGGAAGGATGAATGTGGGGACTCTGAAGAGCAAGAACATTACAGATGATCTGAAACCACCATTCACATATTTTCCAAAAGGTGCTTGGAGGGAACATTAATATAAAGAGATTGAAAGTGGAGGCTTGGGTACTTGTCTTCTCTATGGAAAAGCATCTGTAGGGTAAAGTGAGGAGTTAAGTGGTTTTAAGATAGCAGTTAATCATTGTTAAGAGTCTTTAAAATCTCAGTGGGATATTTGAGCACTCATCTACATTATATTTTTTTGTGTGCAGCTTTAATTATTTTAATCTGAAATCAACCTGGTTAAAAGAGTGCAATTCTCAGGAGCACTCCAATCAAGAGAGTCACCTCTGAGGTCATAAGGCAGTTCTATGTACCCCTCTTGGAAATATTTAAACGTTGTCACAAATACTCATTGTATAAATACCTGGAGGAAACTAGCTTGAAGAGCAAAAGCAGCCTCTGAGGACAGCATAGATTTGAAAAGGAAGATCTCTGGGCACAGCACAAAGATTGTCTTTGTCTAGATAAGAGCAGTTATTGGCAGACCAGACAAAAGAAATGGCCAAAGAGACAGATGCAAGCAGTTAACTTCTCTTGAAATATGTATGTGGATGTTATTAAAATTGTCTATTTTACCTCTTTGCAAATACATTTTATATTTTCAATAAATAATTTGCTCTCTGGTTATTTCACGTTTGATTGCAGAGGAAATAGAATCCTGGAGAGGTGCTAAGGGAAGAGCTTCTGTGACCACATATTTAACTCAGACTCAGGAAAATAAATGATTTCTCACAGGTTAAGAAATTATTGAATAAATTCCCACTGGTTTAAAAGCACACAGGCAGAGTGATGTGCATGTCTTCTATTGAGGTTTAAGTTGAAATGTTTTAGCTATGGGCTTGCACACAGCTATCATCAAAACCTATCCTGCTGTAAAGTGTTAGACTGTTGTCTCAAGCCTCAGACTCTGACAATGAGCACAGAATATATGCTCCTGTCTACCTGATATGTACACATTGACTTCACCTATTGCCACTGTGAACCTCATAAAGTAGCTGTCTTCAGTAATTACCATCAAATGGGGGTCTCTGTTGAGGTGAAAAGGAATGTTTAGGGGTGGGGGCAGGGGGAGGGAATTCCTAAGCTGTGCCTTTGCAATTCAGTTGACTTGTATTAAAATCAAGTGAAAGCAGGCAATGGTTGTACAGAGTACAGCCAAAGTGCTGGAAAGCAGAAGAGAGACAGGAGCTTTCAGTGTAAATTCTCAAGAGAAGGGCCAGTGTACACATAGATATGTCTAGATACCTCAACACAGGAGTTTTGACACTTGATCTTGGGATTTTCCTTTGTTCAGTGATTGCACTGAAACGGGAATACACTTGTACAAAGCAGCTCTTCACCTTTCAGAGAGGATGTTGGAAAGAATAAAAATTACCAAAGCCCTGGAGGTATTTCTGACAGTGACAATTGTAATAGTCAGTTTAGCTAATAAAAATTTAAAAGAGACTGAGGAACGGTGTCTGAGTTTCTAGCAACTAGTTAAAAAAGGAGGAGGGGTGGGGGGTGAGATGGGGTGGGAGAAAAAAAAGAAAAAAAGACAGAACGGTAGATAAAGCCAGACAAATGCAAAATAGAAATCATGAATAAAAATCTAATCAAGAGGGCAATTAATCCTTGGAATGAATTGTCAAGGGAAGTTATGGATTCTTTGCCTTCTGATCCTTCTTGAAGGACTTCTTTTTCTCAGTGAATTTGGTATGAAGATAATGGAGAAACCCCTCAGAAAATTATCTGATTTTTTCCCCCCAGAAAAGTGTGTGGTGGAGAGAAGTTAAAAGTGTGAGCCGAAGACAAGCATTTGTAGCAAAGCAGGTCACACCAGCAGGTCACACCAGGTCACACCAGGTATGGGACTGGAATGGTTGTATTATTTCTCCTGAAGTTTTCCAGCATGAACAAACAGCTGAGATTATCTCTTGCTACTCTATCCCCTCCAATGATCTGCTCTCACTTCAGCCAGAAACTTGGATCCCAGATGCTGACTGCTGTAGGAAACAATACTTATGCCTCACAGACAGCTTTGTGGAGCTAATGGGAGACCGCATGCTCTGCACCAAGGTTTAGGGATGGATAAATGATTGCTTTGGGAAGATGAGCCTCCTTGCTACTTCTGGAGAGGAGGTTTAGGCTTTTGGAAGAACTCCTCTTCCTGCAAAGCTGATAAACCCAACAAAGAGCAAGGGATGCTTTCTACAAGGAGATGCAAACAGCAGTGTCCGCTACAGATGTCTTGCTCACGGGATGATGGTGGGTGCATGTCACAGTCAATGGCATGCACATGTCATAGGGTGATGGCAGATGCTCATTGTAGGGTGACAAGGGGTGCTTGTTGCAGGGTGATGGTGGGCAATGGCAGGCACATGTCAGTAGGTGAAGGCAGATGATGGTGAGTGCACATCGCAGGGCAATGACAGATGATGGTGCATGTCACAGGGCATTGACAAGCAGTGGTAGACACGTTGCAGGGTGATGGCAGGAGCTCATTGTGGGCTCACGGTGAGCAATGGCAAGTGCAGGTCACAGGGCGATGGAGGTGCTTGTCATGGGATGATGGCAGGGGAAAGAAAATGCTTACTGCAGGGCAATGGCAGGCGATAGCAGGTGCTCATCATGGGGTGCTGGGAGCAATGGTGGGCGCTTCTGGCGGGGGGATGGCGGGAGACGGTGGGCGTTCTTGCGGGGAAAATGTTGGACGACGGCGGGCGGCCGCGGCGGGTGAGTGCCGGCGAAGGCTCCAGACGCCGGGCAGGCCCAGCAGATGGCAGTCACAGCGCAGTCACAGCGTGGTCACAGCGTGGTCACAGCGCCCAGGCAGGACAGCGCCCGCGGAAAGCCGCAGCCCTGCGCGGGTCCTGCCCGCGAAGCTGCGCTTCTCCGCCGCTAGCTGGACGGAAGCGCGCAAGCCGGCGTGCTCTCCAGGATGGATTTTCCCTCGGCGCTGAGAGCCGTGGCGGGCTGCAGCTTTTCCCAGGCAATCTGCAAAGCGAACATGTTCAGCATCCCGGCTCGGGCAGCGGCTGCAGCAACGCCGCTCTGCGCTCACAGCCACACAGCTCCGCTGCAGCTCTACTCACAGCTGCGACTGCTGAGACAGTCTGGCTGGACAGGCTCGGAGGTGATTGCCTCGAGGGTGGCCACCTCCATCCGAGGTGAAACCAGGAATTTTACCCTGCCGTTTTGCAACGATCTTGCTAGGAAAGGGGAATAAACCTTCCCATCCTTGAACGCCCACCCAGCTGCACGAAATAGCCTTGGGGCTGTAGCTACCTCTGATCATAGAATCATGGAATCATAGAATCATAGAATCAAGAAGGTTGGAAGAGACCTCAAAGATCGTCGAGTCCAACCTGTCACCCTACACCTCATGCCTATCTAAACCATGGCACCAAGTGCCACGTCCAATCCCCTCTTGAACACCTCCAGGGACGGTGACTCCACCACCTCCCTGGGCAGCACATTCCAATGGCCAACCACTCTCTCTGTGAAGAACTTTCTCCTCACCTCCAGCCTAAACCTCCCCTGGCGCAGCTTGAGACTGTGTCCTCTTGTTCTGGTGCTGGTTGCCTGGGAGAAGAGACCAAACCCCTCCTGGCTACAATCTCCCTTCAGATGTTGTGGAGGAGTAGAGTGAAGGGAGAAGGCTGAAGAGCAGCACTAAGGATCATAGAATGATAGGATCATAGAACGGTCTGGGTCAGCAGGGAGCTCCAAAGGCCATCTAGTCCAACCCCCATGCAGTGAGCAGGGACATTATCTATTAGATTAGGTTGCCCAGAGCCCTCTCAAGCCTGACCTTGACTATCTCCAAGAAAGAAGCCTCAAGTACCTCCCTGGGCAACCGGTGTTCCACTGCTCTCATGGATGGTGGAGACTTTTAGACTTTGAAATCAAGCTGATAAGGTAATTTCTATCCCACAACCTGGATGCCCCACTTTAAACAGAGCTATCTATACGTTTTATTTTACCTCCAGCCAATCTCTTACAGGACAAAGAAATAGGGTCTTCAAAATTAACCATCCTTCCCATGCACACAACAGTGAAGCAGCTGATCTGTTTCCTCCTTCTTCTGGTGGCAACGAGGTGAAAGGAAAGAGGAACAGTGGTCCTTAGGTTGTATAGTCCTCTTCCTGCACAGAGGTAGACAGATATGGCAACCCCAATAATTAGGGTAACCTCCTGACTGATGTCCTTGACTCTGTATGCTTTCCAGACAGCTCTTCCTCTACTTATTGGATCTTTCTCACTGCTGAATGTCATCTGCCCAGAGGTCCACTGCATGACAAACTAGTTTCATTTTAATTCCCCCCATGCTTTTTTCTACCCTGACCCCATTCATCTTTAAGTATCAGCAAAATTACCTCATCATCCTCTATCAAGCCTCATTCTCCTTAAAAGTTCTTATTCTTTTGAACACCTATGAAAAGCTCAACGATCTGTAGTTGGTACCTTAAGAATATTTACCAGTCACACTGAATGGTATTTTCTTATTGTTTCCTTGCACTTCCTATCCATCTGGTTCTATCTGTTTTGTGTAGTCAAATATTCAAGTTATAACCTCTTTGGGACAAAAATATTGTAGATATCTTGGTTGTACATGTTTAACACAATGGAGTTGAAATCCCTGAGCAGTATTTTTGGGACTACAGTATTAAAAATGGTTGTTATTGATACTATGCTACCTAATACTATACATTTGCCTGAATTTGTTCTCTCTAACATTGTGGATTTGTTTGCTGGGTGTCTGCCTCTGCTTAGATTTTGTTTGGAAAGTTACAGCAAAAATGGTTATGCTATTTCCCAGAAAAAAAGATTAGGGAAAAAAAAAATCATTGTTTTGCCAATGTTAATGAATTGGTTGTAAGGAGTCTTTTCTGGAAATGCTAGCTTGGAGATTGGCAGGCTGGAGGCATCCTGGTGCCAGACTCATAAGCATTTTCCCCTATTTGGCTTGGTTTTAAACCCTATTCATTAGTAATATGGTAGAGTTTGGCAGATAAATTCCTCCAAATTCCTGTCTGCCTCAAGCATGTGCTACCTTTTCCATGCCAGCTGCATTATCTCCAGAGTGACTTGAACCTTCTGCATCCTTACCAACCCAGGATTTCCTTGCAGATGCTTTTAAAAGCAGAAAGCTGGCACTTGGCTTGTGCCTCCTGTGCCCACATACTGCCAGATCAACAGAGATCAAGAAACCATATAACTTGTGTCCAGGCAAGAAAAGACCACAATCTTGGATATGTGGCTAGAGAAGGCAAAGAGGCTGAGCTGGAAAAGCACAGAAGCTGGTGAATTTTGCCAAAAACAAAATAAAAAGAGAAACATGTTGGACAAGGTGACCTGAATCTAAAATTCTAAAGGAAGAACAGGGGCAAAGTGAAAAACTGTGAGATTGAGGAGATCAGAATAGAACAAAGGTAAAGATGAAGAAACTTGTGCTGGCTAGATGAAAAACCACAAGGAAGGATGAGTGCAAGGACATTGATCACCTTTAGACACTTGTGGGATGAGGAGGTAGTTACAAAAGCAAATGCATCAAATGAGAAGCCACTCTGGACAAAGAGAGACTGAAGGGGAGAGGTGACTGAGCAGCCTAAGGAAGGAGTTAGGAATGGGAATTAGTGAGAATTGATTGGAAGAAAGGAAAGTTTGAAACAAGGATCCCCACTGGGAAAGATGATGGGAAGCAGTCTCACTAGATACAGAAGTGATTTAGAGAGGATGGGTGTGGAGCCAGGATCATGTACATGGAAGAGAAGAAGAACAAGGAGATCGAGGACCAAAAGCAGAAAGAGAGGAGACTACAGATGGGAAGAGAAAGTCTAGTGTTATGCTGAATAATGTTTGAATATGGGATTTCCTATGCAGACAGACAGGAAAGAGAAGCTTTGAGATAAGAAAGGACTAGAGGGAATAAAGCAAAAATGGTTGTGATTTTGTCAAAGGAGAAAAGAGAAAATAAGAAAGACTTGTAAATTGACATACATGATCTGTGACCATCAAGACCTGAAATGACACCCAGTTGCTGAGACTTGCTGGTTGTCTGCATCTAAAAGGTATCTGTGAAGTTTACTTTCAGACTGTGTCTCTTGTTCCCTTAGAAAGCTGTCCACCAGGAAGGTGACAGTCTGGTCTCACTTTCTCTGGCTAGAATTTCCAGCCATATCAGTGACCCCTCCATGCTGGCAATATGATTCCACATAGAGGAATTGCCAAAAGGACTTTGCTGGCTTTTCAAAGAATCTTAAAAATTGCAAAGAAAACATCTTTCCTATAAAGGAATTTAGCAGCAAGACAGAAGAAGATCAAAATTTTAGACACTGGCTGTAATCTGTGTCCTTCTGTGTAGCTGCATGCAGAATGGATCTATTCAGAATTTACTTTCTTACTTTAATTTCCAACAGTCTCAACAAGATACAGATGTAAACATGCAGCTCATAAGGAACTTCAGAATACAGATAATTTGAAAGTGAATAGGCATTGGCAGAATGGTTTTGCTGAACACTAATTCATACACAGTAGTGTGTGACTTTGTACCTGTATTTAGAGGTTCATGTAGAAGTACTGTATCTGTCTGTAAGAGTGAGGAAATCTTATGGAAGTACTTGTGATAGTGGTTTGCAATTTCACTGTTCCTTTTGGGAGAGGAGATTATCAGGGATCTATAGTCTAGAATCAATTTATATTCCCCTATTAATTTATATCCCCTTGATTCTGCCTTAGCTTTTGTATGAAAACACTGGAAAGATTAGGGGGGAACACTGACTTCAGCGAATCCAGTTCACTGATGGCTTTCAGCTTCTGCATCACTGTCATTTCTGATACAGATGATGAGTGATTGACCACTTTGATGAGCCTAAGCCCTGGCTAAGGTCTCACCACCCGTGACAGACAGGATGAATGGGGTAGGGAAGGCAACCAGAAGAGCTGGCAGAATGTATGTCAACACCCCATCTTGAGAAAGCATGACTGATGTTTGCAACACGGCATAACACAGCATTCAGCACATTCCAGTTGTTTACCTGGACTCTCTAGGAGCAGCTCTGGCCAAGAGCAACTTTTATGCTCATGTGAAGGTAAATGTGACCTTTTCTGCCAGATGCAAACCTGTCACAATCATCAATGTTTTGGCCACCCAAAATGAGGTTTCTGTACCACTCCTCTGATGCAGAATCACAAATAAACTGGGGGTTATGAAGAATGCTGAGGCCCATTGAAAGGAACCACATGTCAAAGGCTGATGAGCTAACTGCTGAACCCCAGTGTGGGTCACCCTTAACCATATTTATCTATACTCAGCATTTTTCTTGCTTTTTCTTTCTATATCTTCCACTTACAGACATTGACCATGGCTCTTCCAAGCTGAAGGATTCTACAGATTCCTTATTGAAGAACTAGGACATGCACATGCATATGTCTCCTTCTTAGATTCATGGGCACAGACCTTTTTTATATTCCAAGACGTCTTTCATGACTCACAGATAGTTTGATTCTGTGGACTACAGTTCCCCAAAGGGACATTTCCAAATGAGATGAAAGAGAATCTAGCCCAGGCCTTGCTTCTAGCAATCACCTTCTTCATTACAGTGCAGGAACAAACATTCCTGCATTTTCACTGAATGTGAAAGCAAACCTCACAGCCTCGTCTTGCTCTGATTTGCCTTCCTGAAAGATCTGAGAATTCTAGTCCTAAAAGAAGTAGGAATGATCTCTGTACTTAAGAGATAAGTGTGTCAGTGTGAGCTGAAATTCCCCCCCNGGTTGTTAACTTAGCTGCCAAGGTCAGTGTGTTATCTTCGGCGAGAAGAGAAGAAGGAGAAGAAGGAAAACGCAGTCACTGCAGAACGCAGAATGACCAGAGTGCCCCACTTTGTTTTGGGTAATAGTTCTTAAACATTTCTATCTATCCAATGGAAGTGTTTAGAACAATCAGTATTTTGCTTTCTTACACCCAATAGTGACTTATTTACACTCGTTCACTTTCTCTGTTTTGAACTTTGCAAGGAAAAATTAAAAAGACAGTTTCAAACCATCACAATAAGCTTTGTGAGAAACTGAGTGATAGAAGGGGAATTTAAGAAACCTATAATCATGACGTGGAAAAATGGTGGAGATGTGGACTAAGAGTTTCAAGTGCTGTATGGAAACATGAACAGCAAATTCAGCCTGCTCAGCAAAATCTGGGCCTGCTTTTGCCATTTGGGGACCAGGTAGGAGAGCAAAACCACCCCTGTTTCTCTTCTTCCAGTGGTCACAAGAGCTCCACAGCCTGGATGCAGGGAATGCCACAAGTACAAAAACTCCATGGCACAGGAGGCATAATGTCAGCAACACAGGGCCAGAAATGTGCTGCTCAGTAGGCACAAAGACATTGGAGATAGCAGTGCCAGTAGCTGCTGGGCAATGCTGCCACCACCTCACTGCTCCCTACATGTTGCTCAACAGTTTTGCAGGACTAGAGAGAAGCAGTAGTTGGTGACCACCTGGAAGAGGCTGCAGCTCCTTCTGTTGTGTCTCTGTCTGCTGCATCTCCAGCAATGAGACTGGTTGTACATCTTAGGTGAGAGGCTGTTTTCAAACACACCCCAGTGAAAAACCCATTACTCTGATCTCAGAAAAAAAAAAACCTTTCAAGAGAATTTAGGTAAAAGAAGTAATTCCACTCAAAGTGCTTTGCTTTGTATAATGCACAAACAATTAGAAGCTGATAATTTTGGTGCAACAAAAGGTACAAGAAGAATGGTGAAGGGCATAGAGCTGAAGATGCTGTCCTGTGTAACCTGCTTCAGATGTGATGATTGCTTAAATCCCAGCCAACCATAAGTCATATGGCAGCAACCTCATCCTCACCAGCACTTTGTTGTCATTCCAGCAGAAGATGGTGATTGACTGTTTTCCTCACATGGGGACCTTGCAAATCTTTTTTTAGGCTTGTCTTTTTGCTCAGAAAGCTGGGTTTCTGCCCTGAGATTTTTCTGTAAATTCTTTAGGGCCACATTGCAAGACCCATATACTTATGTCAGTGTGTGGGATGTCCTAGCAGTTGCAACACAGGCCAGAGAAGGGTCCTTAAGGGGACAAATGGGCATGGGACAACAAGCACCAGCTGCATCTAGACAGTTTTAGACACTCAGAAATTACAATAAAGATTAAAAGGTGGTTTAGCTGATGAAAACTAGCCTGTTGGTAAACACAAACTCTTTTTCCCTGTATTTGAGTGACAAACAGACCACAGGGAAATGAGTTAAAACCAGATGCAATTGACAGAAGGCTCATGTTTACATGGTGCAAGACTACTATAACATCATGGACAGTGAGGTAATTCTTTGTCCATGAAAACTACAGGAGGCCAGGCCCCTTTATGTTTTATGGTAGGGTACAAACCTATTTGTTATGCAACTTAGACCTAAGAAGTGGTACAGGGTTGGTTTTGGCTCCTTTGACATGGTTTTGGATAAGAGTTTGGTGTGTGGGCTTTAAATGGAGCTCAGATTGCAAGCTTCAGGAATTCATCATTTTTGGTGGCTTGCAAACGTGGTCCAAACCCGAAATCCTGTGGGACAACTGATGTTTGAAGGAACACCACAATTAAAAATGAAGTAGGGAACATGAAGTAGCTATTGGAAAATGTGGTTCCTTTTATAATGTGATTGAATAATAGAACAAACACTTATGGATCTGCAACTTAAGCCTGAAAGTGTGGGACACAGTTTTAGATAGAAATAATATGCAGGGCACTGTTTCAGAAGCAAAGGAAAAACTGTAATTGGTGAGGTCCTAAAATGTGTGTGCTGCCAGGTTTTTTTAAATGCACCAGGCAAACCTGAAGTTGGATTTGGTTTGACTCAATCCTCTGAAATAAATTTGGATCAGATTTAAAAAATCCAATGATGCTATCTGCTGTATTTCAAATGCTAAAATAAACACCCCCCACGAAGCAAATAAGGCCTCCTTACTGCTTTCAAGTGGGTATTTGTGCTGGGAACAACTGAAAAATGTTATCATCTTGGTATTCTCCTGTTTAACACAATGGTTTCACTTCACTTTTGTCTCCCATGAAAGCAATGGTATATTGAAAAAAATAAAACAACAAACAAAAAAACACACAGGAACTTCTTTCTCCCCAGTAAAAATATGCACAATGCTCATTACAAGCCAGAGGAGCTGCCAGCACACCCACATGCTTTGTGATTTGTGTGCTCTAAGTGCAAACTCCTTGAGTATTTGAAATTGAAAACAAATTCCATTTTTTTTAAGAGGTGTTTTTTGGGTAGCAGAACTCAAGACAAAACAAAGAACCTGGGGCAACTTTCCACACTAAGCCTATTATCCCCAAGCTTGAAGAGTAACAAGATTTGTCATGTACATTACTTTGTCTTTGGGACACTGATTCTCACATATTTTGATATTATTGTGAGTGCATAAACATGGAAAGCTAAAAGCAGGTGTTTTGAAGTGTTCAATCTTTCCTTCCCTTTCCTTCCCCTTTCCCTTCCCCTTTTCCTTCCCCTTTTCCATACTCTTTTTCATACTCTTTTTCATACTTCTTTTCTTCTTTTCTTTTCTCTTTTCTTTTCTCTTTTCTTTTCTTTTCTTTTCTTTTCTTTTCTTTTCTTTTCTTTTCTTTTCTTTTCTTTTCTTTTCTTTTCTTTTCTTTTCTTTTCTTTTCTTTTCTTTTCTTTTCTTTTCTTTTCTTTTCTACTCTTCTCTTTTCTTCTCTTTTCTTTTCTCTTCTTTTCTTTTCTTTTCTTTTCTTTTCTTTTCTTTTCTTTTCTTTTCTTTTCTTTTCTTTTCTTTTCTTTTCTTTTCTTTTCTTTTCTTTTCTTTTCTTTTCTTTTCTTTTCTTTTCTTTTCTTTTCTTTTCTTCTCTTCTCTTCTCTTCTCTTCTCTTCTCTTCTCTTTTCTTCTCTTTTCTTCTCTTTTCTTCTCTTTTCTTCTCTTTTCTTCTCTTTTCTTCTCTTTTCTTCTCTTTTCTTCTCTTTTCTTCTCTTTTCTTCTCTTTTCTTCTCTTTTCTTCTCTTTTCTTCTCTTTTCTTCTCTTTTCTTCTCTTTTCTTCTCTTTTCTTCTCTTTTCTTCTCTTTTCTTCTCTTTTCTTCTCTTTTCTTCTCTTTTCTTCTCTTTTCTTCTCTTTTCTTCTCTTTTCTTCTCTTTTCTTCTCTTTTCTTCTCTTTTCTTCTCTTTTCTTCTCTTTTCTTCTCTTTTCTTCTCTTTTCTTCTCTTTTCTTCTCTTTTCTTCTCTTTTCTTCTCTTTTCTTCTCTTTTCTTCTCTTTTCTTCTCTTTTCTTCTCTTTTCTTCTCTTTTCTTCTCTTTTCTTCTCTTTTCTTCTCTTTTCTTCTCTTTTCTTCTCTTTTCTTCTCTTTTCTTCTCTTTTCTTCTCTTTTCTTCTCTTTTCTTCTCTTTTCTTCTCTTTTCTTCTCTTTTCTTCTCTTTTCTTCTCTTTTCTTCTCTTTTCTTCTCTTTTCTTCTCTTTTCTTCTCTTTTCTTCTCTTTTCTTCTCTTTTCTTCTCTTTTCTTCTCTTTTTTCTTTCCTTTTCTTTTTTTTTTCTTTTCAGTTTTGCTTTCAGAGGAACTCAGTGATGACCCTCAGGAGTATTTGACCATAAGTGTGAAGAGGACAGTAGGGGATGCAAACTATAACCAGCCAGGTATGCACTGAAGTGTGACAGATAGAGGAGTGCCACATCCATTGCAGTCTGCTGGCTTGGCAGGGAGGCTGGGAAGAACTCTGGGATGTGAGACAAAAACTGTCCTGCTCATCCTTCCCAGTGTACTTGGGAATACTTTACTGTCGTGTCAGCGTTTATGTCATATAAAAATTTCACATGAAAAATCATTTTGCTTGTGATGAAAACTCACTTGTGGCTAATTCAGTGTATGAATGTTAGAGTTTTCACTCAGGCTAAGAGCAATGCCTGATGCTGTACTGCACTGGCTCAGTTGCTTCAGCTTGCCTCCATTTCTGTACTGTGAGAGAAACAAAGGGTTTCAGATAATAATAACAGTAGCTGCTGTTTCCCTTTAATTTGGACTCAGCAAGAGGGTCATCCTGTAGCAGCAGTTTGACAGTTCTCACAATTCTCTGTAATAGCATTGATAGGAATCTGGAAAAATGTGGGGTGTTTCTGTGCCTAATCACTTTTATCAGATTTGGCCCTCTCTGGCCTCAGTTACACTGCTATTTGCTTTCCCTGCTTGGCTTTGTGGTGATCTCTTTGTGGATGGGGCAGCAGGCTGAGAGCATCCAGCTTGGTTGAGGTCCTACCCCACCCTCTGGGTAAATAATGATCTCACCCCAAGGTCTCTTATTTGGGAGAAGTGACATTCTCCCACCTTCTTGGGACTAACAGCTTGAAATATTTTCTTTCGTGTGTCCACTTGCACTGACGAATTCATCCCTGGCTCCTACATACTGCCTGCTCCAGCCTGGCCTGGGTCTGCAAGCCATACTCCGTGTCTGGGCTGTAAAATTCCCTTTCCTGGCATTTCTAATCAGGCTCTTCCTCAGCTCCAAGAAATCCACTTACTGTGTCCCAGACTTGAAGAGACAAATAGCCCCAGCTTCCTTTTAGTTCCAAATCTTGCTGCTGCAGCTCTTTTCTGTTTTCCTTTTTCTTTTTTCGTTGCCCCTGCACCCTGCGGGGTTTTAAGTCTTGTACTATTCAAGTGTGGCCTTAGATGTCAAACAAGAGACAATTACTCGTGTTGTTTCACACTTAACACATCATCACACTCTTTATTTACCCTGTTCTGGATACTGTAAGCTGTAGTGTGGAGAGCAAATACCTTTCCTAGCACTTCTAAAAGTTGAAATAAACAGCAAAAACAATGTTAGAAAGGTTGTCATCGCTTCTCCTGTTTATTCTGTAAGAAATATGGGCAGAGATTTTCTACAGCCTTCTTCCAATACCTTGCAATCAAAATGCTTGAGTCATGTCACCCGGGATCTGTCATCCACACCACCATCCCAGCTGCCCCAGTACTGATTTTTGAGGCATCTCCATTCCTATACCAGCAGTCTTTGCCTTAAAGAAATGATTCTTCTGCAGACTTGGTGTTAGTGCCCTGCAAGCCAATCACTCCAAACACACATTTATTTGAACCTTTTCTCCAGGCTCAAGGATCAATCTTACCTTTTTAAGTTCTGGATATTTATCCACCAGTGCTGGCAGCCTGTAATCTCAGATAGCCTCCTTTGTCTTACCACTTCCTTCCAGATTTTTGTCATTGTTGGACGCAAGCACAAGGAGCAGGATGTCTCATCTGACCTTCTCCATCTCCTGGGACAGTAATTTTCATCTCACCCACATCTAAACATGTGGGTTGGCATCCAGCTAATTTTATGCAAAATTTGAAAATTCCTCAAAGTAATTTCATTTCCTTTGGAGCTGAGCCAATGAAAGCTTCTCCCTGTTTGTCATGCTCATCTTGCTCAGATCGTTGCCATCTCCAGGACAGGCAGAAGAAGGAATTTGGAAGGAAGGAAGGAATTTGGAAGGTATTTGGAAGGAATTAGGAAGGAAAGAAGGAATTTGGAAAGAAGGAATTTGGAAAGAAGGAATTTGGAAGGAAGGAATTTGGAAGATATTTGGAAGGAATTAGGAAGGAAGGAAAGAAGGAATTTGGAAAGAGGAATTTGGAAGGAAGGAATTTGGAAGGTGTTTGGAAGGAATTAGGAATTTGGAAGGAAGGAAAGAAGGAATTTGGAAATAAGGAATTTGGAAGGAAGGAATTTGGAAGGTGTTTGGAAGGAATTAGGAATTTGGAAGGAAGGAATTTGGAAGGAATTAGGAAGGAAGGAAAGAAGGAATTTGGAAGGAAGGAATTTGGAAGGTATTTGGAAGGAATTAGGAATTTGGAAGGAAGGAATTTGGAAGGAATTAGGAAGGAAGGAAAGAAGGAATTTGGAGGGAAGGAATTTGGAAGGAAGGAATTTGGAAGGAAGGAAGGGATGCAAAAGGAATTTGGAAGCAATTCAGAAGGAAGAAAGGAAGGAGATTAGACCAAACTTCACGGTAACATAATGCAAGCAATAATTCTTCAGAATATTGATAAATTTCTGGCAATTTTTACAGAGGAAAAGTCAGGCCCTACTAGGTGGCTTCACTCAGATGTTCTGAGCTGATGTTTAACCTCTCACAGTTTGAAACCTTTTCTGAAGGGTGAAGTTTTCTGTAGTGACTCGACCAGCGGTACCCGCCCAGGTGGTGCTGAGTGAACATGCCTGCTTTTAGAAGTAGAACTTGAAGGCTCATGGGGTTAAGAACCTCACAGCTTTAGTGAAGCCTGCTGCATAGAAATACTTATGCCATACACATGTATTTCACACTTTCCTATTTTTTAAACTTATTTTACTTCAATACCTAGAAGCAGCAATTCCCACATTCCCAAACTTATTTTAATATTGATTCTGTTTACCCAGACAAGAGTTTCTGATTTCTAAGAATAATTTAAAAAAAAAATATTGGCATACATCTAAAGCCCTAGGAGCTTTCAGGTAAAAATTAAATCATACCTTTAATGAACTTGTGATTTCTCCCAGCTAACTTCATTGTCTGAGGAGTGCCTTACCTGAGAAATTAACCAGAAACATTACAGCAAAATCAGAGTTTCTGCACCTCTGGCTCACCTTGTACTGAGGATGTTAGAACATGACAAAAATGTGAACTTCCACAACGGTGTCACATCATCACCTGGGCATTTCACTTCATCCATTTCACATAAGGGCTCCAGCACAGAGAAAGTGGAAGTGGCTTGCCTGGTAACAGGAGTGGTGTAAATATAAATAATTTATTTCCTTGCTGATAAAATAATGAATCACATTCTTTATGTTGAAGCCACTGCTGACTTTATGGGGGCTTCTTTTATCTTTGCACTTGAGTAGCTGCCTGAGTTGGTAGCAGGCTGAAACTTCCACAGTATAAATCCCTAAAGAGAGAGTCCTTGCACTCACTTGTCATGGCAGAAACAATAGCCGGACCCCAGGCAGAGGCTTCTGAATTCCCATTTTTGGCTGTGCATGAGACCTCACTCTCTGCAGAGATACTAGGAATACTCTGGAAGTGAGCAGCAAGGGATCTCTCAGGAATGCTGCATGTTCTAAACACAGCCAGTGCTCTCAGCAGGACTCACAGCCCTTGCTCTAGAGATCGAAGCAAAATATTTCTTTATCACTTCTGAATTTGAGAGCAAATACAGGGTGAGCGCATGGCCTCTCCAAACCTCAGAC
The DNA here is from genome assembly GCA_013399975.1 of Indicator maculatus. Classification (NCBI taxonomy): domain Eukaryota; kingdom Metazoa; phylum Chordata; class Aves; order Piciformes; family Indicatoridae; genus Indicator; species Indicator maculatus. Next base: position 75,526 of record VXBD01006305.1, read on the forward strand.
AATTTACTTTGGCTACCAATGCACCCACAGAAAGGGTTTTGTGATTTATATATTTATCCTTTCCTTACTTAGTATTGAATCTAAATAAAGAAGAAACCATGCTTGACGGGAAACCTATGAGTAAGGACATATGAATTAAAGAGTTTGTTTTATCTACCCACTTTCCTTTTACTTCTGCCAAAGAGAAAGTTTTCCTCTTTGTAGTAAAAGTAATGCTGCTCTGCATATAATCACTATGATATGGATTGAGTAGAAGGCTCTTTTTAAGGTACTGAAGTGCTGAAAAACTGCTCAATTGTTGTTCCTACTCCATTATCCACATTTCATTAATCTTAGCAAATCTTCCCACCAAGTAACATGTACTGACAATCAGTCACAAGATTCACCTCTCTTATTTGCCTCTCACTACATCTGATATATTGAGCTTTAATTTGTCAGGTTTCACACCTGCAGCAGAAACAAAAAGGAGATCCTTCTGTGACAGCCAGTGTCATGAAGGAAGTTCAATTGAATAGATGACAATTATGGTTTTGATGTTCTAATAGCTTTATTTTACCTCCACGTGTTTCTATCAGTGGTAAAATGCAGCCATTTTCCTCTCAAAGGATAAGTTTAAAATAATATTTTTGTTATGTCTGTGGAGAGCTATAATAACCTTGAACCAGCACTGCAGATGCAGGTTGCACTATATAATTAGGTACTCCAGATAAACATTGCTGTAGAAGTTAGAACTGAATGAACTTTTAAGGGGTGGAAAGAAAGGGAATTATGATCCAGTGGTAAGAATACACTTCAGGCAATGGTCATGTAACAATGTTTTCCTGATGATAACTTTGCCCATTTGTTGTAGTAAATAAAATATGCTTAGAAAAAAATTAATTTGGACAGGTTTTTTTGTGCATGTTTACTCCTTGTTTTCGAATTTCAACATGATACATATTAGTGCAGGATGGGAAGCAAAAGCAGTTCAGGTCATAAGCACTTCTATGCACTCAGTTTTCAGCTTCCTCAGAAATGGCACTGATCTACTACCAACATTTGACACTATTTTACTTTGTAAAAATGGTCATAAGTTGGGCTTGATGATATGGCCAATGGGAAGAAAAGTAAGGCTATTCCACAGAAGAAACAAAACATCACAGGAAAATATCAGCAAGATGCAGAACTGGCAGTAATCTTTGTATCTGCCCAGCTCTCAGTGCTCCACCCATGAGTAGGAAACACAAATGGCTGCTTCTGTGCCACTGTAACTTTGGGGTCCAGGTATAAACTTGCTCATCTAGGCAACAAAGATGGATGTAAGAGGCTGTTACTTCATGTAAGTAAAAAGGACTAGAACTATTGCTGTGGCATTGCCATTCAAATGGACACAATTTTGTTGAGGTAGGGGTAAAAATCTCTCCAGAGGTGGCTAAACAATGCTCTGTGTTGCACAGATGAATGCTCCTTCCATGTGTCCAGTCCAAAGTAAGAAAGAGGTAATGTTTTTCTCCTTGATGTGAGCTCATGAAGTTGAAACTCAACTTAAAAAATGATTTATTTCTTCCTATGCCAAAATAAAGCTGCCTTAATGACAGCTCTGAACTGGCTCATCATGTTGATAATAAGGCTTCACTGGTAACAATGGAGGCCATCTACTCTTGATCAGTTCTCATACTCTGCATACCATTTTCCTTACTCATGCCTTTATTTTATTTCTGGGAAAGTGGCCCATGCCTAAATTGGAAGGAAATGGGTGCCTGCAACCAAAATACCACTATAAAAGGAAATAAACTTGGAAGTTAACAAACTAAAACAACAAAGGAAAGAAAAAAAAAAAGAAAAAAGGAAAATGCTTGTGGAAGAGACAGTGCCAGAGATATTCTCATTAAACTTGAGCAAAAAGTGTAAGATTTCTGAAGGGGATATGAGACACTCAGCTTGGTTGAACTGTCAGGGGAGAGTTGGTTCACAGCACGAATCTGGTAGTCACACATGCTCAGTTCAGTTTTGGTAGATGTTTAAAGATGGAGGTTTAAGTCACAGAAATCACAGAAACATTCAGGTTGGGAAAGACCTTCAGGTTCATCAAGCCCAACCCAGAACCTTACTCTACGAAGTTCACCCCTAAACCATATCCCCAAGCACCATATCCAAACCACCTTTAAACACATCCAGGCTTGGTGACTGAGTTGACTCCAGTGTGTACTGGTTCAATCAAGTCATGAAATGGCCTATAAGCTACCTCAGGTCCCTACATCAATGAAATCAAAAGGTCATGTTTGCAGTTGATGTCACTTCAAGGTCTTTTTTTCCCAGGAGAACAGCAGTGAGGTTAGGGGCACAGCACACTGCTGGAGCAACCAGTTGCCTATCACAAAAACTTGAATAACTTGCCCAGCCTCCATCAGATAGATACACACAAAAGCAGGTACTTCAGCTGTAGAAAGGGCTATAGCAATCACCAAAACTACACTGCTGCTTTCCCCTTCCTGTGCAGTAAGTAGTCTGGGGATAGTCTAACATTTCCCAGCTGCTCCACAGTGCTCCTTTTCTTGCTTTCTTTTTTTGTTTGTTTGTTTTTTGTCTTTTTCCCCCCCCACCCCCCTTTTTTTTCAGTCAAATTACTTAGAAGTGGATCCCTGAACCCTGGTGTATGTGGCCCTTGCTTGATGATAAATAAAGGATTTCTGAAATCATCTCTTCTGTTTCTTTCCCATGGAGCAGCAATTGTCATCCATATGGGCCCAAACTTGCTTTAAATCCTATCACACCACTGCCAGGAGACGCAGCAACAAATATCATCGTTTGGAGTCTCTGAAAATCTTTCTCAAAGTCTTGCTGTAGTGATAGGAGCCTTTAATGTTCATTCCACCCTTAACCCTGTGCCTTTGTGAGTCATGATTCCCTTCAAAGGAGGCGATAAGAAGTATAGAAATTGCCTTTAGATCAAAAAAAGCAACTTGAAAATCTTTATTTCTCTTTTGGAAGGTCATTTGTTTTTGAGACAGGCTCATCTGTCAAAATAAACTATGGTGGCATTTAAATACTCTTCCTGAGTAATTATGGTTCACTTTGCAGTTTTGTAATTAGTTGTTATTTCTAATATGCAGCAGCTGCAAAACTCTACATGCTCATAACTCACAGCTGAGGTCTTGAGACAGGGCAGTTCTGTGTGTGGAGGGGCATCACAAGCACTTCTCTCTTTCTAAATCATAGGTTTGGTGAGCAGGGAGCAGTAATTTGCCAGTGACTGGAATAGTACAGCCTGGGGGTGAGGTGCAGAAAAGGTGATCTGGCAAACACGATTTACATTAGCCTTCATAAAAAGCCCTTCATAATTTTTTAATAGACACTCCAGGTGTCCACAGTGCAAATGGCTGGAGTATAAGTAACCACAGGGCAAGGAGAAAACTCTTGGCAAAGACTGGTTACACAGGGAGAAGTCTGTTCCTTTGCACAGAAAAGAAACTAATTGCTGTGTAAAGCCAGGGATGGTTTCTGGGACGAGGGGTATCTCCGGCATTGATGATCTGCAGCAGGAAACAGACAGCTAATTAAAGGCTGCTGATGACTAAGTTGTTTCCTGTAATAAAGCCTACAGAGGCATGTGAGGTGCTGGATGGATTTATACACATCAGAGATTTTTCACACAATTAACTTCTGTAAATATATTGATGTCAATGTGGTTTAAAGAGAAACACCTTCTCCAGTAGGTATAGGATCTGAAAGCTGCTAGAAATGGCTACAGAAAAGCTCAAGGGCATTGTGACATCCTCCTTGGTGATCTGAAGGGAGACCTGTTCCCTTACAGCTGCAGATCAAAAACCAATACGTGTGTCTGTGCCTGGAAGACAAGGAGCGCACCTGGGTCGCTTGCACAAGAATCTGTCCTCAGCCACAAAGCTAGGAGGAAATGCTTGGTGGGGCAAAGGGATCCCCTGTGCCAGTGGTTGCTGTCATATACCACACCACCCAGGCTTACCCATGGCATCCCTGCAATGGCACCACCGTGGCAAACAGAGAAACCCAAAGAGCCACAGTGTGTTTGCCTGCAACTTCACTGTGCAAGCTGTGACGCCACAGCAAGGGTAAGCAAACTGGGCATCCGTTTGCCTGCCTGCCCACTCACTCACAGACCAGCACCTTAACCTCAAACTTCAGAGCCCCATTTAGCTGCTGTCAACGGGAAACAGCCTCTGACAGTGAGGTGGCGTTGCAGAATGAGGCTATCTATAGATGTGTACTCAGAAATGGTGTGTACTTTTGGAGGGCAAGTTCAAGGAACTGGGATAAAAGTTTCCACCAAGCTAGGAGGAAATGGGGAAGCCTGCAAAGCAGTCTGAGTCAGGCCTTCAGGGAAGCCTTGGAGATGCAGTCTGTCTGGATGCTCACCTCACTTTTCTCACTCCTTTGTTATTATCAGAAGAATCTTCTTCTCCACAAGAGGTGGCCCCAGAGCAGACAGCTCTGCCTGAGCCCTGGCTGGGCTGCCTCTGCTGGCAGGGTGCCCAGGGCAGTCGTAGAGCTCTGCTGCCCACAGTGTCCTCCAATGAGTGGCACTGGCGGTGCCTCTCCTTTCCCCTGACTACCACCCCTTTTGGTATGAACAGTCATCTCTTCTCCATTGTTTAATGATCTATTTCATGGGAGTTTCTGTTTCACAGATTTCCAGCTTGTATTGTGTCACTTGCATCTGGAGTTTTACTCAACTGGCAGTGCAGCCTGTGCAGGGCAATTGTCAAAGAAACCTTTGCTAACTCCTTCCTTGCTGTTCTCATGAGAACCAGCAGAATGTGAAATATAAATCTCTGTTTAGGCTTCATAAGTATAATGCTTAAAGAATGGAGAATATTTGAAGAGGCTAAAGAAACCAGACAAGGAATTGTTTTCCTTCATAGATACCAACACGTTTTCATTCACTTCTTTCTATTAACTGGATTTCCTTGACTGTGTCCACAGTGATCTCAATTATAATTATGGAGCAGTTAACCTGTTCCCCATGCCTAACATAACCCATAATTAGTTGTCTCGTGTCCACAGTTTATGACTCAGCTCTGTGTGGTTTTTCTATATCAAAGGCTTGGTTACCAGATTATTTTTTTCCTTACCACAGTACTTGTGCCTGCACTGGCAGAGGGCAGCAAAACCTGAGCACATCTGTTTTCTTTGAGGACAAAACCACCAGAAACCCAAGCAGTTTTATGAAGATCTTACTTGGGTGCTTTCCAAATGCTACACTTGTAGGAGAAACTGTATTCTTGAGGGATGACCCATATATTTATATATTCAACTTCCCATTTCAACATATAAGTAAAATCTTTGTGCCTTATCTGTAGACAAGGGAGCCAGAAATATGCCTCTTGGGATGGGGATGAGCTATTCTTCTCTATTGACAGGTAAGAATTTTATAGAATCAATTCATAAACCTCTACATTAATTATATTTCACTATCTCTTAGGGCTCCTCTTGTGGATGGATAACATCATTCCTTCTGAGACAATAGATGACTTTCATAAATAGCCAGCTTCCCTGAAAAAGAATTAATGTTTTAATAAATGTTTAGGCAAGTTTTCCATTTGATTAATTTTGCAGTGACAAATGGGCAAATGTGCATAAAACAAAGAGGCCATTTAGAGTAGTATAAGAATAGAGCCAAGTGCCATTGCAGAATGGTTAGATCAGAATGCTTTAATGAACTGACCTGAATGTAAGCTACACAACCTGTGTGTGAAGGCAAGCTTTCTGACCACCCTGAACACTGCCTGCTCAGCTTGGCTGCTGCATGTGGGAGGTGATTGCAGTGTCATCTGCACTGAACTATGTCCTCTCCATCAGACTGGAACAGATACTGCTGGGAAAGTTTCACGTTGTTTATCTTTGCAGGAGGGATGTATTTTCCCTTGTTAAATGACAGCAGGGGCCCAACAGGGCTCTGAGCAACTTGATCTAGTGGAGGATGTCCCTGCTTGCTGCAGGGTTGACCTTTGGAGGTCCTTTCCAAGCCAAACCATTCTATGGTCTATGATTCTATCTCAAAGCTGAGAAGTAGCCATTGCTGAGCAGTCTTCATTAATGAGCTTTGTAGTTAAAGGAACAGAACAGTTGTAAAGTTCTGCTATCAGATAAGAAAGAAAAGTCCTCTAGGAAAAACTTCTTCTCCAAATGAGCTGGCAGTTTGCATGAGACTTGTTTGCTGAAGTCTGCCATTTGACCATCAAGGCTATGTGTTGTTCTCCAAGGAGATGATATGTGAAGTGTGATACATGCCCTCAAAATTTTTATAGAATGGACAACCTCTATTGCCCTGATCCTCTGATACTCTGAGTGTAGTTCTTTTGGCAACAGAGCAATGAATACAAAGTCCCTTGTACAATTTTCCTGGCAGCAAGGAATAAATGATCTACTAACGCTCTGGCTCTTGAAACATCATTAATTAACAAACATGAATAACTGAATTGTACTTCAGGAGAAAGGAAAAATATTGTGGTAGATGATTCAGTTAATGTGGCCCAAATGATCTTATCCAAAAGTATTTATAGAAAGTTTAGCCCTGATGAACTTTATGTGAGTTTAACTAGATCAGAGGCAGCACAATAGATCTCCAATTCTTCCTTTTTTTTTTTTTTTGGTTGTACTTCAGCAGAACCCCCTCAGAAGCAGTGGTCCAGAGGGAAGGAATCATTGCAATGTAAAAATCTACTGCACATTTCAGATACCTTTGCAATGAGGGGTGGAAGGAGACAGCAAACTGTCCAGACTTGCATCAAAGTTCATAGCAACCAGGACAGACCCTTTGAGTTACACAGGTTCTATGGACAGAAACTTACAGGCAAGCTCCTGAGAGATGCAGGTAACAGAATGAGCAACAATAAAATCAGCCATGATCTCCATTGTTCTTGGAGAAGCTACTGCTATTTTTCAGTCAGTTTTAATATATCTTTTAATAACACCACACAGTTGCTGTCAGACTCAAAATATGAAGTGAGGGATTGCTGCTGTTCCAACTGTTCCCATCTCAGCCTGAAAAAAACAAGGATGCTTCCTTTCATCCTCTCTCACAACGTGGTGATGCAAGGTGCCCATGTATGGGTAAAGTGCAGCATAGCTCTTCACAAATAGCATTAGAGAAAGGACTTCCTCATGTGGAAATTGTGCAACTGAAGCTTTGAAAGAAGCTCCTAGTTCTGCCTGTTTCCTGGTTAGCAAAACTGCACTTAGGGCTTTCCATTCAAGTAATGACAGCAGGACTTCAACTGTCATTATCACTGAGTTTCAGATCAGCCCTCTAATATCTGCTGTATTAATTCCTGCTGGCTATAATAAGTGTCATTTATATTCAGAGGAAAACCTATGACAAATCAGGCATGACTTCTAGAACTTCTTTCCAAGTGAAAGATTTTTCTTGTAAGGCTTTCTGTTAGGTCACCAGATATTTTACTAATGAAACAAAACCAGAAGCAATAAATTTTCAGTTGGAAAAGTCTGAGAAATAGAATCATAGAATCAGTCAGGGTTGGAAGGGACCACAAGGATCATCTAGTTCCAACCCCCCTGCCATGGCCAGGGACACCTCACACTGGATCAGGCTGGCCAGAGCCTCATCCAGCCTGGCCTTAAACACCTCCAGGGATGGGGCCCCAACCACCTCCCTGGACAACCCATTCCAGGCTCTCACCACTCTCATGAAGAACTTCCTCCTTAAAAAAAACCAACAAGAAATGGTAGGAATATATTTCACACAAAAGGCAAACAGAAGGCAGTCATTGCTGATAGTCCATGAATTTTAACATGAAGTAGAGGAGCATGAAAAAGACTAATGAACGATAAATTCAAAAGACACATTAACATGAGTGATTGTGGGAAGCAGAACTTAGGCTCTAGTAGGTAATTTTTGCTGAAATAGAATTTGATGTGGGCTTGGAGGATGTATTTCAGCAGTTGTTCTTTCAGCCTTTTGCAGATGGCATTTGACCACTGCTGTAGGTTTTAGTTCTTTGCAGTCCTGGAAATGAAGGACAAGGTACATCTTGAGTTTCTAAGTATTCATTGCATACCTAACCTAAGCAATTTTGCCCCTTTTCTGTAGGTCAGTTATCTCAAGGGAAAAGCGAAATAAGTTCTGCTCTCTTCATAGGAGTGTGATACATCTTCATATATAAAAACACCTTTATGATCTTCATACAGTAGTATGAGAGTGAAAGTGTACATAGAAAGAGTTCATTAGTTGGATCCACCTCACCTAACTTCAGCAGCTAACATTTGGCTAAGTTACGGACAACTTTCAGCTGACAATATTCCCTGTACAGTTTATAGAGAGAAGCAGGTTTTTGAAGGCTGCTTGGATGAGTTCTTCCTTGCTTGGCATTATGCATCTGCATTAGACTGAATAATTTTCTTCTGAAAGCCTTCTGAGGAATCACTTTTACTTCCTGGACAACTCAGGTGCTCAGGGAATAGCTTTTTCAGGTGCTAAAATTGTAGCATAATTTCAAGGGTTTCTGGTCATGCAGGATGGATCCTATGTAGTGTTTCACATAAAGAGAACTGCTAAGTGTTTGAATGTGAGTTGGGTTGATTACAGCAGAAAAATGAAAAGCAATAACATCAGAGGTATTTTGTTCTGTATTCAAAGCCCCAAATTAAAACTTTACATTTGAATATTCAAAGAAAAGATTGACAAAAGGGCAGCCTGTTTTATCTGATCACTGAACTTTGCATTTCATAGGTGGCTGCTGCATTAAGCAAACTCTCCCTGTAATTGTGGTAGTGCACAGTCACTGTTCTCTCAATTTGGTTGGCTCATTTGAGGTGGGAGTCAAAGCATGCTGCCTGTTTTAGCATTTAATCCCAACAGTTTAGAACAACCACAATCTTCTAAGCATATAATTCATCTCAGTTCCCTGTGAAAGTTTTAAGGATATTCACTTTTCAAAGATGAAATTTCAGGCCACCAGAATCTTCTATGGACAGCCTTTTGTACATCCTTCCATCCTTTTCACCTCCCACATTAGTTTCTTTCTGCTGGTCTGTGTTGGTCAGTCTGGCTTTCAGCAGTGCCACAACCTTATAATAATACTAATACTAATTCTAATTTATGGGCATCCACAGCTGAGGGATACTGGGCACCTTGACAAAAACAACTGAAAGCTACATGACAATAAGGCAGAAGGCCTATAAAAAGAGTGCTTGGAAGCCAAGAGCTTAAAATCCCTGCACAACAAAACAGGAAAGGAAATAAAGTCATAATCCTCGCCTGCAAATGTGTTCTGGCATATGCAGGAGACGGCCAGTTCCTGAGGCAAGGGAGGAGATCATCTCTTTTGATCTTCCAAGTGAAAAGGACAATGACCAACAACATCAGCCTGAGTTGCCGAGAAAGGAGACAGAGCTGCTGTAAGTGGCTTCCTCTTACCTCAGAAGATAGAACTTCACTGGAAAATCCATGCTGTTCTTGAAGTTACATCTTCTCTCTATCGCTTTCCTGAAGAGGTTCACTGAAAAAAATTCCTTCCTCTCTGGGTTTCCTTTCATTTGTCTGAAGAGATGGCACCTGATCTTTCACATGCCTGTGATGGTCCTAGCTTTGACTATTGAGTTGGCTAATGAAGCCCTTCAGTTAGCTTGTTTTGGAGAGTATCTAGCTATACAATATATATGCACACACAGAACTGGTTCCACTCTGTATACACTAACTGCCTCAGAACCCAAAGGGTTAGCAGTTCAAAGAAAAATGCAGAAGGCATGCTCACTTAGTTTTATTTTTGTCTCTTCAAGTAGCCTTTTAAAATCTGTCTTATTATTTCTGTGCCTCAGGAGTCTGACCAGTGATGGAAAATACCACAGTCAGGCTACATCTCCTCTTGTTCTCTTACTTCTGCTTGCAGCAAATCTTGATCTCGGCATCGATATTTACTTTGTAGGACATCAACCACTTCTAGTCTGCCAGGGTTCCCTCCAGCACCTTTTGGAACACACTGCTTTTCCTTGGTCTGTTCAAATTCGAATGAACTCCTTGACTGGAGGTTTGTTCCTCGCTTTGGAGGAGCTAATAGCATTTGTTTTGTTTTTAATTCCAGTGAAACAACTTTAAGAAATGGGGCTTTTGGTTTTTCAGCCTGCAATTACAGCATCACTTCCCTTTTATGCTTCTAAATTACAGAGAAGCAAGCTGCCCTGTTTTCTGATGTTTTGTTTTTTTAAATCACCCAGTGGCTTTGTGGGGAAAGAGTAACTGAATATTTTTGGTGGTGTTACATAGGCGACGCCTTTCCCATTAGCTCTTGTGATTCTTCCTCACTCCTTCAGGCTCAGTTCAGGGCGAATGGAAATTAATTTGGTTCAAGAGAATTGGTAATAAAGAATGTCCCCTTTTTGTGGTTTAGTCAGCTTGAAACAAACTCTTAAAAATGTGCACATCATTTTTAACAGAGGCTTTGCATTAACCAGGACTAAGCAGGCTCTATTCTTGCTTTGAAATGTAATTTCCCGGGTACTCTTGCAATGTGGTTGGTGTGGGCCTTGGCTCAAGGAATGAAAATGGAGCCCTTGGGCCAGCCAGCCACAAATGTCACCCCCACTTATTCCTAGCAACATATCCCAGCTTGGCACACATGTGCCCTTGCACACAGCCTTGGTCCAGCTGCGTCACTCATGCAGACGCTGATGAGTGCTGGATCCAGATGTAGCCTGAAGCAACACATTGGGGTAGTGTTAGAGGTTATAGGGATCACCGATCCATCTTTCGACTAAGGACAGCTATGTTTCAACTTACCCTGAAGCTCCTGCTTCCTGCTGTTGTTTTCCCTCCATCTCTCCACTTTGAGAGTGTCTGTCTTTCAGGTTTCCCCTTTACACTAGGGACATGGATTTCAGCTGATTGACCATGGCAGATCAGCTCACAGTCTGCAGCCAACCTCCTCCCCCCAAGTTGTTACAGCACGACAGAAGGGCTGGGTGGCAGAATCTGAGTTGACGCTGAGGCAGTGAAACAAATTCATAGTGTTCATGTCTAAATGAACGTGCCTTCATGTTTAAATACTTAACCATTGCATCCAGAGAATGGCCTGCCTGGGTGATCCTCACACTGCTGGTGGAACATGTGGCAGGTTCCTTGAGCGTCCTTTCCACTGATTTGCCGGAGTGGGTAGACAAGACTAGAATGTTCCAGTTGGAAGGGTAGACTAGACTAGAATGTTTCAGTTTGAAGGGTAGACTAGACTAGAATGTTTCAGTTGGAAGGAACCCACAGTAATTATCTAGTCCAAGTGCCTGACCAAATCAGGGTTGGCCAAGTTAAAGCATTTTAAAGAGGATTTTGTCCAAGTGCCTTTTAAACACTGGCAGGCTTGGGGCAATGACCACCTCCCTAGGAAGCCTGTTACAGTGTTTGATCACTCTCTGAGTAAGGAAAAACCTTCTGATGTCCAGTCTAAACTGTTCTGGTGCATCACTGAGCCATTCCCATACATCCCGTCACTGGATATCAGGGAGAAGAGATCAGCATCACCATGTCCACCTCCTCTCCTCAGGAAGTTGTAGAAAGCAATGAGGTTGTCTCAGCCTCCTTTTCTCCAAACTAGACAAGGCCAAAGTCCTTACCTGCTCTTCGTAGGACATTCCTTCCAGCCCTTTCACCAGCTTTGTTGCCCTCCTCTGGATGCATTCGAGGATCTTCACAGCCTGCTTAGTTTGTAGGGTCTAGAACAGCACAGAGCACTCAAGGTGAGGCTGCACCAACACATGAACACATGGCTAATCACCTCCTCTGACCAGCTGCTCATGTTTGATGCACCCCAGGCTGCAGTTTGCCCTATTGATTGCTAGGGCACTGCTGACTCATATTGAGCCTGCTGTCAAGCAGCATCCCCAGATCCCTTTCAGCAGCGCTGCTCTCCAGCCACTCCTCTCCCAATTTACACTTGTACCTGGCATGACTCCATTCTATATGCAGGGTCTGGCACGTTGTACTTGGTACATTTCATCCAATCACCCACAGCCCGAGACTCAAACTATTCTGAATCCCTCTGCCAGGCATTTTGTCCATCAAGACAGTCAACATCACCTTCTAGTTTGATATCATCAGCAAACTGCTTAACATTGCATTCACCTGGGCTAATGGTGCATAGAACCTTGGCATTAAACACAAATACATTCAGACATGTGCTTGTCTGCCTGTCTTATTGAACCACTGCTCGCTGCCATGCACTTCCTAATTCTTAAAGCCAATTCTTTACAGGCCTTTGTAACCAACAGGTCATATAGGATCATATCTGATGTTGCTCAAATGCAGCCATGGGCCTGCAGCCCATGAAATTGTGCATACTTGTGACTTTTTTTTTTTTTTTTTCCAGCATGGGGAATAAACAGTGCAGACTTCTCAAGAAGTTGCCTCAGTTTACTGCTTGGTTTAAAAAAACAAAGCAAAACAAAACAAAAACAAAGCAAAACAAAACCAAACCAAACAAAACATGAAGCATTTCAGAGATTCTAATCATCAAGGAATTTCTACAATAACTTGTGGCTTAATATTTATTTATGGATCTGTAACTGTTTGGATTAATTTGTGCTGGGTTTTAGCCAAGAAGCTCTGTTTGTACATGGAGGATGATCTAGCCAGACCACAAACTTCAATATGGTCTCAGATTGTCTTTGAACCCCAGGCTTGTCAAATGGCAAAAATGATCACTTTCTACCACTTTAGTATTTTAATTTTGTTGGGCTATATATAGTTGAATTTACAAAACCTGTCTGATTTATGGTCAGGCCTCCTTATTCTGTAAATTTCCTTTTGATTCTAAATTTCCTCTTCTACAGTTTATTGTACTTGGTTTACAACACTAAGTGTAGATACAGGAACACATACTCTGAAGTCCCCCTTCCTCCCAGAACTAACTTAATATAGCTTTGTTTCAGCCTCATAGAAATAATACTAGATGAAAACTAATCCAATTGTCAGGTCAGGAAAATCTCATTGGCTGTGGAATTCCATTTTTTTCTGGGATGATTAGAATTGCATTATGAATGGTACCATGTTGTGTTGAATCTTATATTATTTGTAATGTGCTTTTGATTGTCTTTGTATGACTAAATATATGATTGGGCTAGTTTCACATGTTTTATTGTTGTGGAGTGGAGCAATAAAATGTGAAAGAAGCAATCTTTCTCTGCAGTATCTTTAATAAAATTTGATTTTTCCTTTGAGATTCTTGAGAAGGAAAAAAAAAAACTTACTATTGTCTGTCCATATGGCTTGCTACAGCAAAAAGCAAATCCAAATCACCTTCAGGTCATTATGGTCCATTTGCTGTAACACTGGGATTAAATTTTGGCTCAACCAGCAATTGTTCAGTTGTAGAAAACAAAAAACAAGGGAGAGGTTTCACAGCTGTAGGTGGGGGGAACATGTGAATTTTGGACTGGAGTGTAGAAGTGAGCTTCCCCCAACAGCAACCACTGCCCCCATAACCCCCCTCCATGGAAAGGGGCTCTGCAACCCAAATGTCCATTCACATTCCTGTGCTCACCCTCATCACTTCCTCATGCACCCAGGCAAATCCCCGAGATGGGCATGGTCAGATGCAGACCTGCTCCACACTGTCAAACAGCAGCCCCATCCTGGGGCAGCTCCACCAAGCATGGTGCTCCCTGACCACCTCAGGACTATTTTGGCTGAACTGAGGAATTAATGTTGCAAAGGATTTTTGTTTGGGTGGTGCTTTGTTACTCATTGTCATACTGATGCCAGGGGAGATTGTACAGCTGGGCAGGGTCTCCAGTGGCTGTGCAGAGTGGTGCTTAGTGCCAAGGTTTAACAGACAACTCAGCAGAGTTAGGTTAATGGTTGGACTTGATGATCTTAAAGGTCTTTTACAGCCTAAATGATTCTGTGATTCTATAAGATAAAAACTTTTGGATCTGATGAGAAACTGAATGGGATGTGGAAAGGTGAGAAGCAGTACCTGTGAGAGGGCATTTGTCTAATGGGGGTTCACACAATCCAGTGGGGTGAAAAACCCCCAAATGCTGAAGATCCTGGAGGATGGGAATGTACAAAACACTGTCAGGAAATTTATTTATCTCCACTCTATTCTCCCAAATTCCTTCTGGGTTCCCTTTTCTCCTCAATAACATTCCTTTTGTTTATAGGCTGGCTTAGAGCTTGTGAGAGGAGAAGTACAGCCTGTTAAGGTGCCTGGGGAAATACCCAGTTTTCCTAGGTGTCTGGGTGGAGTCTTTGGGTGTTTGTTAATTTTAACAGAACCCCCTTGGTGTTTGCACTTGTCCATGGTTATTGTCAATGGACTGAACACACAAAGGTCATGAGAAACATTCTGTCCCTTCAGCCTCTCTGCTGGAGAGGGGGAGCACTGGGAGCCATGCTGCACTGACACCTGGAACATGGAAATCCATGGAAATCGCTTCCCTTTCTAGGGTATTTTTCTCCATCAGCTCTGCATTCAGAGTTTCTGTACAACACACACACATGTATCTTTGGATATTCCTTAGTTAATGGGCAGGAGGAATAACTCAGTGCTTCCACGTCAGTCTCATGTTAGGTTCAGAAAGGTTAAAAGTTTGCCATATCATTTTTCACCACAATGACACAAATATAAGACTATAGCTGCTGTTACAGAGGGTTTTGACTACAAAGGAGGACTATCTGAAAAAAAAAAAAAAAGGATGAGGCTGGTCACATTATTAACACATTATTAACACAGATAAGACCTGTAGGGTCTTATCCCAATGATTTCAGTAGCACTACTGGTGACTTGCAATGAAAGCATAACTAAGCCCACTTGTATTTCAGGATGTAAAGTGAAAGGAGGGTATTTAGTCCTGTTTGGGGAATTCAGCTTCAGGGATTATTATTCAGTCTTCCTGCAATATGATAGTCAGGCTTAGGTGAGTATGATGTGCCAGTAAGAAAAGTATCATTACTGTCCATCAGAGTTCTGAAATACAGTTTGAATTGGTGCTCAGAGCAGTGTCTTATGGCTGATGGAAGCCACAGAGTGGAAGGAACTGTCCTCTGGTGCCAGGAGCATCTCTTGATGCCAGCGGGGTCCAAGCAGTGCCAGAAAGATTCACCTTCTGTGTATCAGTGTGAGCTGAAATCCTCCCCCTGACAATGACCAGGCTAGCTCAGTCTGGAAGTGAATGCAAGCTGTATTTACAAGCAAATCCACAATCTATGATGAAATGCAATGAGTATGTACAAATAGACACTATTCACATCATTCACAAATATATACAATCAACAGAAAAGCACAACCAAGCTCCCTTTGCTTCCCCAAAAGGGACTTTCCCCAAGGGGCCTCTCCCCCCTGACCCTCCTGGCAGAAGGCAGAGAGTTAAGAAGCAGAGAGGCTGTTAGATAGAGTCAGCTCACCAAGGTCAGTGTGTTATCTTCATCCAGAAAAGAAGAAGAAGCAGCAGCCAGACAGCCCAGTAAGCAAGCTGAGAACTCAGACTGCCCCACTTTGTTTTGAGTAGAGATTCTTAAACATTTCTATCTCCCCAATGGAAGTGTTTAGAACAATCATTATTTTGCTTTCTTACACCCAATAGTGCCTTATTTACACTCTTTCACTTTCTCTGCTTGAACTTTGTGCAGAAAAATTAACAAGACAGTTTTAAACCATCACTTTAAACCATCTCTTTTCAAAGAGAAAATATGGGCATGATATGAGATGGAGAGAGAGAAGATGGAAGCACTAAATGCTGCCTTTCTGGCAGAAGGGAGATTTGTTTTTCAGGGTGGCTGAAACCGTGACTTTGTTACCAGACCTTCATGCTGCAGCAGTTGGCATGGGCTGTCAAGACTGTCTACCAGCTTTGACTATCAAGAGGACAAAGGAAAAACACACAGACAGTGTGATTCTTCCAGGGCCACAGAAGTAAAAGAGCTGTCAGCAGCTCACAAGATGGTTTTATTGGTTTCCTTCTTGCTGTAGCAAGTCTGTTCTTTCAAAGAGTCAGAGAAAGTGAATGAAACAAACAGAAGTGGCAAAAGAAGGGTGAGACACATGACTAAAAGCAGGAAATTGCAAAAGACTCCAAGCCATTGTTTTGGATCCTCTGAGAAAACAAAGCTTGAGGTCTGTTTTCCATTTCAGTTGGTTGCTGGACCCCCTTGATACAGCTATAGATGTTTTAAAGGAGACAATGCAGTGGATACTACAGTGGAGTCAAAACATGGTGAAGCCCTCATGCTAAAGGAAAATTTTGTGATGGTGAGTAAGCAGATTACCATTTGCATGTGAAGAAAATTTAATAGACTTCTGGTTTGTTGTTGTAATAAATGGTTCTGCAGCTAGCTGTTTGTGTCTGTGCAGGGATGTGATGCTTTGAAAACAACAATCAGTACATTAGTGGGAGCTGAGCACAACGAGGCATATGTGAAAGGTAGCACCATGGGCTCTCCATGGTTTGGCTCTTGGAGGAGCTGACAGAATTATCTTTTGGAAGGAGCTGAGAATTGTGCAAACACAACCAACTCAGCCTGAGAAGGGCACCAGAAATTAAGCCATGCTACAGCTCTTGAGGGCATCTCAATAGGAACTAAATGAACATCAGTCCTAATTGGGAGCTATGCCATTACATTCAATTACATTTATATCAGTTATTTATGAAACACACATTAAGGATTTCCTAACTAAAAAAAAAAACCCAAGTAACCAACTGATGTTAGCAAATCAAGGCTGACAGAAAAGCTTTGTCATCACAAACACATGGATGCTTTGGCTCTCAGTGTATGCTGTTTCTGAAGTCTTGGCTTCTCAGGCAGGAGCAATTTCAACTGTGGTCAGTTTTATTGCTCACTTGAGTTCTGTTCTTGCCTAAAAAAGACATTAAATCCCAAAGTAGTAGTGCATCATGGGCACCATCAAGGAATATTGGGGAAGGTTATAGTGATAATGTAGAGATGTGCTAATGTTATCATGCCTGTGGAGATCACTTAATCCTGAATTATAGAGGGTGTTGAAGACTTTGTAAATGTTGTTTGCTGAAATGGGGCTACCATAATTCAATACCTTGGAGCCTAGGAATGCACAGGAGATGTGACAGACTTCAGTGAAGTCTGTATTTGTATTCAGACCATGGGCTGAGGAAAAGGACTTGGGATTCCTGGTAGACAACAGGATGACCATGAGCTAGCAGTGTGCCTTCATGGTCAAGAGAGCAAATGTCATCCTGGGATGCATTAAGAGGAGTGTGGCCAGTAGGTTGAGGGAGGTCCTCCTCCCTTGTCTATTCTTTGCTGCTGAGGCCTCATCTGGAGTGCTGTGTCCAGTTCTGGGCACCTCAGCTCAAGAAGGACAGGGGCACTGAGATGGCTAGGGGACATCTGTCATATGAAGAAGGGCTGAGAGAGCTGGGGCTGTTTAGCTGAGAAAAAGCTGAGCAGGGATCTTATTAATACTTATCAATATCTAAGGGGTGGCTGTCAGGAAGATGGTGCCAAACTCTTTTCAGTGGTCCCTAGTGACAGGACAAGAGGTAATGGGCATAAACTTGAACGTAGGAAGTTCCATCTAAACATGAGAAGGAATAAAATTCATTACTTTAGGGGTGGCAGAGCATTGGAACAGGCTGCCCAGAGAGGTGGTGGAATCTCCATCTCTGGAGACCTTCAAAGGCCAGCTAGACATGTTCCTATGTGCTCTGCTTTAGGTGATCCTACTCTGGAAGGGGAGCTGGACTCAAAGATCTTCAGAGGTCCCTTCCAACCCCTACCATCCTGTGATTCTGTGTCCTGAAGCTTGTTTCTCCCCATTGTAAGTGCCTTCAAGCCACGTTATTGTCTTTCTTCAGTAGCTGCTCTCTCAGTCTCTCCTTTCAAAAGTATTTTGCTCTATACTGCCAGTGGTACCTTTCTTGGAGCCAAGATCTTGCCTCTGGATCTCTCACACCTTGGGTATGTGCCTTGCCAAACAGGCTGTTGTGGAGACTGAGCAGGCTGTTTTCACTGGCAATGCCAGGTAGACACTGCAAAAATTCTTCCTGAGGAAGCTGGCTTGTGTGCTCCCGTTGAAATGGGCTGGCTTTGACAAATGCACACTTTCTAACAACATGGAAAATTCCATCCTGGTCCTGCACTTTCAGAGATGCCATTTAAGTACAGTTTGCTTGAGTAGACAGTGGAGTAGTGCACCGCACAAGAAAATGAGATGAAAAAAAAAAAAACCGACAAACCAAACTCCAAAACCTGAAATGAAAGTGAAATGCAGACACAGCATTCCCAGCACCCAGAGCCAAGGGTTGTGGTCAGTCAGCAACAGAAGGTGACAAGTCTGAACTTCATGCTCATTTCTGATGAAAAAGAAAATCAGTGTTGATCTGTTCCCACCTATGTTTGTCAGGGGTCCCTTTGCAGCTGTTTGGTAACAGGATCTTTAGATTCCAAGGTTGCAGGCAGGCAGGAGGTCTTTATCCCCTCCTTTTTTTTCCCTCCAATTTTTTAAGTTCTGATCCAGTTTTCTTTGCTCTGCTTCTCTGCCCCCATGAACAGAGGCTTACCTGCTGCTTGGGCTGATGTTTGGAAAAATTCATGTCAGAAGAATTTATGGGGAAAAAGAATTTCAGTGGACAATTGTAGCCTTTCTCTTCAATACTCCATCTCTCTCCAGTCCATTTTCCTCTTCTCTTGCCTGACTCCACTGCTCTAAGCTTCAAATTACATTCACAGGCTATGCAGAGCACTACATCACAAGAGCAAATAATCAAAGGAATGTTTAATTTTGAAACAAATAAGAAAGGACAGTCAGGTAAGGACACCTTATTTGCTTTCTTGCAAGAACAAGGAGATATTCAATCATATTTAAAGCAGCATAGTGTAAATCTTACCAAAGGGAAATGATTTGATATTATGCAGAAGCACTAATGCACAACCACAGGATTTAAGGAAAGCCAAGGTCAATAGGAATAATGAGGGGAATTCAACATTTGTATGAGTAATAAGACCAAAAATTATGTCTGATGGGAATTTGTGTTTTGCTAAAGAAACATTAAAACAGCATGCTTTTAAAAACCATCCAGGGGTGTTATTAAATAAAATCTTAAAGAGAGTTGGTGAGCAATGGAGGAAAGACTAATAAAAAGAAAGAGGGAAGGGACTTAATGAACTTCCAATATCTAAACCTGTAGGCAGGATGGTACAGAGCTCCAGACTCCCCACATCCACCTGGTCTGCATGTGCTGATGAAAGAGCTGGCACAGGCTGCATGGCTGTTCAGTGCTGTCTCATGGCTGGTGCAGAGGTCAAAGTCACACTTGCCACAGCTGGGTGAGTGGGAGAAATCCCTCCCACCAGATTGGATGGCTTCCAACTTGGGGTCACTTTCCCAGACAACAGGATTTGTCACATCTCAATAAATAGAAATGGTGACAGAAGCTCCACAGCACTGCTTTCTCTAACATCTTACAGAGCTGTTTCCCTTGAATTCTTGAACCATCTTAATTCCCGTATTTCATTTGTGCTCCAAGTAAACAGATTGGCAAGACTTAGTCACCTAATGAGGTAGAATCCTTTCATCTTGTATCTCTGGAAGCTTCCATGGTCTGGGGAAGAAAAAAAAAGAGGCTTTCATGAGCAATTATTTAATATATTTTAATCATTATTATATCTTAATGAAATACAGAAAACATGAAAGTAGTTTAAAGATATTTGCTTAAATCTCTTTAAATGAGGGATTTACTTGTAAATGATACTCTTCAAACTGAAAACTGGAGGATTATCTCCTTGTAATATCAAGACAAACAACAGTGTCATTCTGAATACACCCAAGAGTGTATTTCTGAATGTTGAGCTGAACACTTTGGATCTACAGACTGAAAGAGTTGGGGCTGTTCAGTCTGTAGAAGAGAAGGCTCTGAGGAGACCTTATTGTGGCCTTCCAGTATCTGAAGGGGGCTACAAGAAAGCTGGGGAGGGACTTTTTAGGATATCAGGTAGTGATAGGACTGGGGGGAATGGAGCAAAACTAGAAGTGGGTAGATTCAGATTGGATGTTAGGAAGAAGTTTTTCACCATGAGGTGGTGAGATACTGGAACAGGTTGCCCAGGGAGGTGGTGGAAGCCTCATCCCTGGAGGTTTTTGCAGCCAGGCTGGATGTGGCTCTGAGCAACCTGATGTAGTGTGAGGTGTCCCTGCCCATGCAGAGAAGTTGGAACTGGATGATCCTTGAGGTCCCTTCAAACCCTGACAATTCTATGATTCTACATGAGAACTGCAGCATTTGAACTGAAGAATTGCAGACTGCAAAGTTTAAGCAACCATTCCAATGGAGCTGAAATTTCACATTAGTAAAATAGTGAAGAGCTTCAAATAAAGCCCAGCTTGTCTTTACCCATCTCTTTAAAGCAATTTTCCAGGCATATGTTAACAAACTGCACCATTACAGTGGTGCTGTCAGAATAAGAGTCATTGTGAGTTCTGGGTGTGTAGCATGCAGGAAATATTTTTTTTTAATGTCCAGTGGAGAAAATAGAAAGATTTTCCCCCCACACACTGGTGTTAAAAATACAGAATAATTATCAACTGAGGCAAATACACTTCTGACCTAAGCATGCATGCACACCACCTAGTTTCAAGTCTGCTTTGTTCTAACAACCAGGTGAATTTTTCCTCAGGCTGAGGGCTCTGAAACTTGTGCCACAATCTCTCTGGAGATGGTCTCAGGTGATATGGTCCTCAGTCATCATTTATGGCCTCTGGTCCTACTGGCCAAGGTCCAGTAGGTTTCATAGTATTAACATACCTTGTGGCATTCACACAATCACAAAATAACTGGATGTTTGAGGATGGAAGAGACCTATGGAGTTTCAGGTACCTGCAAGAATGTAGACTCTATAAGCTCCCTGGGAAACCTATTCCAGGGCTCAGTCACCTTCACAGTTGAAAAAAAAAATAGTGTTTCCTGATGTTCTGAGGGTTTCAGCTTGTGCCTGTTCTCATTGGAATAGTCTGTCTGGTAATGGAAGGTGATTCATGTTTTTTGACACACTGTAGGGCAATAAACAGCTTTTCTGATTTCCTGAGTGGATGCTAAAGCTTCGCGAGTCCTGTCAGAAATGAGCAGGTATAAAGTCAGCTCACACTCAGCTTGTGTATCCTTGGCACAAGCAGGTGAAATGTGCTGCTTGCTTCCCTCTGGTTGGGTTCTGGTTGTGTTTGTCAGCATGCATCACTTCTGCCTTCTTCCACATTTTCCTTTTCAGGTTGCAGTTGTGGGCTTCACCTCTAAGCATGCAGGTCACAAACAGCCACCTCAGGACCCTCTCTTTTATGACCAACATAAAAACCAGACACATAAATGCCAGGTGTCTAATGTGCATGAGGTGTGCCTTAGCAGAGCCAGGGCATGGCACAGCATGCCATGAGCCAGCACAGCGTGACCATGAGCCAGCAATGTGCTCTCATGGCCAAGAAGGCCGATGCCATTCTGGGGTGGATTAGAAGGGGTATGACCAGTAGGTCAAGAAAGATTCTCCTCCCCCTCTACTCTGCACTGGTGAGGCCACATCTGGAATTCTGTGGGCAGTTCTGGGCCCCTCAGTTCAAGAAAGACAGGGAGCTACTTGGAGGAGTCCAGCACAGAGCCAGGAGGACGATGAAGGGAGTGGAGCATCCTCTGTATGAGGAGAGACTGAGGAAACTGAGGCTCTTTAGCTTGGAGAAGAGGAGACTGAGAAGTGATCTCACTAATGTTTAGAAATATGTAAAGGGTGAGTGCCAAGAGGATGGAGCCAGGCTCTGCTCAGTGGTGCCCAATGACAGGACAAGGGGCAATGGGTGGAAGGTGAGGCACAGGAAGTTTCAACTAATATGAGGAAAAATTTTTCCCTGTGAGGGTGATAGAGCTGGAGGGTGACTGGAACAGACTGCCTAGGGGGGCTGTGGAGTTTCCCTCTCTGGAGGTATTCAAAACTCACCTGGATGCATTCTTGTGCAATCTAGTGTAGGTGATCTTGCTCTGGCAGGGGGGGTTGAACTGGATGAACTTTCAAAATCCCTTCCAGCCCCTGAAATTCTGTGATTCTGTGATTCACATGATTATACTGTTTTCTATTTTATCCTACTTAACTCCTTCACCATTGCCTACTCCTCTTTGTGAATCTCTCTTTTTGAGGTCCTGCTCTCCCCTGCTTCCCTCTTTTGCTTCACAGCCATTTTATAACAGATTATTTAGCTGTGAAGCTGCTGCTCAATATGAGCAGCTGGATGAACTGCCTGCAGAAGACACATCTCACACTGCTTCTCCCTGCCT
Source organism: Indicator maculatus (assembly GCA_013399975.1). Taxonomy (NCBI): domain Eukaryota; kingdom Metazoa; phylum Chordata; class Aves; order Piciformes; family Indicatoridae; genus Indicator; species Indicator maculatus. The sequence continues at coordinate 97,777 of VXBD01006305.1, forward strand.
AAGAATCCAGTGAGGATTCAGACTATAAACATTGGGATTTGTTCTATTCCTGCACTGAGGGGTGGGATTGGAAAGGGAGAGGGTTTGGTGTACTCAGTCATAGGCACTGGGGCAGAACTGATGGAAAGGACTCTAATGACACTTGGGTCAGAATCAAAAGGTGGCTCAGATCAGGATACACATCTGGGATCAACTCTCTTTAGTGTGTCAGCTCTTCTGAAGCTTTTCCTCATTACATCATTTCTTACCACCTATTCCAATGCCACAGGAAGAAAAGTTGCACTCCCCAAGTGTCACTTGGGACCATCTGAATGCCCAGAGGCTGCTAAAGCAAGAACTTCAGTAATTATTAAGAAATCAAGGGCTTTTCTTCCAGAAAGAGCTAATTAACTGATTTCCTTCTTGCATGCACGTCCCAGAATTTCTGCAGAAGTGGCAATTATTCATTTGTGCCATAAAAAAAAGAGAGAGCCACACTTCTGAGTAACTGAGAAAGTTATTCAATGTCAAATAAAAGCTGCATTCACTTTTTGTTGAACAAAAATCAAGCAATTTTTATTTTATATTTTCTTTCAGACAAAGTAATGGATAACCCAGGTGAGGGAAAAAAAATGCCAAATAAGCATGTCTGTCTCTGAGCTGTTTTGAAGGTAATCCCTTCAACACCTGGTTGTTGCTTGGGAAGAAAAGCTCCTTTTAATACATTCTGCCAACTCTCTTAAAAGTTTGGCTTCTCTTCTGAAGAGATGCAGGAGTGCAGGAAAATCCTTCTTACTTTGCAACTTCAGGCCATATTTGCTTTGGATGTGATGATTAGTGGGTTTGATTTACTAATATGACTTTATTAACAGGCTGCACACAGCAGTCCCACAAAGAACAGCCTGCAAGGCACAGAAAGACAAGGATGTACCACAGCAGAAAGTGGGACACAGGACCTAAGCAAGTTGTGTTTACCATAATGTAGTGAATTTGGGCCTTTTTAAAAACAAGCATCTAAGTCAAGGGGAAAACAAAATTTGTTTTTTTTCCCTACCACTCTCTGAGGCAGAAGGTAGAGGCAGATGGCAGTTGCTCCAATCAGGAACCTAGAGGTGCTTTCAGTCCCCAGTTTTTCCTAGTCTTTCTTTATAGTAGGCAGTTTTAAGCCTGTACTTTTTGTCCTTTTTACACAGAGGAACTAAACAGTTCTGCCCCTGCACCACAAACTGTTTGTGACAATGCCTGCTAAAGGAGATGTTTTCTGCATCCATTTAATCTCAGAAAATATATCTGTAATATATTCAAACAGTGTAAGATAACACTGTTCTCTGGCTCTTGGTCTTAGAATCATACAGTCATAGAATTGTCAGGGTTGGAAGGGACCCCAAGGATCATCCAGTTCCAACCCCCCTGCTGCCATGGCCAGGGACACCTCACACTAGAGCAGGTTGCTCAGAGCCACGTCCAGCTTGGCCTTACTGCCAGGGATGAAGCTTCTACCACCTCTCTGGGCAATCTGTGCCAGTGTCTCACCACCCTCATGGTGAAGAACTTCTTCCTAACATCCAATCTGAATCTACCCACTTCTAGTTTTGCTCCATTCCCCCTAGTCCTGTCACTACCCAACATCCTAAAAGCAATCAGACCTAACCATTTGTTGTACAACCATAACGATTTCATTATTTCTGAAGGTTTAAACACATTTCCCCACCCTGATTTTGCAGTCACACACAGTGTTTGTGTCAACCAGAGCTATTCCACTTAACCACAGTCAAGTGAGGCTCACGTCCCTGTTAGCTAAGCTCAGTTCTTTTGTGCTTAGAAAATAAAAACAGGATCCTGAAAAGCATTATTATGTTTTTCTCTTTTGTTTTAATTAAAAATCCTGTAAGTTGCTCTTGTTTGGTTTTGAAGGGAAGGAGACAGAATTGCCTGCTTGACTTCAAATAAATGAGTCTCTTCAGAAGGAAAAGTTTACTTCAACCCCTGGCTTTGAATTGGAGAGTGCTTTCAAGTTTTCCCATGTGAATGATCTAAAGTCTTTGACTTTCACAGCTGGGATTCCTTGAGCCCTTCCTGACAGAGTAAGAGGAAGTTTCAGGTCGGGTTAAGCCCCCTTGGGCTCTGCCCATCGGTGCCTGCAGCAGACTCTGTAAGGAAGGTGGCTTTGTGGCCATGGGAGGGGAACAGAATTTCCATGGCAGACAGATGCAGTTAGCAAATAACCAAGCCAAAGCTCACTCTCTTGCCATATCCAAACAAAACCCAGTGCCAAGTCTTTCTGAGCACAAAGGCATTGGACTGAGAAGGAAAATGTGAAGTGTTAGGCGCAGTTGACACAGATGAAATGCTTTGCTTCTCCATTTGAAGCATGTTGATAGTATTTTAATCAAGCATTTCAAAGGAACCCAAACTGTTGACTCAGGGTAACACCAGTAAAGTGACCCTTGGACTTAACCTGAGATTACTTTTTTCTTTGCTCTTGCCATCAGAAGGCAGGGACTAGTCATTTCCCTTGAGCTTCCTTCTGTTTCCAGCACCAAAGTAAGCCTTGCTGATAAGAGTTCCCAGATGCTGCTCCCAGTGGTAATCCCCCTTTTCTCCTCTAGCTGGTAATGCCTCTCCAGGAAGGAGATAGCTCATTTGCTGCTCCTTCATATTGTCTGTGGCCCCTTTCCACTGTGAAGACAGAGGTTGACCTCGGGGAGGATGCAATAAAACGAAACTGCAAACCAAGGTATGTAGCTGTGCAACACCAGGCCAAGCAAGATTAGAATCAGGCATTCACTGAAAGATTCAACTTTTCTTCACAGAGAAATTCACAAGACAAGAGGAACAAGAGAAAACCTGAGGAGACCAGACTCATTAGCACAACCCAGAAAGTCTTTGGGCAACCAGATTCCTGTCTCTGAGGGCTCAGAATTCCCCTCCAGCACAACCAGCAAGTGCTTGTCTGGGAGAGAGAAGTGAAAAACCAGTGGCTCTGAAATCTGAGCTTCTACAAGAGCTTCTCTGCTTGATGCTCAGTGTTGCCTTCAGGGGATTGCAATGGCTGCAGCAGGATGTTGGGTGGCTGGGTTGGCTCCCAGGGCTGTGGTTATTGCTTGGGCAATGCTGCATGGTACAGCTGAACTAAAACTAATTTGATTCCAGTTTTTCCTTGGCCCATCTTTCCAGAATCATTGAAATCACAGAATCACAGAAACATTCAGGTTGGAAAAGACCCTCAGGATCACCACATCCAAACCACCTTTAAACACATCTAGGGCTGGTGACTCCACCACTTCTCTGAGCAGCACACTCCAATGTCTGACCACACTTTCCCTGAAAAAAGTGATTCCCCTTGTAATTCTTTGTCTGAAGACTGTAGCTGTCACATGAAGGTATTTCCTTTAGCAGGAATGGCTCTCTGTGCTGGCAGTGGTGCAGACTGGCTCCATTTTACTTGCCTGTGGCAACTGAATTTTTCAGCAGCCCTTTCCTTTAAGGCATTTCCAAATCTAAAAGGAACAAATAAGCTGTGGACACGTGAAAGATACCAAGCATAAACCTTAAATCATCATTAAAAAGAAATGTTAAAAGTAAAACACATCTTTTCAAGCCTGACATGGGGCTGAAGATCGCTTTTATGCTTTTGGGCTGAAGCTGCATGACTGAAATCACGAGTGGCACCACACCACAAATCAAGTCCCTTCCCACCAAGGGCAGTTCTAAAATGTGCTTTCTGAAGAAGTGTTTTCTCATCCACTTCAGGTTTTGCTCAGAGAAAGGCAGATGACTTGATTTTCCAAGCCTGCTGGAGAGAAAGGAAAGGAAATCTTTCATCATGGCTTGAGGTAAGAACAGAGCCAAGTGTCCTATGATTTAAAACTTAATATGGAATTTTCATTCCTTAGGCACCACAGAGGGAAACTGAATGAAACAAATTTATACAGATCAGCTAAATCCGTGTATGACAAAAGAGTCTAAACTCATGCTTCTTACAGTATGTCTTCAATCATGAGGAAACATAGAATTGTCTTTTCCTCCCTCTCACTTTCTCATTTCTATAGCTTTCTTCTGCCTGCCTGAATAATGCAACTTACCTACTTCTTTGTATCAGAGCTCAGTAGTGAGCCATTGGTACTGGTGAGTCAACATCTTTTCCCACAAGTTCAGCACTTGGGATTTTTCAGGGAAACACTGCCAGCTTGTTATGTCCCAATGGGATTTTTTTTGGAAAACACCTTACATTTGGAACTTAAGATAAAACCACCACTGAGCATTATGTAGATGACCACCAAGGGCCCAGCTTCTCCCTAAACAATACTTTACCAAGAGGGTGGTTTACTCCTCAGGAGGTGAGGAAATTACTCCCAGGCTGCCTTCAGCATTGGCAAGAGGTTCCCTCCAGGCATCTCTGAACTGAATATTAACTTACTCTGGAGCAAGAGTGAATAGTGTCTCTTGGGCTGAATTTGAAATCCAGTGCTCTCCTACAAAAGAGAAATCCAGGTGGCTAGAAAAGAAATGTAGACATTTTTATTCTTTTCATTGTAATTATTGCAATTTACTGTTCAATTAGCCAACTCTTGAAGTGCACATTTATTCCTACAATTAAACTTTCTGTTGGAATGGGATCTCCTGGGCATAAGAGCAAACCCAGGAAACTGCTGATTAAGTACTTCCTGTGCTGAACCTGAGCTTGTAGGTGTTTTGGTCTCAAGCAAGGCTAACCAGGGAGCAGTACTGATGCTTTTTGCATATGTGTCAGATATATTATTGCTCCAGCAAAACTGAAGCATGTGTCTCTTAGTACCTGCACCATGGGAGCAATGATGATTCTTCACAGCACTGTATTTTCCTAGCTTAAGGGTTTTCCTAGTCATTACCATTCATACAATCCAGACTTTTTGGTTGTCAGAGTCCTTTTACTCTGCATTCTGTGGGTGTTTGAGTTTGTCCTTTATTCTTCAGGATTACATTGCAGGATGTCACAGTAATCACCCTCTTACTGTGGTGTCAGAGGGAGCAGGGACATTTGTGTGGGAATAGGTGCAATTTCTGCCCTTCTAAAGCAGCTTGTAAACACAGCATTGCCCAGAGCAATAGCCTGGGCCTTTGCCATTCTGTTTGCTGCCAATGCAGCCTTTGCACTGCCAAAATGTTTTTCATAGGGTCAGTAATTTGAGGTGGAGTGGCTCTGAGGCTAATGCTGCTCCTTTCAGGTAAATGCTACTCCTTGCAGGTTTTCTACATGGTAACAGAAGGGTGGCAGCATGGCTGGACAGGAGAGGGGTGAAATGCAGTGTAACAGCAGAGTCATTTGCTCTGCCAGAGCAGAGGAAGGAATTACATCAATAAACTGTGAACACTAGGAAAGCAGAAACAGCAGTAACAGGGCTATTGTGTGACCAGAATGGTTTCAAGGAAATGAGAATGATAGGACATGAAGACTCAGCCCTGTGTGCGTCTCACCCAACATTCTTCTTTCTGAAGTGCCTCTCTTTGTGCACATAGAAACATTCTACTATCAGTTTAACTGGAGAGAACCTAAATTAATGGTGGCTGACTCAGAATTTGGATTCACAGTGCTGTACAGAGAGGGTTTTATAGAAACATGGAATTGTTTCAATTGGAAAAGTCCTCTAAGATCGTCGAGTCCAGCTGCTGACCTAACACCACCATGGCCCTTAAACCGTGTCCCAAAGTGCCATGGTCATGCTTTTTTTTAGCACCTCCAGGGATGGTGACTCCACCACCTTCCTGAGCAGCTCACTCCAATACCTGCCCACTCCTTCAGTAAAGAATTTTTTCCTAATATCCAATCTAAACCTCCCCTGGCACAGTTTGAGGCCACTTCCTCTCATTCTATAACTTGCTGCTTAGGGAGAAGAGACCAACACCCACCTCACTCCCACCTCCATTCAGCTTCATTGATGGTGAAGTTTTGACACTTCCCTGGGCAGAACTATAGTGAGAACTGGGACCTCATTACAGTCTCCCAATACTGCATGCTTGGTCCTTCAGACAGCTCTGCAGATTGCACCAATAGAGGTTTGATGCGATGCAGGATTGCAGGGAAAGGTTTACTACTTCTTAAAAATTTCTGGAGTTATTTTGAGGTTATTGTGCTTAAAATAAAAGGCATTTTTAATTCATCTTTGAGAGAAAAGGGCAAGCTTGCAGGCCTTAAAATTCTTCCAGATGGTACAGTTGGGTAAAATATAGAATTTGCCACCCTTCTGCAAGCCCTAAGTTAGGACATCAGAACTCTTCTTGTGGAAGTTGAGTAAAACTTGACAGACTCCTTTGAAAAGGGTATGCTATATGTCAGGGAATTATTAATAAAAATTTACTACCTGGGGTAGTTTGAGGTTCACTGTCATGTTAAGGTTATAAAATTAGCTACAGAATCAACTGTTTATCCTGACTGATAAATGAATCCACTCCTCCTTTTCCTGCCTCTGAAGAACTGCTGGCCACCTGGGCTCTCTGGAATAAAATTTCTGCCTCACCTGCTTTTCTTTTTCCATTGACTTCTGCAGAGTCACTCTTGATTTGTACAGTCATAAGCCATTGGGGAACCAGGCCCATGGCCTCCAGCAGCACCCAGGGGGTGAGCAACACAGTTCTGGAGATGCAGAGTGGTTTGGGTGAGCACACATCAGCCTATGCACCCACTACCGCTGCATGGACTTGCTCCACACCCACAAGCCCCATTGCTCAACTCTGTCCTTGGGCTGCAGACGTAGAAAGCTGCATCCTCATCACAGGGTCAATGGCCACAGCCCTCCAGCCCTCTTTTGGGAGGCTGAGGCACCCTACAGGTGGTAAATGCCCAAGTGGTGATTATGTGGGGAGAGACATCTCATAGCCTGCAGTCTGCTTTCCTTGGAGGCTGAGGAAGAGGAGGGAGGGCATTGTGGGTCCTGGCCATCACTTCTTGTCTGAGCAGGCACTTTTTTCTGTGCCAGTTTAATTCAAATGCAGTCGCTGCCTGCCCGGATTTCTACGACTCTTTAATATGCCCTTGGCCTCTGCCATGGCCCCGGTCCAGGCTGGAGGCTGCATCCTGCCCTGTCTCCAGGCTGAGTCAGGGCCCCTTCCTGGCAGCCTGTGGGTAGGAGCCCCTGAGGCTAAGAAGGAGGAAGTCCATCCCTGCTGCCACCTCCCTACTTGTGTGTGCTGTTGGACAAGGAGAGGTGGGCAGTAGCAGCTCCTGGTGTGGCAGAAAAGCGAAGCAGTTGTCTGTGCCTAACGGATCACTTGGGTGGATCACGCCAAGAGGGAGAGCCAGACTATGAGGCTCGTTCACAGAGACATCTAAGCCAATGATGTGGTGGTGAGGAAGGGACCCAGTTTCAGCACACAGACTTGTGCAGCAGTTACTTTGGTGGGGTTGAGCATCCTTTTACCGCACTTAAATTGTCCAAGTTCTTGCAGGCTACAGAGAGAGGCTGGGAGCATCTCAAGGTCAATAATTCTGCAGCTGGGCATTGAACTGCTTTGGTGATGCCTTCACTTGTTTGTGATGATCCTCTGTCAACACAAAATCACCCAAATACTGCTACAGGGCCTTCATCGTTAGATGCCAAAGAAATTTTTTGTGTTTATTTTTTAATACTTGGGTTTTGCGGTTGTTTCAAGGGAGAAAGTCTGATTTTGAGGCACAGAGTGTAAATAAATATCCTGCATTGTTTCTCTGGCTTCTTGAGGTTTCCCCATGTCAGTCTTCTTAGGCTTTCAGACACACATCTCAACAGCAGTAACTACCCATTTCTTGTATCTGTGTGCTGGGTCCCAACCCACGCGGCATGACCCAAGCTGCTCTTCCCTACTCCCGTCGACGGGAATAGCCTGGTTTCCCGCTGGCTTCGCCGGCCTGCCAGCCACTCTCAGCTTATTTTGTTGCACTCCAAAAAACACAGCCTTCTGCAAGCACTGAGGCAGCTCCACGGTGTGGACACCCTTCCCGAAAGTGTGGCTCTGTGGTAGTCTTCCCTAACGCCAGCCGGGAGAGAGAGGCTTCTGCAAGCCTGCTGCTGTTTAGCCACCTTGATCTTTGACATCTATGTTTCTACTCTTCAAAGAATGTAAAGGCCTGATCCATCCTGTACTGACACTGAGATTCCATTCCTTTCCATGGGACTAATCATCCTTTAGGATATATCTTTACACTCACTTTAAGTGCCAGAGGCAGAGCTGAAGCACAAGACAAATACCAAATCATCGACACCATCGACAGACAGGAATCTTGTTTTGTGGGCTGACAAAGTTCTGCACATCCAAAATGATCCAGATCCTAGTTGCCAGAAAGTTTATTTATTTATTTGGAAGTGGATTAAGACTTTCCTTCTTAGATTTAAAAAAAAGAGAGAGAGAAAAATAGCCTCCAGAAAGTTCTGTCTTCACCCTTATTGAACCACGCCCTGTTCTCTTCATATAAGAAATATTGCCAAAGCCACAATCTTTCATCCTGTGGTTCCTTTTAAATAACCTCTTAGGTAGTAAAGGTCAGGATGATTTAAAAAAAAAAAATAGCCTGTTAGTATGAAAGAACTTTTTTTAAATGTGAAAAGACAAACAGAGGAAGCCTACGCAAACTTGCCATAAATACAAGGGCTGAGGATGATGATGAGGGGAATAAACATTGCCTTCACATCTTGTTCACCTGCTTTACTTTGTCTCGGGTTTTTTCAGTTCCAAACTCTAATATATAAACAGAATTAGGTAACTCATTGCAATTCTGAGTCCATTCCTACAGCCCTTTCCCATACATTTGTCCTTCAGCTCCACTGGGTTAAATCATTTATCCATAGCTTTAGCTATTTAGATATTTTTTGCCCTCCTCACTACTGAGCTTATTGCCAATATTGGTTCTACCACCTAATGAAGGTGAAGGAAGAAAAATGGAAAACTCTTTTTTGGGTTTTTTGTTTGCTTGTTCGTGTGTTTGTTTTTTTTTTTTTTTAATTGGTTTTGGGGGTTTTGTTGTTGTTGGTTGGTTTGATTTTGTTGTGGTTTGGGTTTTTTTGGTTGGTTGGTTTGGTTTTGTTTTTTTGCTTGGGTTTTGTTTGCTTGGGTTTTGTTTTTCAATCATTTTTGTCCATTTTTTTTTGTTTGTTTCTTCACATTATTTGAACAAAGAAACATTTTGGAAGGTGGATGTTTCCTATATTTGACTTTTGACCCAAACTGAAGAGTTCCTGATAGTCTGCAGAAATAGCTGTTTTTTTTTTTTTTTCTGTAAATGCTTTCTTATTTCTGAGTCACAGTTTTTAATTACTCTAAGGCTGACTCTTTGGGCACATATAAGGTGGTTCACAAGCGAACCAGATACCTCTGCCTTGGAGGTGGCACATCCTAGGATGGGCAAGATGGGTGTTTGAAGGGGAGGAAGAGTTTGGTTCAATGTAAATCTTGAGCATAGCCCATTGAAGCCCCCAGTACAAGTTGTATGCATAGCATATGGTGGATGTGAGTGGGGGGAAGGGGTGCAGAGGGTGTTTGGTTACAGAGACTTGTGCACTCCTAACTAGTTCTTTGAACCTTCATTATCTGGCTAGATAATACCTGGCTTTATTTTTTTCCCCCCTTTAGTCTACCTTGATGAAGCCATGTCTGGAATATTGTGTCTGATTTTGAGCCCCTAGTTCAAGACAGACCTCAGGGAGCTGCTTGAAAGAGTCCAGCACAGAGCCACAAAAATGATTAAAGAAATGGAACACCTTCCTTATGAGGAGAGTCTGAGGGCAGTGGGGCTCTCTAGCTTAGAGAGGAGAAGCCTGAGGGGTGACCTCATTAAAGTTTATAAATACGTAAAGGGTGAGTGCCAGGAGGATGGAGCCAGGCTCTGCTCAGTGATGCCCAATGACAGGACAAGGGGCAGTGGGTGGAAGTTGAGGCATAGGAAGTTCCATGGAAACATGAGGATTTTTTCCCTGTGAGGGTGACAGAACACTGGAACAGGCTGCCCAGGGGGGTTGTGGAATCTCCCTCTCTGGAGATACTCAAAACCTGCCTGTGCGTTCCTGTGTGACCTGGTATAGGTGATTCTGCCTTGGCAGGGGGGTTGTCTGGATGATCTTTCAAGGTCCCTTCCAACCCCCAACATTCTGTGATTCTGTGATTTTATTGAGCTGTTCATTCTACAGCAGACTATACTATTAATTGGTAATTTTACTGTGAGAACATCCATGAGTCACAGTCAGGCACCATCAATCTATTGTGCTTGGTGATGTGAACAGTGTAAAAGGAGATGATTAGAAAGCTTGATATCTAGTTTCTTCTTTAATTTCCCTCCTATTCTAAAACATGATTTATTTTCTGGGACACAAGAGACTGCTTCACTGGAGGACAAGTGTATACAAAAAAAGAAAAAAAAATCTAAAAAGCTGTTGAAATGGTAAGGTTCTGCTTTAAACCCACGGGGATTTGTTTGTTGGGGGAGGGGGTTGTTGGTTTGGTTTGGGTTTTTTTGTTTGTTTTGTTTTTTGATAGCTGAGGGTTGTTTCCACTCCTTGAGAGCACAGCTGGGCAGATGACAGCTGAGGAGCCTGTCTCCCTCAAATATTCCTGAAATTGCTTTATCCTTTTTTGCAGCAAAGGAGAAGCCAACGCGGCAGGATAAACCCTGCCCCTGCTTGCTGGCAGCAGGAGCAGCGGAGGCAGTAGACTTCTCTCTCCTCCCCGTTCCTCTGCTCCCTTCCACCTCAAGGCAGGGGCGGCCTCACGGCTAACTGAAACATTTGCCGTGCCACAGCCAGGCTGGGAGGAGGGTAGGCATTGCACCCTGGCACGTCAGAGTATCCTGAGCACAGCACCCCTCTTCCTGTCACTCCCAAAGGCCAGATCTGGCTGTCTCCAGCCCTTACACTACCCTCCTTCTCCCCACCTCTGCCTCCCCAGGGGGGCATTTCGTCTGTGCCACGGACACGGGGACCCCTCTCCCACCTGCTGCCTGCCGCACATCTCTTTCGTCCTGCAACCTTCCCTGAAAAACAAACAACCACCCCCAAACCCACATTTTTTTCCAAGCAACCCTCCCACTTTCTGTCTGCCTCACCCTCTCCCTCATTATCTTGGGTCTTGCTTTTGTTTGTCTTGGCTATTTTGGGCAGGAGGCTTTTTGGGGAAGGGAATATGGTTTAAGTGTTGACTGCTCAGGATGTGAAGTGTTCAATTCCTTCCAGCTGAGTGGAGGTGAATCAATAAACGAGGCATAAACTGGCTGTGTCCACCTGAGCATGGGCACCTGGATAGCTGAATCAGCTTTAACAGGTGTCATTCATTAAACAGGTGTAACTTTATGTTTAGAACAAAATAATGTCCTGTTTTTAAAGGCACAGGTAATAGCTTCCCAGGAAACCTAATCAAGGCTATACCACAGTGAAGCATAGCATGTTCATGGGTCAGCCACAGCATAAACCATACACTGTGGCTCCAAGCACCTTCTTCAGTATCATCAGTTGTGAAGGATTTAGTGTTATTTGTGTATGAAATGTATAATGAAAGCTGCATATAATGATCTGGAATATAGAAGTATAAATATACACATCAGAACCAGTAACATGTACTAGGAAGCAGCTGTGCTTTCCTCTAGCCAACCACTCTGTCGAAGTGATTCCACTGATGTGTGTTTTAAATATATTACTAGCTCATGCTATAGCTACATTAACAGTTGCTAAACTGTTCTATTAAAAAGAGCTAACTTAAATAGGATTAGGATGGAAATGTTTATTTTGTTGCCACTAAGATGATTATTCTCATTTTAATACCTCCAGCACCCCAGACCCCTCACCCTTGGCAGAGTCATGGAAACATCTGGTTTCTGTTTTGCAAATATGAGGCTGTTGTTATCATCTTCTAGTTACATGGAAAACCAGTTTCTGTTGTAAAAGTCTGTAAATTATTTCAAATGAATCAACACAAAGCTAGGATTGTTACCTGTGCTCAACACCATTTCTCAGCTACCCTGGTAAACAAGATGCTTAATATATAGCATGTGAAACATAAAAGGAATACAAAAAGGGATGTAGGAATTCAGTGAAAAAAAAAAAAAAAAGAAACACAGTATTTTATATGAATACTTCCTATTTGTACTGTCTGTAAGGGCAGTACTTCTGATGAGCACCTATCCTATCTACCAGGAATCTCTTTTTCAGTCTTTGCTTAAAATCCTCTCATCTCTAATAGAGGATTGTTTGTCTTACAAGACTAAATGTTTATACCTTTTATTTGCTTTGCATGAGGAAAAGAATATGTTGAATTCTCAGGCACTATTTACACAGCTTAAAGAGGCAAACAACAGTACAGTCTCTCTCTGCATCCACCAAAGCCTTTGGATTGCACTATGAATGATCACTGGTCCTTAAAATTATGTGGGCTTTTGGTAACAAGACTCCCACATGCCCTGTTCCCTTTTCTGGGGACTCCTCTCTCTACGAGTGCCTCCTTCTGTAGCTGAGGGCAATGGTACTGTGGTGTTTAGGTTTTTTTTTTTTTATTGTGACCTCTCCATGCTCCCTTCCTTTAAACATAGAAGCAATATGTGAAGCTTTCCAAGCCCATCAGGGCTATGCATCATCTTTCCTCCATGAAATTACAAGCTGTGGTTAGGGCAAAGGTTGTGAGCTCTCCAAGAATGATGCTGGGCCAAGAGTGATGCTGGGCCAAATGTGTCTATGGTGTTGTGGCCAGTTGTATCCCAACCACTTGGGCCCTCTGCACTAGAACCTTTGATACCTTTTGCCTTCTCTTACACCTGTACAGTGACCACGAAAATCTAGTGCTGGTCAATATTTGCTTGGCTCACGTGCTGACTACTAGACCAGACAGGGTGCAGCAGAGACCCAAGTCCAAGATAAGGCATGAAATACACATGGTCTTGTCTTTATTATTAGTTCCTACTTCAGAGTCAAGAGTAAAACACCAGTCAAAAGGTAAACTGAAAAATTCAATTGTTTTATAAAATAAGATTATGAAATTCTATATAAAAATCCAGCTTCTTAAATATGATACATTCACTTCCTCACAGAATATTTAAATATTCAGGTCACTTACACTATTATTTTCACCATATTTGAGTTGAAAAATCATTGGATAAATTAAAACATCTCTACCAAAAGATATCACAACTTATACAAATATAACTAAGCAATAATACTTCTTTAAATACAACAACAACAAAAAAAGTTAAGAAATTCATAACTCTTAGAGCATGCTATAAAATTTTGCCAGAAAAATATAGGGGATCATTTCTGTTTAACTAGAAAATATACAGTGTACTTTGCATTCCTCTTCCTAAAATTCAGTCTCATACAATTCCCATTTAACTTAATAAATATGTACAACAACAACAAAATGTTTATTCCTCAAAGGATATAAATAGCAAATACTGTAGTGGAGCCTAGTCTGGTGTTCTTCTCTCAGCTCCTGACTATAGTGGGGCTTTTCAACTCTGAATGTGCAAAAATGCAGGATCAGGCTCTTAGTGTTACCAATAGGTTAATAGCTTTGACAGGAGTTATTTTTGTTAAAAAATAAAAATAATAATAATAATTAAAAAAAAAATCATTCCCCAAAACATTGCAAAAGACTTAGAACTATTCCAGTCAGGCATTTCTATAAATAGTAAGGCATTAATGTAAGGGAAACAACGTTCCAATGTAATTACTGCTGGCAGTAATTAAGGGGAAATAGTCAGTGAAGAATGAAAAATATCTTGAATTAGGCACGTCTTACTTTCACTGCTTTAATGTGGTTCCCTATCATTTCTAGAAAGCGTTTTTGGTGTAATCTATACATGGCAAATCTGTGAAGGAACTTAATCACCTTCTTCAGACTCTGGATGGTTCTTTTTGGAAAGTGGTAGGTTTTCAAGTGCTTCAGTCCATACATTAAACCTTTAATGGTGTCTTGGTCACCGTTCTTTATTCTCCACAGATTGAGAAGCCTCAGAACTTGCTCTGCAGGCTGACATAGTTTCATTGTGTGCTCAATGTCTTCTTTTCCTACTTTCTTGCCTGGTAAGCTTGTCATCAGTATGTTGAGATGTTCAAAGGTAAGGTTCAGGTGGCCAATATGCTTTAAGACACTGTTTTCACAAAGATCAAGCTCTGTAGAAAGTGAAAGGAAGAAATAAATGAGTACAGTGCATCACAACTCTACCATGGCCCACAAAGAAAAAAAAACCTTCCAAACTTTCTAGGCTAACATTCCTTCTCAATTTTTTACTTTATTTCAAATAATTCTCTCAGCAATTATTACTTTTAGACTCTTGATTATGAAAAGCACTTAAAAATTTAACGAACTTCATAGATACTAACAGTCCCATATTACAAACAAACTTCATAGAAAGTATTTGTGGCTATACACTTGTTTCATTATTTGTGGCTATACACTTGTTTCCTTGTTTGTTTGCTATACTCTCGTTTCACCTGCCTTGTAAAATGTTTTGTGTATATGATAGGATTCCTAACACTTGATTCCAGTGAATGAAAATTTTGCTTTTCTTCCTCCAAAATGTCTAGGCTATTTGCTAAAATAGCCATTTTGGTTTATGAAGTATTCCAGACACTTGACAGCCTGACATAAGCATACCTAACTAAAAGGAAGAGGGGGAAGAAAACATTTCTGCGGCACTTTTCAAATCTGGTCTGAGTGGACAGAAGGTCATTCATGTGTGGTGGTTGTTGATGGTGGCTTACATCAAAAGAGTTGGCCTGACTCACATGAAAACCTTGGTGTTAACACTGCAGCACTAATTCATGTTTGACACCTGTCTTGGCAGATTCAGCACAAAGCAAGCAGTGAATTGGCATGACAAATAAGTACTGGAAGCAAAAAAGAAGGGAAAGCTTCTCTGTGTATTCCTCACTCCCATGTGTCCCCATTCTGTGAATAGATGTCCTAGTCTGAGCTGTCAATCTCCTCTTTACAGAAAAACTGCACTTTCAGTTGCAGGCATCTAGCTCCCTCTAACCTCAACAGACACTCCTCAGATATAACAACAGTGGAAGACATTGCTCCCACTTGATGAAAAGTTTTCATACATTTTGCAGCCTCAAAAGTGGATCTTGTCTGTGACACAAACCATGATCCCAAGGGCTGCAAGTCTGGAACTCAACTAATCAGAAGTTGAATTCTCTTCATGCATGCTTTCCCTTGACTTCACTGTGCTTACTGCAACAATAAACCTCAGTCAAGCCCTGCAGGTCCTCCTCAGAGCACAACATATCTCCAGAAGCTATTTGATCCCAAGTAATTTTCAAAATGCTCTTCAGGAGGTTGCTTTTAATATGAATGCTGTTAAAATAAGCATGATACCTTGAATAATCTTTTTGCCCATATCCTGTTCCTTGTTTTGCTGCTTCCATAACTTCAAAAGCTGGAAGGTCTGCTCTTGAGAACCGTGCCGGTTTTTAATCCTTTCGATGTTTTCTGTGCTAACCTTTGTCCCAGGCAAGCTGTCTGCTAGGATGTTCAGCCAGTTAGGCGTGAGCTGGGTAGGAACAGCAAACCTGAACAAAGCCTCCTCACACAAGGTTACATCTGAAATGAGAAAGAGAAAAAGAATGTCAGCTGCTCAGATCTGTTACCTCGCTTGTCTCAGGAAAAAAAAAAAAAGAGCAAGCAGCAAGGATGATAAGAAAAAATGTTTGAAAAACAAACTAAAGAAGTGGTCATTATAGTGCTGCTGCTCTTTGTGCTCCAGTTCCACCTGGTCTGACCTACAATAATTAAAACTCTGCTTTGGCCATCACCAGAGCAGACGAATGGCTAACAAGCTGGATACCTTTACCATAAATACTGACACACTAATTTAAAGTCTGTCTTCAGAGCACTGTTCCACAGCATGATACACACCTATTCCACATTTCTGAGGAAAATCTGTATCTGTATTTTCCTGACAGATGTTGTCACGAAATGCATTTCCCTTCAAAGCTATTTTGAAACCCAGCGCACTGCAGTTCCTGTGCTTTAGGCAGACCGCTTTTGATGATGTCTCATTGGAGAAAAATCCTTCTGGACATCTCTTACACACAGTGTCACTCTCAGGGGTACCTGTGGAAACAGGAGAACAATGCATTTGGTTACAGATAACCTCAACTCTGAAAAAAAAATATAGAAGAATACAAAAATAAAATAAAATAAAATATTCCTCTCCAAATCACCATAAGTCTGTTTTTTCACATTTCTCATCTATGAGCGAATTATACAAAAATAAAATAAAAAACCAAAAACGTCAAACCAAACCCAACCCAACAAAAAAAACAACCAACCGAAAAAACAACACCCCCCCCCAAAAAAAACTAAGCAAAGCCCTTTAAAAGGTAACTATGTTCCTGCTGGAGTAATAGAGTAAATAGTACCTTTACATACACCTCTTATCAACTTTAAAATCAGTAACTACTTATTAAATCAGTAATTTAGTACAGTAATATCTTTAAATCAGTCACTACTTGAGTCTACTCAGACATCACATGATGTCTGACCTTTCTCCTTCAACTGTACAGATATTCTGTAAAATAATGAAGTGGCAGAAGGAAGGACTCTAAACTGTATTCTGTAACATCTGCCCAGAACTTTACTTGGATGGTTTACTTTAGCTCTAGTTAAAAATGATGTAACCCAACTAAATATCAGCTAAAGACCCTCTGAAAACTACTTTCCCTACTCAAATATTAAACAGTACAGGAAAAGAGAATTTCAATTGCATTTCTGATTTTTTTTTTTTTTTCTGGGCTTGAATAAAATCTTATTATAAGCACAAAGGAAGTAGAACATTCAGTACAGCAAAAATATTTGATATACATAGATGTATTTTGCTCGATGTTTTATAATGCACAGTTTTACTCCAGAACCAAATGTATGACACAACAACAGAAAGACAATATATGGTTCTATCACAGGAGGAAAATTAATCCAAACAATGCAAACAGTCTAACCATCAGTAGCAGAAAAACAAGAGCACCAGCAACTCTTAATTAATCTTTTTTCAGCCAACATTTAAGCAAGTCCCTAAAGTTTAATATCTAATATGGGATTATTGAAAATGAACTTAAGCACATGGTTAGACTTTTTTTTTTTGTAAATAACTGGAAACTATATTTGAATAAGAAAATGCCTCCATCTAGTGTACTTTGGAAGTGTTTACACTGGTGCTTATTTTACGCAGATGCTTATTTTCATGGCAGCTTTCAAGTAAAGTTTATTTATTTTGGGGCACTTCCTTACAGAAAAAGAGTATGAATTTCAACCAGCTGAGAAATAAAAAATTGTACACACTTGACCAAGCACTTTCATCAGACAGCAAGTGAAATAAAGTTTTAGTGGTCGTGCATCTGGAAAATTAGAGGCTCTGTCTATTGCAAAAACCCCACAAAAATCCTCTTATTTCTGCAGCCAGAACCCAGCCTCCAGCAGCAATTTTCTTGCACAATGTGAGCTACTTGCAGCTCTGGGCTGTATGGAACTCCAGCAATACCTGCACCTGAGCGGGCAGCAATTAACTCTCCTGAGACAGCTGAATTTTTAGCAACTTTCCCTGCTACAGACACGCTGCTGCTGCGTCCTGGCAGTGAGGAAAGGGGAAAAAGAGAGTCCCTGCAAACGGGGCACTGCTCTGCTCAGAGCTTCCCCTGTAACCCTTGGGGCACAAGAGGGTCTCAGGGTTGAACATAAAGTCGCCTCTCAGCTTTGCCAGCTTTTCACACTTGCTTATCCGGCTGCTGTCGCTGAGGGCACAAACCACTGCAGCCTGGTCACCCTTCCTCCGCCCTCCTCCAACGGAATCCCCCATTCTGCCCAGGCTAGCGGCGGCAGCCGCCGCCAGGGAGATAAGCGCTGCTTCGGGGCGCTGCTGCTTCCCCAGGGCACTGCTGCTACAAACTCTGCCATGCACAGGGCCGACCACAGCAGAAAGGAACACTACCTTAATCTACGCTCTCAGAAGGGGAATACCGAAGTAAAGTGATCTGCCCAACATGATCACAAGCATCTGGCAGCGAGGAAACAGATTTCTAATGCGTTAAGCTTTGAAGGAGACACTGGACCATACTGTCTCCCCGTGTGGCAGCCAAAGCATACTTTTCTACTCCTAGGAGGTTTTATTTCACCTGAATTTACATGGTTACAAAGTTCAAGGCTATCACATGGCAGAAAGCAGGAACGCAGTGTGGTCCACACTTATTAAATTCTTAGTCGATGCCTCACCTCAAAAATTGACTATTGACACAGGGGAATGTAATTATTTTTACAGTGTTTTTGTTCCTTTTTTGAGGTCTGCTGTCGGGTTTAGCTGGTTCAGCCTGATGGTCTTCTGGAAACCAACTTTCCAATAAATTACAAGATTCAACAATTTATCTTCTCCCAAATCGAGGGATTCGTATTTGTTCACCACAGTTTCACTGTGCTCGCAGCAATGCAGCAGGCTGGTTGCTCAGACAATTTATACTTCATTGTTCGCCTCCCAAATGGTCTTTCTGAGAGCTGTGTTTCTGGCCTCTTTTGACTTGCTGCGAAGGTATGGTAGAAACTCATTAACCCAAGCCCCTGGGTATAATGATTGAGGTTAATGAAAGTTTATAATATGGAAACACACTAGCTGCCAGTGGAAATGCTTCACAGTGGCAAGGGCACCAGGATAATTCTTAGTTAAACAATTACTCAGGGACCAGTGAGCAGCTACGGCAGCAACATTACTCCTTACGTCAAAGGAGTTCTCCAATGAGAACATCTCCAATGAGATGTTCACGGCCCAAGAAAGGACTTCCAGCTTGTCATGCAGCATTGCTGTAAAATCTACAGCCCAACCCTAGCGTTTCTCTCCCTATACAGATAGTTCCTAGGGAAGTAGTTCTGGAGTCTGGAGATCGGTTGCCTACGGCTTTGTGTCTGAGACACTTTGATTTTCTACACTGTCTTTCTTGGTGCTCTTCTCTGAGCATTTATCAATCTCCAGTCGAATGACAGTTTAAAATTCTTTCAGACTCTATTAAATACTGGAGCTAAACTGGGCCATGACATTTGCCAGATGATAAATCATAGAATCATAGAATGGTAGGGATTGGAAGGGACCTCTAGACATCATTGAGTCCAAACACTCTGCCAAAGCAGGATCACCTAGGGCAGGCCACACAGGAATGTATCCAGATGGGTCTTGAAAGTCTCTAGAGAAGAGACTCCAGCGACAATCTGGGTAGCCTGTTCCTGCTCTCCATCACCCTTACGAATTTTGTTTTGAGAAAAGAACTTACTATTAGTTTAGCAATTTCTGTGGTTTTAAATTAAAAATACAGTCCACTGAAAAGCACTGCTTCACTCTGTATCCCCACAAGACATACAGCACAATGCCAGCCTGCTTGCCAGTCGTTGGTTGTTTGATAATAGCAACAGTTTCCCTAAGAGTTCCACCTAGGATGCTGATAATTAATTATTATCACATACTGCTGTGATGGTAAAACTATATTAATATTATAATTACACACTTGGTGTCAAAGACATAGTGCTCCTGGTGTTTGTCAAGATATACAGTTGCTTGAAACAGCAGATTTTAAAATGAAAAACATTATTATTTATCACACATACATGGGCTACACTCCAGATAATGCTCCTTTAAGAGAGGCAATCCATCATGTTGCTCATTAGAGTGCAATTTGCTACATTTGCTACTCCCATTAAGATATATATTACAGCAGGAGCTGGGCATTCCACTGAGAAATGTTCCTTTGGCGACAATCCAAACGATGCAGACTGAGAACAGGTTCAATTGGCTTTACAATTTACTCTCCTGTAATGTCACCTGGACGAGCCTCTTTCCTACTCTTGTAACTGCCCCGGGTCATCAGGGTGCAGCGGAGCTGTAATTAGGCCTCTGCGGATCGACGCGTGGTACGTACCTGGCTGCGCAACGCCGAACCCAGGAGGACACTCGGTGTGCTTCAAACAGAACTCCAGCTCCAGGTACCTGCCTTCGACGCACTCGCAGAGGCGGTTCTGCCTGCTGGTGCACTCCTGCCTGACGAACTGCAGCTCCTTGCAGACGGTGCTGCAGTACTGGCATTCGTCGTTGCTGTTCCACTCCTCGGCGTAGTACTGATCGGGACACGGGGCACACTGCGTTGGGCTGCTGGCTGTGCAGTGCTCCTCGACGTAGCTTCCAGGAGGACATTGGTCACACAGCAGCTGATGAGACGTCCCTGGGTCGTAATGGGTGTACTTGGGGGGAGAGTCATCCTGGATGGTCCACCCAACAGAAATGTCCAAAAGCTAGCAAAATAAAACATTGCTTGCTTTAGTTCTGGGGAGCATTGTGGTCACCAAGAAATTTACATTCTGATGAGTTTATGAGTCCTATCACGTCTTCAAAAACCTCCTTGTTTTAGAAATTTATAAGACATTAGCCACCCTTCCCACTCTCCCATGTCCATTTTTCAATGGGAGAATTTTAGGATGGTATCCAGCAAATGTTCCCAATTTAAGTACTTCCTTCTTCCAAAGGTGTAGATCCTACTCACCCATTCACACCCTTTTACTATCACTGAGCAATGGCTTTTTACTGCCAGGCACCAGAGAACCTGGGCTAGTAGCTTCATTTGCAATGCATTCCATGCACAGCAAGGTGAGGATTATGCACTCCTTCAGTATTAGGTAGTTCAGATGCAAAAGAAACGGTATCTCAGCATACAAATCCAACCAGTGTGCTGCACCATTACCTCAAACACCTTTAAAGGTGATTACTTGCAATATTTCTTTTTACCACCAATGAATGACAGAATGATATAGGTTACTTTTTAATGCTTTCCATTTAATCTTGCACTGAAATGCAGGTCTGAGGATAAAAAGTGGCAGCCAGATCAGTTATGAAGATGCATCTTTGGACAGAGCTAAAGAATATTGCAGTTTATGAAGGCTACATTGAGAATTTAATGGCACGAGCTGGAACAGGCCAGGCTCATGCTTTCACTTCCCATCTATAACTATGGCTTATGACTGTCATGAGGACATGGTTTAGTACCAGCACACATCATGACAGCTGCACTCCTTCTGCTTCCTGCCACAGTTTGCTTTGATGGTGCAATTTAGGATCTAGAAATCTGAGATGATCCTGCCCTTCTGCAGAGGCAACCTCCATATCTTGTAACTGAAAACCTGGTTCTGTGATTTCATTAGCCTATCAAAAAGTAACTCAGGTTTAGTCCTTTATTTCTGCTGCAAGCCTCATGGGATCTGCTGGCAGCTCACTCTCACCATGAGAACCAGGCTCTGTGCCACTTCTCTGCTAAAACTTGTACATTTTATAAATATGGAGTAAACTGTCTCTGGATTAAGACTGGGTTTTTTTTTAATATATCCACTCAAATTATAGATCAAACTGACTTGGTCTTGGTTCCTATTTTAATCCCAGTCAGCTAGTACCGAGTTGTCAGTTCAATTTCAAGAACATATTTTCCTCTTTTCCAATGAGGATGTCCCCAAAGTGTAATGGAGTTAACTCGTTATTAATCCAGACTCCCTGTTTCCTAAAGAGGCTTCATCTAAGGGCATTGCTTCTGCCAATGTATGGCACTTCTTAAGCCACACTCTGATTGAGGTTGGAAAAGACAATTCATTCATTTGCATTAATACGAATGGCAGCACTTTCCCAAAGAAATATTAGGTGTCTAAGTTAGGAACTCTTACAGCATAAGAGAATATTCTAAGGTTCATTCTCCTGTTGCCTGTCTATGAGTGCACTTTTTACAGCTATACTTATGACAGGCTGAAGAATTAAATGCAGATAGTATGGATAGTATGGATATTCCCCACAGCCTTTTCTAGCTACCCTTGACCAAACCTTGTAACTTCTCTGCAGGTTAAAGATCCTACTTGCTCTTTGTAGTC
This sequence comes from Indicator maculatus, assembly GCA_013399975.1. Classification (NCBI taxonomy): domain Eukaryota; kingdom Metazoa; phylum Chordata; class Aves; order Piciformes; family Indicatoridae; genus Indicator; species Indicator maculatus. The sequence continues at coordinate 119,623 of VXBD01006305.1, forward strand.
TGAATGCACTGTCTCTTCCACTGTGAGAAATTCCTTAGTCACTGACACCCAGGTATCACTCCAGTTTTCTTAAATGACTAGATGTGTTTCAAATGATCTATTTAGCAAGAGGGTGCAGCACATTTTTTAATAGTGAATGGCTTTCCACTGATGGAAAATGCACCCACCCTTGGTAAATCTGCAGGTATTGCTCTAGCAATAAGGAAGTCCTGGTAATCCCATTAATTGTTGATGTGAACAGTCAGGTTTTCTTCTGCATTTTTTATTCAGTAATAGATAATGTAATATCCCAGAGTCAGACTTCCCTGGATGTACACATTACCCTAACATAACAGACTGCAACATGTGGCGCAAAGGCAAGCATCTACCCACATTTCATGCAGATGTCTGTGGAAACCCAAGATAATACACAACACAGATGAAAATCTGACTCTGAAAATTATTAGGGACAGCAACCAGACATCTGGGTAGCACATCCTCATGCAGAAACTCCAGCTCTCCTCCTCTGCAATGCACAGCTCACAATGAATCTCAGGCTTTCACTGCAGTAGAATTTGCTCCTCTCAGTCATGTCTCTGCCCTTGATGAAACATTTTCAGGCTGAATGGTTAGTGCATCATTTAATGACTGTTCAAATCTGCTCTGCAACATGCAGGAGCAAGAACAAGATTTGCTCTATATTCCTTACTCAGCCATTTACATTGGAAATTATAGATGAGGCAGGTGAGGAGTTTTGCTGCAGGGGATGATTCAGCATTTAAAGTAATTTAATTTCAATAATCAGGATGTGAGAGCATGGATTTTGTCAGGAAAAATGGAGGCACTTTCTTCATGAAGAACCTACAGCTGTGTGAAGCAAGCCAATAAAAATTGAAAGCAATTCAACACCATTTGAGAGGGATTGATTTTAAAAAATTGAGCAAAAAAAAAAAACCTGAACAATATGCATGTGAGACCATGTGAAGTTTTGCCTTTGGAAGCTGTGAACTATCAATGACAACCAGAATACTATTAATCTAAATGAGCATAGCCAATAACTATACTAGGATTAACAAATCAGCATCCCTAAAAGGGCAACCACTCTTTGCATTTGGTTTTTAGTTGGTGGGTTTTTTTTAAAAGCACATCACAGCTGTCTTGCCTTCTTTCCCAGAAGCACACAGAAACTGTAATGCATCAACCAGTGGCTGAGCCACACATATGCAGGATCCAACTCTTTCAACAGTTATGGCCAAAGATTCTTCAGTAACTCTAAAGCTATAAATGCAATCAGCACCTCAGTATTTTACCAGAACATTTTGTATGACACGTTCAACATAGAGCTAGATCACCATTACTACTACTATTTGACTACTATGATCCTATTAGTATACTAAACTGTGCAACTCATTGCCACAGGATACTGTAACTGCTCGAGTTCAAAATGTTACTTGAAATAGTAATGAAGGAAAATAAAAAGGGCTATTAACATTAAAAACAACAGCAAAAGCAAACAAACCAAACCAAAACCCCAGCAAACCCCCCAAACAAAACAAACAAAAAACTCAACCAAAACCAACCAACCAGACAATTTTTTTGATCAGGAAATATCACAATACAAATGGCTTGAATCTGAAGAAGAGGGTTATATACCACTATTTTTCTGCTTTTTTCTTCCATATCTTCTATGCATCCATTATCATCTGCTGCCATAGACAGAGGCTTTTTAGGGCATTTGTTCTGGCTATTTTTTTTTTCTTAAGCCCAGTACAGCCATCAGCATGTTGTTAAGTGCCTTTCTAGACTCCAGTCCCCAACACCACACTTCTTCATAAGACTACTGTAGATACTTAAGTAACACGTAAGAGATCTGCAAGACTGTCTTCTATGCAGACAGACAGAAGACAGACTTCTATGCAGCACCTAGCACAGATAAGCAACTGAAATAATACACAGTCTGAAAATCAGAAGGTATCCTTGAGCCTCCATCAAGTGCCAAAGTAAACCCAATCTGGTTTTCAGAAGATGTGCAAAAATGCAGGAAGAATTATGGAAGGCAATGAGAGGAGCACCTCTGCTATGGATATGGAGACAGACTGAGAGAGTTGGGATTATTCAGTCTGGAGAAGAGAAGGCTCTAAGGAGACCTTATTGTGGCTTTCCAGTATCTGAAGGGGGCCACAAGAAAGCTGGGGAGGTGCTTTTTAGGATGTCAGGTAGTGATAGGACCAGGGGGAGTGGAGCAAAACTAGAAGTGGGGAGGCTCAGATTGGATGTCAGGAAGAAGTTCTTCACCATGAAGGTGGTGAGGCACTGGAACAGGTTGCCCAGGGAGGTGGTGGAAGCCTCATCCCTGGAGGTTTTTAAGGCCAGGCTGGATGTGGCTCTGAGCAACCTGATGCCGTGTGAGGTGTCCTTGCCCACGGCAGTGGGGTTGGATCTGGATGATCTTTGAGGTGCCTTCCAGCCCTGATAATTCTGTGATTCTGTATATTTTTCACTAGTTTTACTGCAGCAACTTGGCACAAACAGATTGAAAAGGCTCTTCTTGTTCCCCAGCAAAAAGAAAAAGCTAGCTAATTTGTCCTTTTTCCTGGCCTAAAACACACTGAATTTGTGCTTACATGAGCAAGTTGGATCACCTGTTACAGCAGACTTGTAGAGCAAAACAGATGGTAAAGCCAAACACCTGATGTTCACATTATGCATGATTCAGAGGCTGGGTATTTTGGACTCACTTCAGTCTGCTGTCATGAACTGAGCATGCATTAGTGTCACAGTGCACCTGGTGCATCTCTGGAGTCCATGTCTGGATCTGCTTTCATCAATCCAGTTTACTTTTGTAAATCCACTTTGTGCACTCCCGGTCTGTTCTGATATACAAACTAAGATACAGTAAATTAAGACAATCAGGAGAGGTCCTTCAAAAGTGTGTTCCCAAATCAAATTAAAATGGTAATTGGATGTGTTTTATATCATTCCTGACGTTGCTCCTCCTAAATTTGGTAGCAGATTCTCAGCCACATAAAACTTATGATTGACTTGAGTACCCTTACTTAAGTATGGGCTATGTACTAAACACCTGAATCTCTGCTGTAAGAAATAGCACTATTTGAGCACATGAAAATGCCATGATCAGAACTTACTAGTTCTGAATGTTGGTCTACCCAAAAGCTTCAGAGAAAGTAGGATTTGCCCTGTTATCATGCTGGCACTGGCCTGTTTCACTCTTGCTAGAGAAGAAGACATGTTCCAGTTTTAAAGGAAAAAGTTTACTGAAATCAGAAGTAGGGGTAATGACCATGCTCACCCTTTAATGCCTCACAAAGCAAAGCTGGAGGCTGTCAGTGCTACAAGCTTGGCCAAAGTCATGGATTTGTCATTCAGAAGATGGTGTGAAATTTTCTTCATCTTTGTTTAGGAAAGGTTAATTCACATCAAAAGAGGTATGGAGAAAGTTTAGAAGCAAATGGAGAGCTTCATCTTGAAAATGATCTTGACTTGTTCAATAGCTTGGTGAGTCAAACCAGTACCCATAGATTCAGTACAGATAGTGAAGAGAAAAGAAGAACTTTCTCTGCTAAAGGATAATGCTGGCAAGTGAAAAGGGGATTCTCTCATCAGGGGAAGTTTAGGTGCAGCCTTTTACTGCAAAGCAGGTGCAAGAAACCCAAGTAGTTTAAATATAGCTCCCAATGCATTTCTAAAAGCAAATACACCATTTGGTTTCCTGGAAGAGCTGTGGAATAGACTGAAGAGACCTGGGCAGTTTCTTTCAGTTTTAAACCCTAAGTAAACCCTTTCTATCCCAACACCAATGGAAGCCAGTGATACTCAAAGTCTTGTTTGTCTCAACGAAATAACTGTTAGTCTGATCAGAGTGCACTCAATGATTTTCCTCAGGGTAGTGAAATGCAAGGCTTAGTTTAAAAAAAACAAAAACAAAAACAAAAGCAAACAAAAACAAAACCAACAAAAAACCCCCAAACAATCCCAGAGGCTGGGTTTTTTGTTCCATGAGTATGAAATGCAATCAGTACCAAAATAACTACAACAAACTCTGAATTAAGTCTAGTACCACTAACTACACCTGTTAACATATTGAGTGAAATTCAGGTCTAGTCTCATGGGCTCAGTGCTGAAAAGACTGAAAAATTCAGTCCTCATCCACCTTCTTGGGCCAAATCCTGGGTACCTTTCAGGATTGTTATCTCTGTGTGAGGAATTTGGATGGACTGTGTATATACTGAATCATGAATCTAACATAAGTCAATGTCATGCAAGTAAATACTGGGAACTTATGCAAAATTAGTTACCCAAGGTTAAAAAGCAACTCTTTGATTGTGTCACTCAACACATTAGGCCTGATAATATATTTTTCTATACCATCTTTATGTCAGCATACACCATGCTTACATAAAAGGCCTGTGCAGTCCATTTATCTGAGTCCTTAGAAGATGCTATTGAAAGAGAAACAATGAGAGTGTAAAATTTCATTTCAGATCTTGGGCATGAAAAAAGTACACACCCTTTTCTTTCATCTTTAAATGTAAGGCAAAGAACCACTTGCTTTTTCTTGTTGAATTAAAATGAACTGGAGTACAAAGCACATAGAGCAAAAATCCTTCAAGCATCATTCCCTTAAATCACTGCTTTGTGAGAGAAAAGAAAGTGGCTTTTCAGCATATGAAAATATTATTATATAGCTTGGCTTTGTGGTTCTGGGATGTAGACCAAAGGAGAATGTTTAATTTGCTGAGAAAGATAAATCTGTTTCTGTTTTGCATTCCACAACTATTCCAAAGCATATTTTCCTGTGTGATAAATAATCATTCAAGGCATCTGTCATATTGCTCCTAGTGTTTGCATTGGGTTCAAAGTAAAACCACACACTCGCCTGCTTTGTTCTCTACACAAAGTACTTGGACAAAGCTAAGGCAGAAGGCCCTCACTTGCCCTCATCCTTTAGGCAGAACGCCTCATTGAGATCATGCCCAGACCCCAGAGAAATTCCAGTGGCAATACATAGCACTGGATGATACAGAAGAGGTCCTCCTAATCAATAGCTTGCCAAATCAAAACAGCGTCTCAAAATCCAATGCATGACACTGTAATGCTGGATCAGATTCATGGCCATCTATTGCAAGTAACCATCATAAAGTATTTGATATCTAGGAAGAAATTACTCCTTTCCATCTGGGCTGCTTAATTTTCATTCTCCTCATCTTGCTAGGGTGCCACCAAATTGAATCTGTTTGGGCCAACAGCTATGCAGCACTTCTTACCCTGTGAGTAGCTGCAGGCAGATGAGCATCAGGTACACAATGAAAGCTAAAACTGAGTAATTTGTGGTGGCTGGAGTTTAGCCTATAAAGCTGTTTCAGCATTCTGCCAACTGCTTCAATGCAATCCACTCACTTGGACATAATGGGACCTACTTTTGCGTGGAAGGTGCTGTATAAAGTGGAGGCTACTCTTTTACATAAGGAGTATAAGCAGTGACTCTTCTGAGCCACCTGTATGTAAAACTGATGCTATCAACCACTGTCTTCATTTCTCTGTCAGTAAAGTAACATGTCATCCATTCAGATCTCACAGAGACTTTGGGAAGTCGTTATTCACAAAGAAAATTAAGGGATCTAAACTATTGATTGGTTTTCAGTGGTAGGAAAATGACATCCAGCTGCAAAGCAGCTTTACATTTTATCAAAGAACTACTAAATTGGTTTATATTAGTTACATTTGCTGTGAAGCTTGTGGAGTGAGAAAGACTAACAGGCTTCTCTCCCAAAGATGCATCTTACCCATAACTCATATTTTGAAACACTATTCACCAGAGTGACAGCAGGATTTATGGGATCACAGGATGCTAGAGGTTGGAAGGGTCCTCTGGAGATCATTGAGTCCAGTCCCCTTGCCAGAGCAGGACCATGGAATCTAGTGCAGGTCGCACAGGAACACATCTAGACAGGTCTTGAAAGTCTCCAGAGAAGGAGATTTAGAGCTAATCCAAGCCTGGAATGTTACCACCATGACTGCAGTCTGCCTTTGCTAACAACTGACCATATGGCTAGAAAAACAGCATGCCCAGTACTATGTGCAAACAGGTGTTTTTCTCCAGGAAGACCAGAAGAGCAGTAAACCTACTAGCACAAAATATAGAAGGAACAAAAATGAAGTTTCTTTGAGATTTGATCAGTGGCTGTTATTTAAATTGCTACAATATATTTTAAAAAATCTCCTGGTAGCCTTGGTGTTTTATTTTTACCCAACAAACATGCAGACAGACAGAAAGAAAGTCAGACAGAAAGATAACTCCTACCCTCACGGGCTGCAAAGCCACTGCTGCCTACACACAGCAAACCCAACAGGCAGGCCAGAAAAAGCGTGTCACATGCACCCAGAGATCAAAATAGAGAAAGGTCAAGTTTAAGGGTCGAGATAGTTACGTGACAAGTACAACATCCAGCTCTGGGGAACTGCTTTCAATTCAGACCTATTTCATAATGCTTTTCTGTTTGTAAGCAGTTTCAATGTTCCAGCAAGCAACACATACATGCATGCACCACCACAGCAACTCCCCTTTTCTGAAACCTTAGAAAGAGGCCAAGACTAAATGTACCTCATGTCCAATGAAGCTTTTTTTAGCTATGGTGTCTTCAAACTAGGTTTAAGGTATGTGAGCCAAACGTGCACAACTTTGAACTGCTGTTGTGCCTCCTACAAGTGTTCCAATAGGTACTACAACTACAGCTTTTCTGAGCTCCAGCACATCTGACAGTACCTAAACTTCACTGGTAGTACTTAAAAATCACTACTGTTAGTCTATTGCTTTAAAATAATAATAATTTGGAAAAGTGTAGAACGATGCAGCTCTTGAGTATATACTCCTGCCACTGCTGTATTTCAGCCCCAAGACTCATCTGCCAGAGGATCAGGATGAACTTGACCGAACACTATTACTTTATGGGAGAACATGAACAAGGCACATTACACTGATCAAAATCAAAATATCAAGGTGATTATTTCATGACAGCCACAGATAAGAAGCCAAGCTGGTAACAGACTGCTGATGAAATTCCCAGATGAACTACCTGTGCTTTCATATAGTCAAAGAAGGCACGATATCATTCATGCAATGAAAAAGTTGTCCTGAATTTCAGTTTGCTGAACCACAAGCCTGGCAATTTTTTTGCCTCCCTTGCACTATTAATCTTTATTTTTTTCCCCCCTCAAAAAGCTCTTTCAGAAAGCTGCACAGGGAGTAATAAACATGCATTACTCATCGGATCTTGGAAATCTCACATTTATGAAGAGCTTTCAGAATAAATGGAACTCAGTTCTAACCCTCTGCCACAACATTAATGCTACTGTACTCACCAAAACAACCCAGGAACAAGTTACTGTGCAGGCATGTACCACAGCCTGCTCTGAATATTATTTTAAATGCTTTTCTTCAAATGTTTTCTTATCCAGAAAATAGCCTCCAAATAGACTTTATGCAGTATCTGTCTGTACAGAGATTTTATTAATCTGGCATCATATAGAATCCCATACAGGATTAAATGACATTTTTGGAAAGATTTACTGCACAGCTAACATCTGCATCTGGAAGTATCATTCTAAATTATCAAGTAAACAAAAACTTATTAAAGCAGTGGCTTATACCAGATTTAATTATACAACATTTTCTGTAATAGCTACTGACACGGCTACTAATTCATCACTTTCTTGCATATGAAGCTGAATTTTATAAGCCAAAACAAGCACCACAGACTTGTGCTTATTCTTTTTCCTTTTTTTTTTTTTTTTCTGGAGTTTCTAATGGTTTTCCCAGGTAAGAAAGCCAGCCCAATATCTGAGATACTGACCAGTTCCACTGCAGCAGAGATTACAGAAACAGGCAGGGCTGGAGTTTTTGCAAATTAAAACAAAGCATCCCAGCCTCCAGTTTCCAAATTCATTCCTAGATACCATGTTGTGTGTCAGCCCAGTATGATCAAGCCTCACAAAAGGAGAGAGGAAGATAATTTAAAAGGCAAAAAGAAAAGCAAATTATGACGCTACCTTAAGAACAGGATGAAAATCCTTGCTGCCTCCTTAGAGCTGGATGTGTTCATCCCACTCCAAACCTCACCAGGAAAGCCCGATGTGATGAAATGAAAAGGGTTTACCAAGAAAATGGAGAGAAGACAAAAAATCCCCAAACCCAAAACAGTAACAAAAAAAAAAAAATCCAACTTACAAACCGCCAAACAACAAACCAAAGAACACGCCGAAGAAAAGCCGTGTGTCTTTACAGCCTGATCTCTGAGGCTGTAGTGCATCTTAAAGCCTATCTACCTCTCTGAAGGGACTTACCACAAGCGTGCAGCACAGGAACTTGTTCATTGTGGTCGGTGGAAGAAACCTCAGCGAGCTGGGAAATCAGGCAGAGAGTCAGCTCCCTCTCCAGTCTCCTAGCAGCCTGCTTACATCCCCCAACATTAAAGACACGATATATATATAGTCCCGGTGTAACAGGAAGCTTTGGCTCAGCTTTGATCACTCATTTTTTACTATGACCAAACTTTTCTCTCTCTCTCTCTCCCCCCGCTCTTTTTTTTTTTTTTCAAGGAACCTGTAAAACTTGATGACTTAATGGAACCCTTTGAGTGCTGTAACCACAGAATGGAAAAATGCAGAAGGGCGTATCAGGGGCTGGCCAGGGGAGGGTTTTATTTGGCTCTGGCTGGCTGTCGGTTCTCCCCTCCTCTCCCCTGAGCAGCTGGCTTGGAGGGGAGATCCACACCCCGGGGCGACAGCAGGTCCCTCGGTGCCCCAGGGGGCATGGTTAAAAATCACTGTTGGAGGCTGAGCCCAGGGCCCTGTGGCAGCCAGCACTGCCCCCCTCGGCAACACCCGGGGCTGCCATTTCCCGGGGAGGAAGAGGGCACCGTTTGGCTGGCCAGGAGTGGGGCTGGCTGGGAAGCACAGGCAAGGGAGGGGGAGACTGAGGGGAAGGAGGATCCCTGTTGCTTTCCGCTGAGGCAGGAATGCAAGGAATGGCTGCAGTGCTGTTTGCCAAGACTGGCCTGCATGATATGAGGGGTGTCTGGCTGCCCAGGCCACCTACCAGCCAGCACCAGCCCAGAGGGTCTTTGTGAGGAGGGGACCTGTGGGAATTATATGCATCTTTTGCATGTGTGGTTGTGAATTTCCAATGATGTTCGGTGTTTTTTTGCCCACAGGACAAGCCCTGTTCAGGAGTCTGCTCTTCCTTCCCCAACTTTTAGCTAGAAAAGGGCACTTTTCTAAAGCCCTAAGGATCAAACCCTGCTGGTCTTGTCTTTCTGAATTGCTCAGAGGGTTCCCCCAAAGTCCTGTGGAACCTGTGTGTGTACCAGGCATGAAGCTGAGCATGGCTTTCCAAGAAAAGGTGCAGAGAAAAGGATTCTTCTCCCAACATGCAGATATTCAGAAAGTGATTATGGGAGGCTGTGGGATCCTAGGGTAGAAGCCAAACCCAAATTTGCCTCCAGTTTTCGCAGATGGTTTTCTTTCCCTTTTCACAGGCCAGACCAAAACCTCAGCTCTGGTTATTCCAGCTCTCGAGCATTAGAAATCTGGGGCCCACATTGGCTCTGGGTTATGAAGTTTTGCCCCTTTGAGTCACAAGGCTGTGCAGGATTGGCAAAAGAGTGCGGTGGAAAAAGTCTGGATATTGCTTCACAAAAATTCAGCTATGCTAAGTCAGGAAACCATCATCTTCAAGGACGGCCGACGGCCTGGCACATTCCTGCTTACACATCTGTAACCATTTGAACACCCATCAGGCATAACCTAGCACTGAAACAGATGCTGAATACACTCAGAAGGACAATAAAAATGCAAGACAAGTTGAATTGGTGATGAGCTCTTTGTAAAGGTTGATGTGGAAACTGGCATGAAAACCCTACCACTGAGGTAGTATTGCTGGCACATGTTGGGGGGTAGTCACCACTTAATTAGTATTGCACCCTGAATGGATGCTGTAACTGTTCCTGTAATCTGGTCAGAACCTTTTACTACTTTAGCATCTGTTCTTATGTGTCTTTATGAACATACTGCCCAGACAAAAGGACAGTAGTGCAAATAAACAGGACCTACCTCAACATTTCTACATTCTCATTGTCATACAGCGGGAAGGACTGTTTTGCAAATGGCCAGCTTTGACCACATCAGGATAACTATGCATGCCTAAGGTATTCTCCATAGAGGTGCCAACTTTAAGTGTCAACCTGAAAGCCATAGCAGCTCCATCAGCAGAACTTATTTAAGCCAAACTAGCTTTATCATCTCAGAGGCCAAAAACTGGACTTGGCAATATGTCTCTTCTCCTGTTTGGGAACAGCAAGCTCCAGTGTTGGTTGATTCAGAGGCCCCTGGGAGGTAAGTGAGGCTGATTTCTTCCCACTTAGGTAAAGCTGAAAGAAAAGCACCAAAACCATAGCAATTAACCCTATGGTTAATTGAACAGTGTAACTGAATTTCAATGAGCTTGGATCGGGCTGCATCTTCTGATTGCTTGTGCTAGCCATAAATATGCAACAGCTGGCTCTCCAGAGAAATAAAAATGTAGCTCATAAACCTGTGTTTAAGCAGGTCAATGTGTATAGAGAACATTGTTAACATCAGAATTTTGTAGAGATTGAAATATGTTATGCCATTATACAGCCCAGAAAACAAATTAGAAAGCTATTAAAAGTCTTTAGCTGAAAATGTGGCTATGGTTAAGAAGTGGCATCCTCTTCATCAGAGCAGTTTTCTGTGTGTTTGTGTTCAGAGTTAGATTTGCTGGTCTGCCTGCAAAGATGCTTTAGTCCCATAAAGAGTGAAAAACCGGATACAGGTTAATGAGAAGAAAACATTCTCCTTGAGCTCATTCAGCTAAATGAAAGGGGGAAGCTCAAGATGTATCTGTTTTGGTGAGGACAGTAGGTTTGGGCAGATGCTAAGGAGACTGTAATCTTAATCACAATCAACATGAAAGTTTCAACTATCTGATCTCACCAAAGTCTGGGGAGTTGGCTGTGGGTGTTAGTTGTACTTAGTGTGTTTGATCTGGAAATCACAACTAGACAATAAATACAGGATCCCACACTGTCATTTTTAGTGTCACTTTTCTGGGAAGAACTGTGCTTTAACAAGGTTTAAACTGTAGTTTGAGTGTTTTCACAAGTGCTTTACAGCACTGCCACTTTGCCTTTGGGAATTAGTTAAGATGTGCTTTGCAGAGCATGGGATCATAGGACAAGGCAGTAAACCCTGTAATAAACACTTGTCCATGCTACAACCAAGCTGTTCCCAGCAGTGTTTAGAAGAACCACGTTTGGGACTAGATGCCATAACAGGGAAAGGACACAGCCTGAGGTTATTATTTAAAAGTTAAGACCCTTTAATTATTCCTAAATATCAGGATGTCTTATACTACCAAACCTAAATTTGTGAATATAGGCATTAAGCAGTCTGTTCCATGTTACAGGAATATGTCTAGCTTGTTTTTAAAATCATTAGTTAAGAATGATGCAGAAACAGCCTTCTAGTTAACAAAAATGGTTCATTGCATTGCAACTTGTAACAGTACCTAAAACTGGATGAAAAAAGAAAAGACCACTTTCATTGGGCAGATTGAAAGTTACTGATACCACGTTGCTTTCAATCTGTAATGACATGCTTTTGGTAGTACATCAGTTTATTGATTCAGCAGTAGTATTTCCAGACAGATATTTATCTTTCCTTGTTTTTTCATCCTCACTATTTGTATTGCTGTCCTCGATGTTATGATTGTTATAAATCTATTTTTGTTCCCATGCATCATTATAATCACCAGGTCTATAAATGGCTTTGCTCTTTCAGTCTGTCTGCTATCTGGAAAAACTCACAAGTCCAGACCAGTGAGTTGGTACTGGCAGGTGAACACTGTGTATCTGAGTCATCTCAATATATCAGTGATGTTTATTGAGCCCAAGCAGCAAACAGTGGGAAGACTGTGGCTTCAGGCTTGGGACTCAGAGTTCACCACACATTGCTTTTAGAGAATACTCAGAGCTTCGTCATTAACAGATTTCTCTCTAACTAAGGGGAAGAGAGATTTCAAAAAGATCAGCTGCCTCTGAAAGCAAACATATTAGTAGATGCAAGAAGAAAACAATCTGGCAATGCTGTTAACAGCCCTGTCTTAGAAATTAATCTCTCTATTTAAGTTGTAAGAGTTGATGATATGAACTATCCTGGGAAAACTTTGTAAATGGAGGCTTAAAGAAACCTGCTAATCACCAGACAATGTAGTGGTGCAGGTAGGAGGAAAGCGTGTTTCACAGTTTGCCAAAGTAGGTGAAAACCCCCTGCAACTTTTCCCCATCCCCTTCCTCTCATATAACTCAAGAAACCCTCAGGAAAAGATTTCATGCCTACATATATTGAAGAAAGAGAAAAGGTATTTAGCTAACAATGTTGTCAAAAGAGATTGTATACCCAAGTGGTTATCTTTGTTTTAACCGTGTGGCTTGTTTTGTCTTGTAAGTCACTTTGGCTCTCTTTTTCTTTTCTTTTCTTTTCTTTTCTTTTCTTTTCTTTTCTTTTCTTTTCTTTCCTTTCCTTTCCTTTCCTTTCCTTTCCTTTCCTTTCCTTTCCTTTCCTTTCCTTTCCTTTCCTTTCCTTTCCTTTCCTTTCCTTTCCTTTC